>OX638311.1:90767099-91201951 GCA_951812415.1 Beris morrisii
CAATTTTGATGGCTTGTGGAAGCGGCAAATACAAAATATAAAAGTGTCAGAACTAGAAAAAGTCTGTTTATTACCAATAATTATAGTAAACAAAAATATAGTTTTAGTTTTAGTTTTAAGAAGGGGCGAAGCGCTGAGCCACCGCGCACACTAGGCACCAAAAGGGCCCATAGCGATCCCTTCAGAGCCTCGTAGATCACAAAACATCCTCGAAACAAACCCAGATCCCTATAGAACTTGACTAGCTTATCATGCCCCATCGACCTCAGGTCCTCCAAATTGTCAAAAGAAAAGACTTCCCAGCCACCTCAGTCGCCTCCTTGCAACAGCCCGACACTCACACAAAATGTGGGTGATGTCCTCCTCAGCATATAGGTCAAGGCAATACCTGCACACATCAGAGTCAGCGATCCCCATACGCATAGCATGCTTCCCTAGAAAGCAGTGCCCTGTCAGTATTCCGACGAGTAGCTGCAGACTTCACCAACTCCGTATCAATATCTCCCTAGTCTTCCGTCTGTCCAACCTTGGCCAGAGTGCCCTAGAAGTCCTACAGCTCGTTAGCGCCTTCCATCTCGAGTTCGCTGCATCCGCGGCACAATCCCTGATACGTGCTTTAATTCCGTTTAATGGTGGACTAACCACCTCCTCTACCATCCCATCTGACGCCGATCCTAGTCATCGGCCCATTCGTTGCCCGGTACGTCACTATGCCCTGGTACCCAGCATAGTCGCACTCTACTCTGACTGCAAAGTACCTTCTCAACTTCTCAACAGCGCTTTACTAGCTGGAATTTGGTAATAGTCTCAGATTCTAATGCATTTAAAGCCGCTTGGCTGTCAATGTGAGATATCCCGACCGAATATCCCCTCCATCATGATGTTACCTGCCTGGAGCACTGCCAGAATCTCCGCTTGGAATACACTAGACATCCGGCAGTTTAAAAGACTCTTTTGCACTCAATTGCTCAGAGAAGGCGCCAGTGCCGCATTCCATTTTGGAACCGTCCGTATACACGGAGAGTTCTCCCTAATTTACTAACTTGTTGCTTTCCCAGTCCGCTCTGCTTGGGTATACAACCCTGAACGATAATTTAAAATCATTCACCAGGATCATATAATCCGTGCAAAAGTTGACGGGACCCTCAAGAAATTCCCTAAGAATGGGGTGCCGTGTCCTATGCACCTCTCCCTAAAGAGAACACAGCTCAATAGTTTCACCGCTGTGTTTGACGCAACCTGCTTAATGAAAACTGGTAAAAGGTGCATGCGAACTTCCAGTGCTTCTGTTGGCGTTGTGCGCAGGGCCACCGTGATCATTACACAAGCACTCCGCTGCACTCCACTCAGTTCCCTTTGGATATACTTTTTGTCTGTGGCTTTCCACCATACCAGGGCCCCGTACGTCGGAATGGATCTTGAAGGCGCCGTATACAGCCAATGTACCATATTTGGTTTCAGACCCCAGCTCTTTCCAACGGCCTGTCTACACGCAAAAAGTGCATTGTTGGCCTTCTTAATACGCTCTCCAACGTTGTCTTTCCAATTTAGCTTCCTATCTAAGATCAGGCCTAGATATTTCAGAATTTTTTAGATATTATAATATCAATAAAAATTGCCGCCCCCAAAAGGCTTGAGCCCCGGGCCTATAGCCCATTTAGCCCTGTGGTTAGGGTGGCCCTGGCTGTGTCCACTGTTTCCGGAAGACGATCATTGCGAGAAAGAATCTTTTAATGCTAAAAAAAGACCTCCACCCAGAATATACAAACCTCACCCCAAGAAAGACAGATTTTTACCAATAAATTCTAATTGGCTTCAACCAACTGAAACGAAGAAAGATGAACCAACAATGCCGCGGAAACGTTTTCGACACAATTGCTCAGCGATATGCTGACGTCATTACTGATCATTCCAGTAATGAGTCAATCACCAAGTCCCGTAAACATTCAACCATCACCAGGAATTTATTATGAAAGCATCGGACAAATAGGACTCATCAGTAGTGAGTGGAACATCAGCACTTTCTACGATTTAAAAACTTACTGGCAGGAGCTAGCAGGTATTAAAAAAGGTGTCCTAAAGATGAAGGAAGTATGTAACACAATCATGATCAAAGCAAAAATTTATACACAAATATTGAGCCAGTTTGAGCACGAATTAAGTCAAATTCAGGTCATCAACGAAATCATCCACCAAAGAGGTGATGGAACAAGCACCTTGGCAAGAGAAAAAAAAACTCACCATTTGATTTTCTCAGATCTGTCGCTCATCAGCTGTTTGGCAATCTAGACGCAAACCACGGACGGCACTTAGAAGCAGAAATCGAAAAAAGCAGATCTAATGAGAAATACATATTCCAGCTTATAAAAAATCAAACCTCCATAATATCAACAGTAAATATTTTTAAAAGAAGAGAAGAACACGTCCAAGAACAGTTTAAAGAAATAAAAAATCACTTAAAAGAACTTAACATAGATCTTAGCACAAATGGCCAGGAACAAGTTTTTTCGGCATTATGCACCCGAATGATGATGACAATGCACAACTTCCAGCAAACGCAAGGGGCACTTTGGAACGTTCTAACAGATCTACAACACGAGAGAATTAACCCACTACTTCTATCACCAAATCAGCTGCGTCAACAGTTAATATTAATCAAAGAGAATCTTAATGCAACATTTCTCATTCAATATGGGCACTCGAATGGAGACCTGTAAGCATGTCGACTAATGACCGTCGAGGCGCGACTCATGAAATCCGCAGTAATATTCCAAATCCAATTACCTATTATTCGATCCGAATATTTCCAATTATTTCATTTCGCTCCTATTCCCACTCAAAGTCATAATTTCTTTTTGATAATTCAATCGTCAACGGAATATCTTACGACCACTATCACAGAAAGAATTAAACTCCTGCAAGCACATCAAGGAAACATTCTTTCTATGCTACCAGCATCAGCTACTTAACACATAACAAAACTCCTTAATGAATCATTGCGAAATGACATTACTCAACCATGCACATCCCCTATCAAACAATTGCCAGATGTTAACCACAAATTCATCTAAATTCTGGATACAGCTACATCATCCCAATCCCTGGATCTATGTTCTCGACCAACGTGAAACATTTGACATCATTTGCGGAACTGAAGTAACAACAACAACACTAACAGGGGATGGAATACTCATCATTAATCCGGATTGCAAACTTAGACAGGAGAGCTTGACCGTAAGAGGAAGAGCCGTACATCAAAGGCAACTTAATGCTTTATTTACAGCTATCTTCGAGCTTGAGACGACAATCCACAAAAAAATCGTCGAATTCACCATTTGTTAAATCCAGTTACCAAGAGTGAGATTCGATTTCAAGACAACTAGATGCGATAAAACAACAGACACCACCATCAACAGAACTAAATAGCCACCATATATACCACTACATATTGGGATATCTTGTCATCGGTCTCATCCTTTTCGCTGCGGTAATTCTGATCTTCAGACGAACGGAGATAATCTCTTTTCCTCAAGCCGAACCGAAATGCCGATACCAAGGCCAAGGATTAAAAAAATACCCAGTTCTGAACACCAAGAATTCAAAGAAGGGAGAATGTCTAGAAACATATTCTTGACGACATCAGGTGTTGTATTTCTTGACTTGCATAAATGGTCAATAGCCCAGTTATACAATTTTGACGGAAAATTGCCAACTACTTCACCTGTACGGTCAACTACCCGCCCGGCCAATTACCCTAAGGTCGATATGGCCAAGAAATTGCTAACGATATCACCTTACGGTCAGCTAACCGCTCGGTCAAGCACCTGACCGCCAACTTTAAATGCAGACGATCTTCCATCGATCGCAATATTTGTATTGTATTTCTTAAAGTATATTTTCGCTTACTATAATATAAAAATCAGCCAACAGGCTGGGCGCAACTTTATTATTTTATTGGTAGAAGTCCCAATCGTTTAATGCTGAGATGCGGTGTAGGTTACTATGCGACTAAAAACCTAAAAAATAACGTTCCAAATAGCCTCCTGGTTATTCCATAGGTTGACAGACGCATAGTGACCTACACCGCATCTCAGCATTTAGTTTTAATTACTATAGTAGCGTAGCACATATACAGGGTGCGCCATCTTTTATGTCGGTATGTAAACATTGAATAACTTTGACATTATTCAACAGATTGACTTGATTGGACAAGTTTTGGAAACGTTAATTCAGTAGAATTTTAAGCATGGATCGCTTCACACCGAAACAACGCGCCGAAATAGTGACGCTGTACATTGATAATAGTCGTTCCGTTGTGTTAACTCAACGTGTATATCGTCAAAAATATCGTGGCCAACAGGCACCGTCTGACAACACTATTCATCGTTTGGTGTCGAATTTTTGTGAGCACGGTACAGTGGGTGATCGACCACATGCCGTTCATCGACGACCAAGACGTTCCAATGAACTGGTTGAAGTGTGGGGTGTATGACTTCATATGCATTACACCTGTTTCAAACACTCCACACATCGTGAAATTCAAGTAGCCGGTTGTTTGATTTCAATTAAAATAGAAATCAAGCAACCGGTCAGAAAAATATAAAAACATACTGCAGTCACGATCGGCTGCAAGCCAATCGTATAATACTCTAGATGAATACTGAACTCTGATTTACATTGTAGTTTCGGATAAAGTTGAATTATGTGTGTGCATGGTGTATGTCCTTTATTAAGGACTCCCACTTGATTACTACTGGAAACTAAAAGACAATATTCAGTGTTCAATTTCATATCTTGAACTGGGTGAGTCACCGAAAAAAAATTTCCTTTCTGAAGGACTTTCACATGGAAGAACTCACTCGATTTCTTTCATATTTATCCATTTCCTTGGAACCCTTCAAAAATTAATGTGTACAAAATTTCAAATTCGTAGCTTAAAGCGTTCAAAAGTTATCGAAAAATATATTTGGAAACGTGTCACAAGGATTTTTTGTATGGAAGGTACCAGAAGGAGTAAAAGGATTTCGCTGACTAGTAAACTCGAACTTTGTTTTCACTCAAAACTAATTTGTACAAAATTCTGAATTCATAGCTAAAAGATTACTTGAGTTATAGTGAGTTCCGTAAATTAAGTGAAGACATTTTGACAGAATATTTGTATGGCAGCTACACGAAGGACTAATAGGATTTTTTTTAAAATCATACGTTTAGCTCCAAAAGTTGGAAAATTAACACATACATAATTTCAAAACCGTAGCTTAAACCCTTCTGAAGTTATCGGCCAATATTCTTGAACACATGTTTTAAGGATATTTTGTATGTCAGCTACCAGAAGGAGTAATAGGATTTCGCTGACTAGTAAAGTTGAACTTTCTTTTCACTCAAAACTGATTTCTACAAAATTCCGAATTCGAAGCTAAAAGATTACTTGAGTTATTGTGAGTTTCGTAAATTAATTGAAGACATTTGAACAGAATATTTGTACAGCAGCTACATGAAGGACTCATAATATTTTCTTCATAATCATACATTTTGCTCCAACTATTGAAAAATAAACGTATACAAAATTTCAAAATCGTAGCCTTAGGCGTTCCAAAGCTATTGGTCAATATTATTGAACACGTGTTTTAAGGACATTTTGTATGAACTTAACCTTACAAATTCAACCAAACAATCAAATTCAAAATTTTGAGATCCTAGGTGAAGGCCTTCTTGAGTTATCGTGCTAACGGACAGACAGACAGACGGACACACGGATGTCAAACGGATTTGGAGGTTTTGGTCACAAATAAACAAAAAATAATATATGTAACTTTTTTTCCTCCGAGGCTTGGTTCTATGCGATACAAACTTTTAGGCTGGACTAAACTTGGAACCATTTAAAAATGAACGTGTACAAAATTTCAAATTCGTAGCTTGAAGCGTTCAAAAGTTATCGAAAAATATTGTTGAACACGTGTCTTAAGGACATTTTGTATGGCAGGTACCAGAAGGAGTAAAAGGATTTTGATGATTAGTAAACTCGAACTTTCTTTTCACTCAAAACTAATTTGTACAAAATTTCGAGTTCATAGCTAAAATAATACTTGAGTTATAGTGAGTTCCGTAAATTAAGTGAAGGCTATTTGACAGGATATTTGTATGGCAGCTACACGAAGGACCAATAGGATTTTCTTCATAATCATACATTCAGCTCCAACTATTGGAAAAATAACACATACAAAATTTCAAAGACGTAGCTTAAACCCTTCTGAAGTTATCGGCAATATTCTTGAACACGTGTTTTAAGGACATTTTGTATGGCAGCTACCAGAAGGAGTAAAAGAATATCGCTGATTAGTTAACTCGAACTTCCTTTTCACTCAAAACTAACATGTTTAAAATTCCGAATTCGTAGCTGAAAGATTACTTGAGTTATAGTGAGTTTCGTAAATTAAGTCAATACATTTTGACAGGATATTTGTATGGCAGCTACACGAAGGACCAACAGGATTTTCTTCATAATCATATATTTAGCTCCAACTATTGGAAAAATAACACATACAAAATTTCAATGTCGTAGCTTAAACCTTTCTCAAGTTATCGACCAATATTCTTGAACACGTGTTTTAAGGACATTTTGTATGGCAGCTACCAGAAGGAGAAAAGGATTTCGCTGATTAGTAAACTCGAACTTCCTTTTTACTCAAAACTAACTTGTACAAAATTCCGAATTCGTAGCTAAAAGATTACTTGAGTTATAGTGAGTTTCGTAAATTAAGTGAATACATTTTGACAGGATATTTGTATGGCAGCTACACGAAGGACTAACAGGATTTTCTTCATAATCATATATTTAACTCCAACTATTGGAAAAATAACACATACAAAATTTCAAAGTCGTAGCTTAAACCCTTCTTAAGTTATCGACCAATATTCTTGAACACGTGTTTTAAGGACATTTTGTATGGCAGCTACCCGAAGGAGTAGGACGATTTTGCCCGTTAACGAACTTAGCCTTACAAATTCAACCAAACATCCAGATTCAAAATTTCAAGATCCTAGGTGAAGGCGTTCTTGAGTTATCGTGTTCACGGACAGACGGACGGACGGACGGACGGACGGACGGACGGACGTCAGGCGGATTTGAGGTTTTTGGGCACAAATAAACAAAAAATAATATATAACTTTTTTTCGTCCGAGGCTTGGTTCTATGCGTTACAAACTTTTCGGCTAGATTAAACTTATAATACTCTATATGATTTCATCTAGAGTATAAAAATGATAGAGAAGAAAAATTCAGTTGAAAATTAGATTTGATCAAAGTGAGACAAAAAAATAAATGTAATAATATTGTCTTTTAAAATAATTAATCCATAAATATTTAATTTTCTCTAATTAATAAAAACTGTGATTTAAATAATGTTTTTATATAATTTAATGAATCAGTGATATTTACAATTGTGATATTTATAATTTGTTATTATCAATTAAATTCTGTGATATTATTAATAACTTTTAAACGTCTATATTATCGAACACGATAGAAGTGGTCAGAGAGTGCGTTGCCGAGAACCCAGAAATATCGTATCGTCACCGCGCTCAGCATTTTGGCGTCAGTGAAACCACTTTACGGCGTATTTTGAAGAATGATTTGCATTTGTTTCCGTATAAAGTGCTATTAGCTAAAAGAATATTGCGGACAGACCGTCCACGTCGCTTGGAATACGGCCAAACAGTCGCTCGAACGGTTGACACTGAACCTGATTTTAAGGAAGCAAGTTTTGATGACCGACGAGGCCCATTTGACACTCTTTGACGGCGTTAATAAGCAAAATTGCCGCATTAGGGGAACGGAGAATTCACACGAGATCCATGAAACGCCATTGCATGATCAAAAAGTGACTGTTTGGACCGGCGTTTGCGCCAAAACCATCATTGGGCCATTTTTTTTTCGACAAAACGAAACCGTCGATGGAAAACGATATCGGTGGATGGTAGCTCATTATGTCTGCCCGCAAATGCGTGAAAAAGGTCTGGATGGTTACTGGTTTCAACAAGACAATGAAACAATTCAGTTTCTGCAACGAAAATTCCCTGGACATCTGATGTCGAAAATAGGCGACATTGACTAGCCACCGAGATCTTTAGATTTGACTCCTGCGGACTTCTTTTTATGGGGTTATTTGAAAAGCAAAGTGTACGCCAGCAAGCCTCAGACCATGGACGAGCCCAAAGCAAACATTCGTGCCGAAATCATCGCTATACCGCCCGAGATGCTCGAAAAAGTAATGGAAAACGCAGCAAAAGGGGCAAATTTTGCTATGGCCAATAGAGGCAGCCACTTGATTGATGTTGTATTCAAAAACTAATCCAAATAAATTCTAAAGGACCAAATTGAATAAAAATACCTCACATATAAAAATCAGTTGTTTTTTTTTAAATTTATTCAATGTTTACATACCGAAAGAAAAGATGGCGCACCCTGTACATACGAGTATATGTACTAAGTTTAAACTTTTTAGCATAAGCCGTTTTTGAGATATAAAAAACCACCACCACTCGTCATCCATCCGCTCCACATGACCAGCCTATTTTAGCTTTATGAATTTTATGATACTTCCGGATTATCAAAGATGGCATACAATTCTCTATTGTATCGTATTCTCCAGATCGAGTCTTTCCTCACAGGTCCGAGGATTCTTCTGAGGACTTTACTTTCAAAGGCGTTAACTATTTTCAATTTTTCAGGTAATGTCCACGTTTCGCTGTCCTAGCATAGCACAGGTCTTATATTATAATTGTTTTGTATAGTTTAAGCTTTGTTTTCCTATGCACATTTTTGTTTTTTAATTATTGGGAGTACCGAATAATACGTCTCATTTACCATCATTATTCTTCTTTTAATTTCAATGGGTTCGCTTCCATCCTTTGATATATTTGCGCCGAGATATACAAAGTTGTCTACGTTTTCTAGGTTAAAGCCTAGTACTGTAATATTTTGTCTGATTGGCTTGTTTTTCCTAGTTTGTGTCATGATTTTGGTTTTGTTTTCGTTAATACGTAGTCCAACTTCCCTTGCTACCGAGTCAAGGTTTACAGATATTTCTTTGGCACTCTCCACAGATCTTGCATGTGTATTTATGTCGTCGGCATATACTACTAGTTGTGTGGATTTGAAGCATAGTGTTGCCTTGGTGTCAACGGGAAGTTTTTTAAGCCCGTTGTCAGTTCTAAAGCTGGAAGTCAGATCATTTTCCACTCTGACTTGTGACAGAGAATCGGTCATTGTCATTCTTGTAAGCCGAACCAGTTTCGGTGGAACTCCAAAATTCATCATTATTTTATACAGTACGCGCCAGTCGATACTGCCATATGCCTGTTTGAAGTCCACAAATATCTGGAGCACATTAATGTTAAATTCCCAGCACTTTTCAAGCACCTGTCTAACTGAGAATATTTGGTCCGTGGTCGATCGCCCAGCTCTAAATCCACCCTGGTATTCACCAATTACTTTGTCAGCAAAGGGCTTAATTATAATATAGTGGCTCTATATAATCGCAAATTTTTAGCTTTCTATTCATTACGGTTTTCGAGAAATAAAAATCAAAATGCTTTCTTTTCTACCTCCTTTCACCACCACCCCCAACACCCACACCCCCTACTAGAGGATTACTGACTTCAACTCCTGTAAAATTTTCAAAAAGATATCTGGTACGGTTTCTTCAGATATAAAAATTAAATTTTTTGAAAAATTGCTACCACTCCACTTTCGGGCTCCACCTCCCTCCTCAAAAAGTTTTCATTCATTTGACTCCCCTTGTGATCCCATATACAGAAACCAAATTATATCTTCCTGGTGTAATTGGTTCGGAAGATATTGTACTCCAAAGTTTTTCACCGGGTTTGGGAGCTACGCGCCTTCAACCGATTTTGCGTACGGTGGACGGCATACGGCACCTACGGTGGACAGACGGACATTTTTTTTCCCGTTTTTGGTGTTTACCTGGTACCAGGTTCGAATCTGTTTGGCAACAAGTAATTTTTGAGAATGGGATTGGGTGCCGGACTACCAGTTCACTCTGCTGTAAATGAGTACCTGAGTTAAAACCGGGGTAATAATCACGGATGAGCGTGTGGCTGACCACTTCACCTCCTAGTATTCCGTTAGTCTAGTAATGAAGTAACTCTAGCATTACTTCAAGGCCTAGGCCCAATTTGGGCTGTTGTGCCATTGTGGGTCAATTTTCAATTCTCAATTTCAATTTTACTTTATTATTTTACTTTATTATTTTTTAATAATAAAGTATTGTGATAGACCTGAAATTTCAAAAAAGTTTGCTACCCTGAAATTTTGTATTTACACGTTTTAGGACTAGTAAACCCAAAAAAGCAAAAAAAAAAATTTCAGTCTGTCCGTCGTAGACGCCGTCCGCCGTACGCCGTACGCAAAATCGTTTGAAGGCGCGTAGCTCCCAAGCCCGTTGAGATATTAAATTGAAATTGAAATTTATGGTGGGTAGATTGGGTGAACCCCTACGACTGGTATATTTTCGAGGAGTGGGGGTACAAGGGGAGAGGAGAGGGGAGCGTTTTAGACGAAAAATTTTGCTTTCTAGATCTCAGGAACCACTTATGCTAGGAGGCTGAAACTTGGAACTTATGTAGTACTATGATAATGGACTCAATTGCAAAAAAAATTTCGATATTGGTTAAGGGGTGTGGAAGTGGGGGGAAAACAATGAGTCTGAAACGCATGAAAGACGGGATTGAAATATACTAAAATCGATATCTCCTGAACAATTGATGTCAAAAGATTGAAACTTAGTGGTTGCCCTTAGGGATACTTGAAGATTAGACAAGGGCTAAAATTTTTAAAAGAAGTGGTGGGGTGTGGGGGGGGGATGAAAAACTTTGGATTACAATATCTTCCGAACCAATTACATCAGAAAGATAAAATTTAGTTTCTGTATATGGGATCACAAGAGGAGTCTACCGAAACTAAATTTTTGGAGGGGGGGTAGAGCACGAAAGTGGGGGAACAGCAATTTTTCAAAAAATTTAATTTTTATATCTCAGAAACCGTATCAGATATGATCTTGAAAATTTTACAGGAGTTGCGGTCGGTAAACTTCTAGTAGGAAAAAATGGTGGTGTGGGTGTTGGGGCTGATGGTGAAAGGGGGTAGAAAGTAAAACATTCTGATTTTTATTTCTCGAAAACCATAATGAATAGAAAGCTAACAATTTAGGATTATATAGAGCCACTATAGAGATATAATAGAAAAATAAAATTGTTGATAGGGGTATCCAGGTACGGAGGAGAGGGGTGGTTTTTTATATCTCAGAAATGGCTTATGCTAGAAAGTTGAAACTTAGTACGTATATGTAGATGTACTATTAGAATAATTAAAGCAAAAAAAAAGTTCAGATTTTTATTGGCGTTCAGAGGTTGAGTAAAAAAAATGTCCGTGAATCCACATTTTCACAAACTTCGTTAAAACTTTTAGACATGTCGAGCTATCAAAGCAATTTTACTTCTGCGGGTTATTTATATAAGCGTTTAGAAACGTTCTTCCAAATTTTTCGATATCCAACCCCTAAGGGGGTGTAAAGTGGTTGTGTACATATTCACGAATTCTGATATATTTCTAAAGTATATTGAAATTTCACTTTTACTTCTATAAGCTTTAAACGTAGTCGGGAAAAAACCGATTTAAGCATTTTTCTCTATTAAAACCCCTGGGGGTATTGTTAAAGTTTTCACTGATTCCGAAAATGTCTTAGGTTTAATGTGATCGAATTCGCTTTTACTACTATGAATTATTCTATTGATGAAAAAAATACGTAAATAAATAAAAAAAATCGGCCAACAGTCTGGGCGCAACTTTATTATTTTATGGGTAGAAGTCCGAAACGTGTTTAATGATGGGATGCGGTGTAGGTTACTATGCGACTGACAACCTAAGAAATAACCAGGTTGCTATTTGGAACGTTATTTACAAAATACAAATAGGGAGTTGGATCGTGCACGAAACTTATCATTCGATTCGATCGTACGCGACCAAAATTTGAATAAGCTCGAGAATAGGGCCCCTGTTGTCGTGGATTATTGTTTTAAAATGTTCCCAATAAGGAAGCCAGTCCTGATAGTCTCCAGAGAACGTTTTGAGCGGCAATTTCGCCATTTTCATTGTGGAGTGTCTGTCTTGCAAACTACCTGCTACTGGAACACTGCTGACAATTTGTCGGTTCAAGACTCGATTCACCTTCTCCAAACGTTGCGATAGTCTGGCCATAGTTCCGACTGCCTTATCCTCATACTCAGCAGTAGTTTCGCATTAACTTAACTTAAAATCGATTATACTTTCGTCCCGGGTTTCGGTACCATGAAATAAAACGCGATCGATATTTTAAATGTTTTATTATTTAAGGAAAATTCCGGAACAAGGAGTTCTTAAAAAACGTGTTCGCGTTAGTAAAATCCGTCAACCCGCGATCTCCTCGTTCATTCGTTAAGTTCGTTCAGTCATGTTCATGGTCCTTAGTCTCGTTGCGTTCGGTATTTTCAACATACAGTTCTTTTATTCGTTTAGATAACTGCGATTTCTTAAATTTTGTATTTTGTATGACAAATAAAAAAATAAAATTAAACTGACTTTTTTATAATGGGGTTTTCTGAGAAAAACTACATTCATCACTGAATTTTTAGGGTTGAATTAGCAAAAATTTTTGTTTTGAAGTAAATATCTCAAAATCGGATGCAGTTACACTTTGACCTGTTACTTGAAATGAAAGGTAATTCGATTCCCTAAAAAACAAGCTATAACACTTTGAATTCTGATTATTAGTTTTTAAGATATAACATTTTAAATGAGTGAAGGTACAGGTCCGAAAAACTTTTCTTGACCACGCTGTATCTCCACGGATATTGAAAATTAACCCACCCAGTAGAACAATTTTTGTCTCAAAATATATCAAGGAATAACCCCTTACAAGGTTGTCCACGGAGTACCGGACACTCTGTATAAACCCAAAATTAGCAAAAATAAAGTGAGTCCGTAATTAGAAAGAAAGCAGAAGTAATCAGTGTGGCTGAGTAAATGCACTCAGTCCACGGTAAACATTCACTGATAAAGTATAATCCATCAAATCTAAAATCTAATCTATAATAATTTCTTACTTTCCAGACTATAAGAAAGTTGATTTTTTTGATTGATAATATAACTAATTTTAACTTCGAAATGTGATATTGACATATTTTTACTCTACTTAATTAATACCGGCTCCAAAACTACTTCTTAGCTATATGTATACAATAGAAGCAAAGTCTATGCCACAGGTATGTATAATGTATTACAGAATTAGGGAGTGATTGTAATATTTCATTACGTAACAATATTCCCATATCAATTTACTATATACGTACTTAGTTCACGCAGTAATGTAAAGGCCAAGGCAAAAATGGAAGAGTTCAGGATGTTTCGTTTATTTGTGCACACGGTGGACATTCGAGTCATGTCTGAGAGCAAAGTTCTGTTAAATATTCGAAAAAACTCCCCAACTCTTGAACTTCTTAGTATTGACTACCCAAAAGTGCATAGAATATTCTCACACGTGAAGTCTGCTTCGGGGTGTTCAACAAGATCTTCAGCTTCTGAAGAATCCCCTAAAAAGAAATATTTTAGATATGATTGTTATCTTACAATATGTAATAAATTTAAAAAAAAAAATAGTGAAATATTGGTGAGTGGAAACTTACAAATTAAGAATAACTTTTAGAGTTAAAATTCTAAATGAATTAACACATAAATTATCTAACCCTTAGATAAAATATGATTCTAAGGCCAATGATCCGGAAGCTGTGTGCATTGACGGTGACGGGAGATGTTATCCCAATTGTGACTCAAGTGTTTGGTTGCGATCCTGTGAAAAGGAAATCATTGAACCATTGCATGGAAAATTACAAGGTAAACTGTATAACTGCTTTTTCTTAATTTTTTGAAGAAAACTTTCTTTATAAAGGTAGCATACCGAAATGGTTAAATGGAAGTTTGTTGAGGAACGGTCCAGGAAACTTAAAATTTGGTGACATGCAATATCAGCACCTTTTTGACAGTTCAGCCTTGCTCCACAGATTTGCTATCAAAGACGGCGAGGTTACATACCAGTGTCGTTTTATTCAAACTGAGACATACAAGCGAAATATGGCAGCACAACGCATAGTACTTGCAGAGTTCGGAACTCATGCTGCGCCGGATCCTTGCCACTCAATTTTTCAAAAGTAAGTACGTAATGTGTGATAATAATATGATTACCCTGCTTCCCAATTTTTTAAAAATACCCAATAAAAAAAAAGTATATACTTTACATCAAAAGGTAATTTATTGCAATTATATTTGTCATTGCGCTCGTATAATATTACTTGTCGAATCTTGTCTACAATGCATTGCCATATATGTATTAATAAACTATATTGTCAAAGACAGTAAACGTTGGAAACAGATGATCCTGAATTTGCCAATTGAATCTGCCGATATTGCAGTGGCTTGCATAATTTTCATGTGAATGCGCTTGAAACCAAATAAATAAATCGAACAATTCTGTGGTCACAGGGAATAACTTGGTAAGTCGAAAAATAGTAAAATGGGATAATTGTACTGTGGTCATCTCCCAAGACTCAGGTCCGGTTTCCCAGTCGAAGTTTAAACCAACAATTTTGTTTAAACTTAGGAACAAACGAATAAGTTCCTAGTTTAAACCAAATTTTTGGTTTGAACTTCGACTGTGAAACCGGCCCTTACACGCACTGTGAAGAAGTTATTGTTATATGTTATTTGATCACTGAGATGTTAACAAATTTAATGTTTTCACTAAAACTGGATTTACAGGAATTGTTCAATAGCAATAAAGTGTTGCGCTGAATATTTTCGTTTTTAGAGGTTTTTAGGCCACAGAATTATACATAAACTTTTAAAAATGGTTAATTAAAATCATTAAAATCAATTTGAATTAGAGGTCATTGGAATAATGTGTTAAGGTACGAAAATTCGATAGTATTCGTAGCCTGGATCGATTCACTTCGAATGAAAAGATTCCGATCGATTTAATTCAGTTTATTTCGTTGGCTTACGCTCGATAAAATAATGAGAAAAAAACTTCAAATTTAGTTTGCTATTCTGCAATTTACAAATAGAATAATAATAATAATTAATTGTACATTAGATTAGTCTTGGATTTACTTACCCTTTACTTTAATTTAAACGCAGGTATCTTACAAGTATATATTGTCAATTTTGATTGTGGAAACAGAAACTCGTGTTTTCACGGCCGCCAAACAGGAAAGAGAAAGCGAAGGTGCGGGTCTTTTGGCATTTCGCGTTGAGCGCACTCGGTGAGTGCGTTCACTGTGTGTTTAAAAAATAATTCGGTATAAATTTACCACCCGCTGTAGCATTCTCCCTCCCGGTATGTTGACTGCTATTAGTCGATTTACCCATTGTTGGCGGTTATATCACTTGTTAAGTCTAACACGGCTAGTTTTACGGCTGGCCTAGTTAGTATTCCGTTGGTTGTCTGTATTACAGCTTGTCGGACTTCTCCTGATCTACTCGCGTTAGCTTCTAGCACTATGCCCTTTTTCCATGTAAAGGGTTTTCCAATAGGGACTTGACAACTTTGAATTCAATTTGTGAACGCACCCTTTCACTAATCATCGAACTGTCACTGTCAATTTATTCAGTAAACTTAACATTTTTATCATGGTAAAGTACACGAAGGAACAACGTCTGCAAATTATAAAAATTTACTACAGAAATTCGGAGTCGGTGACCGCTACTTTAAGAGCGTTAACTCCGATTTTCGGTCGTAATTCTCGCCCTAGTAGACAGGCAGTAACAAGTTTAGTGCAAAAATTTGAGTCTACATATTCGTTGTGTGATGTTGCCGTGCCAGTGAGACAACGGGTTGGTCGAAGTGTCGAAAATATCGCTGCCGTTGAAACGTCCGTAGCAAATGATCCAAATCAGTCAATTCCACGGCGTTCTCAAGTGTTGGGCATCGCCCAGACCACGTTATGGCAAATTTTGCGTAAGGATCTTGGTTTACACCCATACAAGATCAAGCTGACTCAAGAATTGAAGCCGATGGACCATTTGAAGCGACGTACGTTCTCCGATTGGGCTCTGGAAAAGATGCGCCAAGATGATCAATTTCATCGCAAAATCATCTTCAGTGACGAAGCTCATTTTTGGCTCAGTGGGTTCGTCAATAAGCAAAATATGCGTTATTGGTCCGGTGAAAATCCACATGTGCTTCATGAAAGACCACTTCATCCACAAAAAATAACTGTTTGGTGCGGTTTGCATGCTGGCGGCGTCATAGGGCCATATTTTTTCGTCGACGATAATGATCGTCACGTTACTGAGAATGGTAATCGTTATCGCGCCATGATTACCGATTATTTTTGGCCCGAATTGGAAGATATGGACTTGGACAACATGTGGTTTCAACAGGACGGTGCCACAAGCCACACAGCACACGTTACAATCGATTTATTGAAGAGTAAGTTTGATGAGCGTGTTATCTCAAGAAATGGACCAGTCGATTGGCCGCCTCGTTCGTGCGATTTAACGCCTCTGGACTTTTTTCTTTGGGGCCACGTCAAGTCGTTGGTCTATGCCAACAAGCCGACGACGTTGGAAGAGCTCAGAGCCAACATTGAACACGAAATAGCAGCCATTTCGGCCGAAATGTGTGGCCGAGTCATCGAAAATTGGGTCCAACGAATCGACCGCTGCAAACGTGCCCGCGGTGGCCATATGAACGAAGTCGAGTTCCATTCATAAATGTTTTGATTGTACTTCAACCCGATAATAAAGTTTTTGAAATATCTCAAATGGTTTGCATTTTATTTTGAAAAAAAGTTGTCAAGTCCTTATTGGAAAACCCTTTATTTCGTGGCTGTCCTTCATCAACAATTATAACAACATCACCCTTCTTTATTGGCTCTGCGCGTTTAAACCATTTGGTTCGCCTAGTAAGGTCAGGGAGATATTCATGAATCCAGCGTTTCCAGAAGCTGTTCGCTAGAGTTTGGGAAATTTTCCAGTTCTTTCGTAAAACTAGAGGGTCATTATTGAATTCTCCTGGAATTTTCTGCCCGCTGGAGGTACCCAGTAGGAAATGGTCCAAGGGCCAAGGGTATGTATGTAAGGGGTCTACTGTTTACAGTCATTTCGACTTCCATTAACATAGACCTTAGGAGCTCATCATTCGGATTCCGTACATGTATTATAAATTTCAGGGTCTTTTTAACGGACTGTATTAAGCGCTCCCAACTCCCTCCCATATGGGGAGCTGCGGGTGGATTAAAAACCAACTTCAGAGGTTCACCACCAAAGGTTTCTTCCTGGAGCTTATTGTTGTTGATTTTGGAAATTTCCCGGCGAAGTTCTTCCTCGGCACCACGGAAATTAGTCCCATTGTCCGAACGAATTTCTTTAGGAACACCCCTCCTAGCTGCAAAGTTTCTTATTGCAAGAATACATGAATCTGTCGATAGGCTATATGCAATTTCAATATGCACAGCGCGTATTGTAAGGCATGTAAAGAGGACGCCCCACCGTTTCTCTGTGTGTCTTCCGACAGTCACAAGCATGGGCCCAAAGTAGTCGATACCTACGAAAGTAGATGGTAGTATGTAAGAACCTAGTCGAGCGTTTGGAAGACTTCCCATTTCAGGCGCAACTGGAGCTGATCGCAGGTTCTTACACGTTTGGCAGGCCTTTACAATTTTCCTTAAGAGGACCCGAAAAGTAGGAATATCATAAATCTGACGAATTTCATTAACAGTATCATGGTTATGATGATTGTATTTACGATGAAAGTAATCAATGAGCAGATGGGTGATAACATGATGTTTTGGTAGCAATATAGGTCGCTTAGCAGCAAGTGGGGTGTTTGTAGCTGCATCGATGCGTCCTCTAACTCTTAGTACACCAGAGTCGTCTATGTAGGGTGATCGATTAAAGATCGGACTGGACTTTTTTACTAGTGACTGACTTGCCACACTAATCGTTCTATTCCGGCTTAGTGTAGAGATTTCATTCTTATAGCATTCAGATTGTGCTATCTGAAATAATTTATTTTGCGTTTGCTCGTATTCTTCTTGAGTTGTAGAACCTAGGTCGCGTTGAGACTTTCGTTGCGTATTACGAATGAAACGATAAACGTAAGACATTGTTCGTACTAAACGTGACCAGTTTGAAAATCGTTTTAATTCGAGAGGACTTTCAATTTGGTGTATGTGTATAAAATAAGGTGACAGTTCGCTTACAGACTCTTCCTGAATTGTCTTGTCGACAGGCCTGGTCTTCACTTTCACTTAGAAAGTCGGGACCCGTAAACCAGCGACTATCGGAATTTAATTCCGAACTGGCATTAGGCCATTTAGTTGCGTCGTCCGCTACATTCATTTTAGTTGGAACCCAACGCCAATCATTTAAATTCGTTGTTTCCAGACTTTCACCGATACGCAAAGCCACATATTGTCTATATTTCGTAGGGTCGGACTTTAGCCAGCACAGCACTGTCCGCGAATCTGACCACATAAACGAGCGATCTATATTCAGGGAGTGACCTTGCTTTGACAGAATTTGCGAGTCTTGTACCTAGTACTGCCGCTTGCAGCTCAAGTCGAGGGATCGAGATTGGTTTTTGCGGAGTAACTTTAGTTTTCGCTGCTACCAAAGAACACTGAACTCCCTCGTCTGTTTCTATTCGTAGGTATATAACTGCTGCATATGCACTAGCATCAACAAACACGTGCAATTGAACGGTTTTTTGTTTCATCAAAGGTGTCTGGCTACAGTATCTAGGAATATAGAGCTTTCTTATATTTTCAAGGCATTGTTCTTCTTCTGTTCTTCTGTTAACTGATCATCCCAATCTAAAGCAGAGCGCCAAATGTCTTTAAGCAGGATTTTCCCGCAAACGACGAATGGAGAAAGAAGACCTAGAGGGTCAAAGATTGACATTAACGTTTGTAGGACTTCACGTTTAGTAGGACTTCGTTTCTGTGTTAATACGTCCCTATTTACTCTACTTAGAGTAACAGGAAACATAAACGTATCTGTAGAGGTACTCCATAGCATACCAAGGACTCTGTCAGCTGCTGGTTCGTTCGTCGTGACTATATTTTTTAACTTGTTTTCTTCATTTTCTCCTAGCGCCCTTAAAACTGCGGGTGAGTTAGAAACCCAGTTCCGGATTTCAAATCCTCGCTCGGCATGGATATACCGTACTTCCTTTGCTAATGTGATAGCTTCCTGTACCGTTTCGACACTGAGCAGCATGTCGTCCACGTAGTGGTTTGCATTGAAATTTTGTACGTGTTGGGCTGAGCTCGGTGAACTTGCAGCTCCGAAGCTCATAACCCGCAAAACATATAAAGGGTTTTCCAATAAGGACTTGACAACTTTTTTTCAAAATAAAATGCAAACCATTTGAGATATTTCAAAAACTTTATTATCGGGTTGAAGTACAATCAAAACATTTATGAATGGAACTCGACTTCGTTCATATGGCCACCGCGGGCACGTTTGCAGCGGTCGATTCGTTGGACCCAATTTTCGATGACTCGGCCACACATTTCGGCCGAAATGGCTGCTATTTCGTGTTCAATGTTGGCTCTGAGCTCTTCCAACGTCGTCGGCTTGTTGGCATAGACCAACGACTTGACGTGGCCCCAAAGAAAAAAGTCCAGAGGCGTTAAATCGCACGAACGAGGCGGCCAATCGACTGGTCCATTTCTTGAGATAACACGCTCATCAAACTTACTCTTCAATAAATCGATTGTAACGTGTGCTGTGTGGCTTGTGGCACCGTCCTGTTGAAACCACATGTTGTCCAAGTCCATATCTTCCAATTCGGGCCAAAAATAATCGGTAATCATGGCGCGATAACGATTACCATTCACAGTAACGTGACGATCATTATCGTCGACGAAAAAATATGGCCCTATGACGCCGCCAGCATGCAAACCGCACCAAACAGTTATTTTTTGTGGATGAAGTGGTCTTTCATGAAGCACATGTGGATTTTCACCGGACCAATAACGCATATTTTGCTTATTGACGAACCCACTGAGCCAAAAATGAGCTTCGTCACTGAAGATGATTTTGCGATGAAATTGATCATCTTGGCGCATCTTTTCCAGAGCCCAATCGGAGAACGTACGTCGCTTCAAATGGTCCATCGGCTTCAATTCTTGAGTCAGCTTGATCTTGTATGGGTGTAAACCAAGATCCTTACGCAAAATTCGCCATAACGTGGTCTGGGCGATGCCCAACACTTGAGAACGCCGTGGAATTGACTGATTTGGATCATTTGCTACGGACGTTTCAACGGCAGCGATATTTTCGACACTTCGACCAACCCGTTGTCTCACTGGCACGGCAACATCACACAACGAATATGTAGACTCAAATTTTTGCACTAAACTTGTTACTGCCTGTCTACTAGGGCGAGAATTACGACCGAAAATCGGAGTTAACGCTCTTAAAGTAGCGGTCACCGACTCCGAATTTCTGTAGTAAATTTTTATAATTTGCAGACGTTGTTCCTTCGTGTACTTTACCATGATAAAAATGTTAAGTTTACTGAATAAATTGACAGTGACAGTTCGATGATTAGTGAAAGGGTGCGTTCACAAATTGAATTCAAAGTTGTCAAGTCCCTATTGGAAAACCCTTTATATCAAGATTAGTTTTATCTTGCCCATTTTTCCATAAAAACCGCTAGACTTGTTGGTCTTCTTCGCTGATTAAAATTTTGTGAAACATCTCACGAATATCCTCAGTTACAGCTATCGCATGCTCACGAAATTTGAAAAGAATGTCTAGTAATGGTGGTAGTTCATCGGGACCCTTTAGCAATACAGAATTGAGTGAAATACCATTAACTTTCGCTGCTGCATCCCACACAATTCTCAATTTTTCCAGTTTATTTGGATTTTTAACTGTGAAGAGTGGCAGATACCATATGCGAGGGTAATGTGTTTTTAACTCTTGCATAGTTAGCTTACGAACGTAACCCTTTCGAATATAGTCTTGAATCGTTTCCTCAATACGTTGATCCAGTATTGGATTCTTCGACATTTGTACTTGGAGGCACTTGAAGCGTTGGTGTGACATTTGGAAGCTATCTGGCAACGTTAAGTTGTCATATTTCCATAGCAAGCCAGTCTCATATCGATCTGCCCTCTTACGTGTAGTTGATGTCATAATATTTATAGCACGTTGGTTATTCTTTGAGACAGGCATAACATCGGGAATTTTAACACCGATACTTTCGACTGAAAAATAGTTTTTACCAAACGGTGCAAATCTTCGCCGAGTTTATAGTCGCAAATATGAAAACTATCGTATTTATAGATTTGATAATATCCATCGCTTAGGTTAGCTTTATCACAACGACCATGGATTTCCCAACCGAGTCGGGTTTTTGTTGCGACTGGGTTTTCGCTTCTTCCTTCCCTAACTTCCAAAGGTAGGCCTAACCTCCAGTTATCAATGCCTAAAAGGATACGTGGAACTGCATTGTTATAGGACTTTTTTTTTCCTTAAATTAA
Organism: Beris morrisii; assembly: GCA_951812415.1. Lineage (NCBI taxonomy): Eukaryota > Metazoa > Arthropoda > Insecta > Diptera > Stratiomyidae > Beris > Beris morrisii. The sequence goes on from OX638311.1 coordinate 90,788,709, forward strand.
GAGGCTCAGGGGCTGTAGCCATATTGGAGCCGTGGAAAAGTTTATTTAAAATAATATTAAAAACGTATATTGCTTGCATTAGCGAAGTTAAACAGCACTAAAAGAGGTTTGTCGTTATTTTGCATGATAGAGACTGCGATGATGTCCCGTATAAACAGAGGAGGAGTGAAGCCTAAATTCGCCAGAGATGCAAGAAGTGTAGTTCTAAAGGGGTATTTGGAACATGACCAAAAGACATGATCGGCAGTCTCATATTGGTTGCAATCGGCGCACAGTGGGCTTGCATTAATTCCTAGTCGGTTCAAGTTGGTATTGAGGCCATTGTGATTAGCCATGAGTCGAGAAAAAAGAATTACCATTGAGCGGCTAGGTTCTACCAGCAGCCTTTGGAACCATGCATGTATTGAGATCATTGGAATTATGGAGTGACAGTATCTACCCATGTCGTCTTCTTGCCAGTGTTTTTGCCACCTATCTAAAAGTCTTTGTTTCGGAGTCGTCATGAAGTCTTCTTGAAGCGGATTCGAGAAGAGCGTCTGTTTGAGAGGTAAGGACGCCTGTTATAGGACATAATCGGTATATCTTTGAGATGGGTATATTTTTCGCGAAGTTTAGAAATTGAAACTGATTGTTTGGTTAAACTTTGTTTTTCCACGGTTCGGACGTTGGATATTTTATAGGATTTGGCGTTATCGTATGTTCCGGAAATTCTCAATGAAATCCTTCTGGAATTCGGTTCAACGCGAGTACTATCAGCAGGCCACCTAAGACATAATTCTTCTTTCGTGCCACCTTGTGGAGATTGCTATCAATAACCACTATATTGCGTATACAGCCTACTTGGGTGAGTAGGCACCACGAGGATAGGAATTGGGAGTTAGAGGTATAAAATGAGATCACGTCCACCTCGGACAGTGTCTGTTTTAAAAGAAAAATTTTATTCTAAGTACCTTACGACTAACCTAATTCTACCGTCAAAACTAGTTTGTTAATACAATTCATTATGTACATTAAATGATGCTGCAAAATACAATGATGCTGTAAACGAAGTGAGATGACTTCTGCATTATGTACTCTGTACCTACTGCGATAGTTGGTATGGAATTTACATTCGCTACATCACCCCCCCTTCAGCTGGAATCGCGTAATTCAAAACCAAACGAGTGAAGGAGAGGAGTAGTACTTCGTTAAAGGAAAAAAAAATAATAGTAAAAAAAAAATAATAAAAAAAAAAAATGTAAAAATCTATCGAATTTATCAAATATGTTACTAGTGTTATTCATTTTAATATAGGCAAAACTCAACCAATTAATTCTTCGGGTTTTGGATAATTTAATCGCAGCAGAAACGTAATGACTGCGTTAAGTAAAAAGAGAAAAAAAAACGCTTTTGGTAGAACTCCAAATTGAAGTAATAAGTTATTTTTCAATAAATGCTGGCTTAAGCCTGTCTAAAGAGACAGACGTGTTTTTGTTATTCATTTCTATCGTGTAATATTTTCGGCACCTTCGTATTACCTTGAATGGACCAGCGTATGGTGGTAATAGACCTGGTTTGATGCCTTCGATTCTGACGAATACGTGTTCACAATCGGACAGGCCTTTTGGCACATATGAGACAGACTTTGACTTTCGAGTTTCTGTTGGAACTAATTCTCTCATTCGGCTCCGTAGTTTAGTAATAAAGGAAGACGGTTCCGTATTGTTGACCATATTTTGAGTAGTTAAGAACTCGGAAGGTAATGTCAGTGTTTGGCCGTAAACTAATTCTGCTGGAGAGCACTTTAAGTCCTCCTTGTAAGAGGCGCGGATTCCTAATAGAACCAATGGCAGATCCTCGCTCCAGTTACCATTACTTTCGCGACTTTTTAATGACTCCTTGAGTTGCCTGTGAAATCGCTCCACTAATACATTGGAGGCGGGGTGGTATGGTGTTGTGTGTATCCTGTGGCTACCTAGCAAGGCTGTCAATTCACTAAATAATTTGGACTCAAATTGCGTGCCCTGGTCAGTTGTGATTCTTAGAGGTACGCCAAATCTGGAGATATATTCTCTGAAAAATATTCTGGCCACCGTGTTGGCTGTTATGTTCCGCAGAGGGTAAGCTTCCGGCCACCTAGTAAAACGGTCTACGATTGTCAAGACGTATGAGTATCCGTTTGAAATAGGTAGCGGCCCGACTAGGTCCATGTGTATGTGCTCGAATCTAACCTTCGGTAGCTCAAAATTTCCCACCGGGGTTTTCGTGTGTCGGAGTATCTTGGACTTTTGGCACGGTTGACATGTCTTGGTCCACTCCTTTATATCATTACGCATTTTGGGCCAAAAGTACCTTTCGGTTATCATTTTTCTTGTGCTTCGGATTCCAGGGTGTGACATTGTATGTAGGGAGTTAAATACTGACCTTATCGTTGTCAACGTCGCACCATAAGGGTTGATCTAGTGTTGGAAAATGCTTTCTTTCCAATTTGAAAAAGGATTTTTCGGTTTTCTCTGATGGTGACAATAGCTCCTGGATATTCTCATCGGTTTTTTGAGCATTGTACAGGTTCTCCAAATTTAGTTTGGGGATGTCAGACGCACAAACTTCGTCATCGGTGGTACGCGATAAGCAATCTGCGACCACGTTATTGTTACCTTTTACAAATTGGATATCGTGTGTTAACTGGCCAATAAAGTCTAAATGTCGAATTTGTCTCGGACTCCTCTCCGTTTTAGTATGTAGAGCATGAGTCAATGGTTTATGATCTGTAAAAACTTTGAATGAACGGCCTTCCAAATGATAACGAAAATGATTGATAGAGAGATATATCGCTAGAAGCTCCCTGTCGAACGCCGAGTACTTTTGCTCGGCGGGACTTAATTTTTTTGAGTGAAAAGCGAGTGGTTCCCAGGTTGTTCCATTGAATTGTTCTAATACACTACCAATTGCGAGGTTCGATGCGTCTGTAGTAAGTTTTAATTCTGGATTCTCTAAAGGGTGCATTAGTAAGGTCGACGTGGCAAGCGCTGTTTTGATTTTCTGAAATGCTTCCTCGCAGTCCTGTGACCACAAAATTTCCTTGCTTTTTCCTTTTTTATTACCCATTGTTTTAATATGACTATGTATAGGTGTCAGAAGGAATGCCATTCTCGGGATAAAGCCGTGGAAGTAGTTTACCATACCGAGGAACCTTTGTACCTGTTTCATAGTAGTGGGCTTTGGAAAGTCCTTTATACATCTGACACGGTCGTCTGATGGTTGAATGCCGTAACCGTTGATTTTATGCCCTAAAAAATCTAGTTCACTAACTCCGAATATGCATTTTGTGGGTTTTATGTTTAGACCGAATTCAGTGAGTTTTTCAAACAGCTGTGCTAAGTGTTGCAAGTGTTCTGAGTGGTTCTTGCTCATTACCAAAATGTCGTCAATATAAACGAAGACGAAGTCTAGATTATTGACAACTTCGTTCAAAAAGCGTTGGAATGTTTGACCAGCATTTCGCAACCCGAAAGGCATGCGGGTAAACTCAAACATTCCGAACGGCGTTCTTATGGCTGTCTTTTCTACGTCGTCTTCCGCAACTGGAATGTGGTGGTACGCTCTGACCAAGTCGATTTTGGAAAATACCGAGCAACCACTTAGCCGTAGCGAAAAACTCTGTATGTGTGGGATTAGGTACCGATCGGGTATGGTTACGGCGTTCAAACGCCGGTAATTGCCGCAAGGACGCCAATCATCTGGATCTCTTTTAGGTACCAAGTGTAATGGCGAGGAGTTCGGGGAAGATGAAGGGCGATATATTCCCAGGTGTTGTATTATGCGAAATTCTTCATGGGTAATCTTGTATCTTGGTAGATCCAACCGTCTTGGCCTCGAAACTGGTAAATGTCCATTAGTCAAAATATGGTGAACGACTTTGTGTTTCGTTGGTAGCGAATAGTCCGGAGCCTGCAATAAGCTTGGAAAATCTTTAAGTAGATTTCCATAAACATTTTCTAATACATTTATGCGCGGGGATTGTTCAGCAGAGCTATTTGATAAGACATTAACAGTAAGCGTAGTAGAGGAGTCAAGCAATCTTTTTTGTCTGACGTCTACTAGTAAACCATATTTATTTAAGAAATCGGCCCCTAAAATCGCTTTGTTAACCTCTGCTAAAATAAATGGGTAAGGAAATGAACGACGTAGACCCAAGTTTAGGTCCAAAAGTTTAATTCCATACGTTTTGATTTGAGTCCTGGATTGATACGACATTCCTTAGGGAAGTAAGTATGAGGTATCACCGAAACCTCCGCCCCGGTATCTATTAGAAATTAAATTTAATTTTTTTTGCAAGTTGTGAAAAGGCGGCGAGTGGAGTGTAAAGCTATCCGGGTGTTTGCCGCGTTAACGTCCGGATTTTTTAGTTTTTTTTAGAGAAGGAACTATGAAATTTGCATTGGCTTACACACTCTGTTGATTGCTGTTTAAACTTTTGGTGGTACCAACAAATTTTTTCTGCCTCAGGACTTTTGTATCGAGGGCTTGTCTTCCGTCTATTTTCGATAGACGTCGATTTAGTGCGCCCTCTTGATAGCAAACTCCTCATGGACTCGTTGAGTCGTTCGATCTCCAGTTTAATGCTAGCTAATTCAGAATTCTGAGATTCTATGGGTGGAGCAATTGTGGCGTTAATGGGGGATACAATCGGAGAGGTGCTCTGTGTTGTCTGCTAATTCGAGTTGGTTTTATAAATTTTGATTAGCAGCTACTGCTAGTGGTATCGCAACCGCTGAAGGAAGTTTACGCAACCATAACGATGGAGGATGAAAGTGAAATCATATGCCGATACAACTGAGATGGTTTTCGATCTCCTAGCTCCTCAGGCGACAAGAGCCCGTCCAAGCGTTTCTGTTCCGAAATGGAAAGACGTTTTATTAATTGACTTTTTAAAGTTTCGTACTTTCCCTCGGGCGGTGGTTTATGAACTATGTCGATAATCGAATTTATAGCGTCTGCGGGCAGTGTAGATAGTACATGGCAATATTTCGAATCGCCTTTCGTAATTTTCCTAATTCGAAACTGCGCTTCAGCGGTAATAAACCACGCCTCAGGAGCATTTTCCCAGAACGGTGGGAGTTTAATTGAAGCCAATTGCTCTTCGCCTTTGGTCGGCGGTTTTTGTTCAAGGTTTTTCTCCAACTATTACGTGGTAATTTTCCATTGTGCCAAAAATATTATCGAAACGAAATTCACTTGAAGGAAATTAAGAATCTAGTGGATCGTGGGTTTCTATTCTTGTCTACTATATTTATTAGATTATTATTCGACTATGTACTTCTAATTTAGTGTATACCGAAATGTACTGGGCTTTTAACTGTTTTTATATTTCAAATTTGTATTATTCGAATCGTGTACCTCTACCGGGAAGAATCTTGGTTTGCACTTATATATGTATATATATATATAAAAAATAAATGTATTTTAGCAAATTAGCGCTCGATATTTAAAACATTCAGTTAGCTAACACTATTACCGTTGTTTTTGGAATAAATGCAAACATTTTACTACCCAAATCCATAGCCTCTTAATACATGCTAAACTTGGGTATTTCGCACGATAAACTATTTGGAAATTTTTCGAAAAACACAAGCACCTCGATTTTTCTCACTTTGCTTGGCATTTTATAATGTACACAAGCATGTTTTTGGCGTATTAATGCTGAAGTGATTTGGTGCGCTATGATATGAACTGAATCATACCATAGTATCCGTCCAACCAAATCATCGCACAACATTACTACCCAATTAATCGTCTCAGCCATCAGTAAGGGTTCGTTCTTTACCCCGTCATGAAACAACTGAAGGGAGTATGTCTCCATCAACAATTGTCTCAGGTCGGTCAGGACAAACCCACACCGCGAAAACGATTGTCAGCCGGTGACCAAGCCACAGTTGGGTGACTTTAGTCCCATGGTTTCCCGATAGGTAGCGTGCATCTAGCTCTAGCACGTGCGTAGCTCGTCGGAAGGGGCGTGAGTGGCTACCTTTAACCATGGACAAAACGTATTTATGCACGGTTTGGGCTGAAAGTTCGAATTGAGGAGTTCGAACTCTATCTTCAGCGGGCTGGAAGGTGGAGGAAAAAGGAAGGAAGGATTAACAGACGGTGGAAATGAAAATGGAATAGAAAAGAAGGAAATGAAAGGCGGAAAAGCACAGAAATGTGGACTTTTCGACGGGAAGGCCAATGTCATACTCAATCACATATCATTTGAGTTGACAGAAAATTAACTCGCAAGAGTTGAAGTATTTACAGCCGTATGGCTCGTTGAATAGGACTTAGAATGCCTGTATTCGATATATATGTCAGTTAACACTCAGAGTGCCATGTAATGTAACCCAAAAACAAACAGGAGAATACCCAAAAGAAAATCCTTGGGCTCCATTCAGTTTATAACACCAGAAACCGAGCGCAGTAGGGGCCACATAAAATGAGGCGCTGTACCACAACCAATACTGTAGGTATCCTATAACGACGCGATAAATAGTCGTTACTTTGGGGCGACATATAATGTATGGCGCGGCTACTAAAGGAGTAAGGCGCCATGTAAGGTGAGCCGTACTCTGACGACGCAAAACACATCATTGGGTGCCATGTATTGGGAGCCTAGATGCACCGCAAGATCCCACGAGGAGTTAGTCATGCCCTCATACCAAAAAAAAATAAGAGAAAATCTTCATCGCATAATTCCGTTTCGACCAACGATAAATCCTTCCTGAACCCTTGATTTGCGTCAACGGATCATCCCGAAACTAATCTGTGAAACACCAAGCATTCTGAGACAGCAACTAAACGAAAGTATGTACCTATTGAGGTATATATATACGACAATTGACCAGCAGGGTCCGGCACGTGCTAGGACTTAACCTTAAAAGAAAATAATTTTCTCCGATTTTTCTTTCTTTAATGTCTCCTCACAAGACTGATCGCAAAATGGCGTATAGTTGCAATAAAAATTAATATATATACATATATGTAATTGTATTGCTTTTAAAGGCCAGCAAGATTTCGACCTTAGCCTGGTCAACTGGGTGCCTTGCAAAAAGAAAAAAAAAAAAAAAAAAAAAAAAAAACCCGGAGCACATGTCCTGAAAAGGAGTGTATAGGGTCCGATCCTAAAATTTGGAGGGCTAACCGTGATCCAGCCGTTGTCCATTCCGTACTCTGCTCCGCATCACTATAAAACCTAAATTCAATCCAGAGAATAAAACCAGAAACACAACAGCAAACAAAAGGGGAATGTGTTCCACACCTTCTGGGCTAAAAGAAGTGCCAGCACGGGGAGTATAATATTGTATGGAGTGCAGGTAAACGATACACGAAATTTTAACCGGCATGTCATAAAGTGAAACAACGACATGAGCCCCAAAAAGGAATCGCGAAAGGCTCCATTGAGCGAAATGTAGATGACGAATCAAATTAACATCGGTGGCTATCTATAAGCGCACGCGGTTGCGCGTCGCATAACGCCACTGAACAACGGTACTGAACAACGGTACTGAACAACGGCCAAGTCCGCGTTGAAAAGACCCACCGTTAACGCAACACAATGTTCACGCGCCTCGTGCCACTAAAATTTACGGAGAAAAGCCGAAAATCGACGAGTCCTGAACATTCCGTGTGGGAAATTAAGCTCCAACAAAAGAAAACGATTAAAAAACTCGCGGTCAATGCCTGATAGTCGCGGCTGAGGTGCTTAATTGGAGCCACGGAGCCTACAAGATGCCGATTATAGTTCGAAAAATCAATATTTCCACCAAACTGGAGATAACCACGACAAAAAAAAACTTGCATCTAAAGATCAGAAGAAAAGCGATTTGGGGCACATGTCCTAAACAGGATGGTGATGGACCGGTCAGAGCAACACAAAAAAAAATCAAATCGGTGGTGGCTAATCTTGGTCCAGCCGTTGAAAATGCCCCAGCTTGGTCCATTTAGCTATAACACCTATATTTAGTCCAGAAAATACAAAAAAAACTCACAGCAGCGAAGAGGTCAGACGACAGAAAATTCCTATATCACGAACTCTCACATTACACTCCCATCGAGACAGGCTAAAATACGTGCAATTCGCTTAAAGGAGCCGCTCTCACAAGAAAAGGCACGCGGTTGCGCGTCACTTATCGGTATTTCTGGCATGGCTAACGGTACCGACTAACGGGCTAAAGCCAAGCTTGAAAGAGGTACAGTTAGTTGCCCACAATCTTCACGCGCCTCGTGGAACCGAAGATTCCGGTAAAAGCCGAAAATCGAATAAACAAAGTCCAATCCGTGCCTCTTTTGTTTGGGCTTTCACGTGAAAAAAAACCATTAAAACTCGCGATCCTGGTTTTGAGAGGAAGCGGTGGATATGTTTAGTTGGGGCCACGGAGCCTGCAACATGCCGTATGTAGTCGAACTTCACCAATTTTACCGTACTATAGGGGCGCCAGCGCTATTCTGACATGCTCTGAGGCTCCAATAGGGCTGTCAGATCGCATGTCCACATAATAACCTCAATCATCTACACCCCCTTACGACCGGATGGGGTTTTGGTATCACGGCAATATGCGGCACGAAATCCTCCCAACGTACGTGAACCAAACAGGAAAAAACAAGGAAAAGTGAGCACTTCGCGACATACTGGGAACGACGCACAACAAAAAAAAGACAACCAAACAAAAAAAAATTAATAAAGGTAATTTCCTTGACTTACATGTTTTATTATATCCAAAAGTTTTTTTTTCTCTTATTTTTCGCCACCTCTGTCTCCTTTTTTTTCTTCGGTTCTTCTCCTACTGCTGCTCCCGGTGCGGCTTTTTCCCTCCTCTCTGTTCGGCTTGGGGCTGGAACCCGATTTTTCCCGTTTTCTCCTTTTTTACACAAACACAAACAAAAAAAAATCACGACCGACTCGGTCGGCGGTTGAAAAACAATCCTTCCGTTCGGCCTGTGGCTGGAACTAACTCTCCAAGACAACAAAATTTGCGACCGTCTCGGTCGGTGGTTGTGATGCGACTTATCCCTCTGCGCATTTTTCTGTCTCAAAAAAAACTGATTATTCGCTATCATGTGATGCCGCATGGTGCCAGGTGTCAGATTTTGCTTAGCATGTACGCGTACTTTGCTTTTTTCCATATCGTCTCTCCTATGGGTTTTGTCGTCTCGGGTTATCGAATGACATTTGAGGTTTTTCTTTTTTTTTTTTTTCCTCTCTTACCCAGCAAATTCTCTTGCCATAGTTGGCTAGACAATTTCAGGCATTTTGGCCGGTGTAAGATTTATCTTGTGTCATGTTGTTTACAGGCCGTTCGTTACAATTTACACTTGAAATGTAATCTAATAAAATTCTGGTATGTCGATGTGAAAAATAGGCAAAGTATACTAAATACATTCATTTAATGTAAATTTAAAATACTTATTTTGTTGATGTAGAACTGTGTTAACGGTGATGCGTCTTTTTCGATTTAGCTGCTTTCGGGCGGCCTTTCTTTTGATGAATCGTTGTAGTGTCCCGCGAAGAAATTGTTGCGGCTAACTCAATGTATGATTGAACGGTCCCAAAAACCAATTATACGTGTATGATGGCTCTATCCGTATATCTAGGCTCATGTACATGTATGTACTCCTCGTAGATCCCGATCTGAGTGTTTTGATAAACGATCCGTTGTCTTCGATAATTTAAAAAGTTTTAGACTTTCGTGGTTTTGTGGTTTACAATTATATGTATTGTAAAATTGTTCGAAGAGGTCACCAATTGTGGAGATTGCTATCAATAACCACTATATTGCGTATACAGCCTACTTGGGTGAGTAGGCACCACGAGGATAGGAATTGGGAGTTAGAGGTATAAAATGAGAACACGTCCACCTCTGACAGTGTCTGTTTTATTCCGTATTTTTATACTCTAGATGAAATCATATAGAGTATTATAAGTTTTATCCAGCCCAAAAGTTTGTGACGCATAGAAACAAGCCTGGGACGAAAAAAAGTTATATATTATTTTTTGTTTATTTGTGGCCAAAAATCTCAAATCCGCTTGACGTCCGCCCGTCCGTCCGTACGTCCGACCGTCCGTCCGTCCGTCCGTCCGTCCATCCGTCCGTCCGTCTGTCCGTGAACACGATAACTCAAGAACGCCTTCACCTAGGATATTGAAATTTTGAATTTGGATGTTTGGTTGAATTTGTAAGGCTAAGTTCGTTAACGGTCAAAATCGTCCTACTCCTTCGGGTAGCTGCCATACAAAATGTCCTTAAAACACGTGTTTACGAATATTGGTCGATAACTTTAGAAGGGTTTAAGCTACGACATTGAAATTTTGTGTGTGTTATTTTTCCAATAGTTGGAGCTAAATATATGATTATGAAGAAAATCCTATTAGTCCTTCGTGTAGCTGCCATACAAATATCCTGTCAAAATGTATTCACTTAATTTACGGAACTTACTATAACTCAAGTAATCTTTTAGCTACGAATTCAGAATTTTTTACAAATTAGTTTTGAGTAAAAACGAAGTTCGAGTTTACTAGTCAGCGAAATCCTTTTACTCCTTCTGGTAGCTGCCATACAAAATGTCCTTAAGACACGTGTTCAACAATATTTTTCGATAACTTTTGAACGCTTCAAGCTACGAATTTAAAATTTTGTACACGTTCATTTTTAAATGGTTCCAAGGAAAAGTATAAATATGTAAGAAATCGAGTGAGTCCTTCCTGCACCTCCCATGTGAAAGTCCTTCAAAAAGTACTTCTTTTTCGATGACTTACCCAGTTCAAGATATGAATTAATATATTAATATAATATATTAAAATATATTCTAAAATAAAATATTCAGTGTTTAATTTCATATCTTTGAGTAGCAATCAAATGGGAGTCCTTAATAAAGGACATACAACATGCACACACGTAATTCTACTATATCCCCAACTACAATATAAATCGGAGTTCAGTATTCATCTAGAGTATTATACGATTGGCTTGCAGCCGATCGTGACTGCAGTATGTTTATCTATATTGTTTTCCACTTCTTGTTACTGCATTAGTATTGGTTTTACTTGAATTGGTTAAATTGGTTGGTTTGCTCTGTAATTCTTTATTTTTGTTAATTCTTAGGAATGAGCTATTTCTACGATATGTTTATACTCTAGATGAAATCATATAGAGTATTATAAGTTTAATCCAGCCGAAAAGTTTGTAACGCATAGAACCAAGCCTCGGACGAAAAAAAGTTATATATTATTTTTTGTTTATTTGTGCCCAAAAACCTCAAATCCGCCTGACGTCCGTCCGTCCGTCCGTCCGTCCGTCCGTCCGTCCGTCCGTCCGTCCGTCCGTCCGTCCGTCCGTCCGTCCGTCCGTCCGTCTGTCCGTGAACACGATAACTCAAGAACGCCTTCACCTAGGATCTTGAAATTTTGAATCTGAGTGTTTGGTTGAATTTGTAAGGCTAAGTTCGTTAACGGGCAAAATCGTCCTACTCCTTCGGGTAGCTGCCATACAAAATGTCCTTAAAACATGTGTGCGAGAATATTAGCAAATAACTTCGGAAGGGTTTAAGCTACCACTTTGAAATTTTGTATGTGTTACTTTTTTAATAGTTGGAGCTAAATGTATGATTATGAAGAAAATCCTGTTAGTCCTTCGTGTAGCTGCCATACAAATATCCTGTCAAAATGTATTCACTTAATTTACGAAACTCACTATAACTCAAGTAATCTTTTAGCTACGAAATTGAAATTTTGTACAAATTAGTTTTGAGTGAAAACGAAGTTCGAGTTTACTAGTCAGCGAAATCCTTTTACTCCTTCTGGTAGCTGCCATACAAAATATCCTTAAAACGGGTGTTCAAGAATATTGGTCAATAACTTCAAAAGGGTTTAAACTACGACTTTGAAATTTTGTCTGTATTATTTTTCCAACAGTTGAAGCTAAATAAATAATTATGAAGAATATCCTGTTAGTCCTTCGTGTAGCTGCCATACAAATATCCTGTCAAAATGTCTTCACTTAATTTACGAAACTCACTATAACTCAAGTAATATTTTAGCTACGAATTCGGAATTTTGTACAACTTAGTTTTGAGTAAAAACAAAGCTTGGGTTTACTTGTCAGCGAAATCCTTTTACTCCTTCTGGTAGGTGCCATACAAAATGTCCTTAAAATACGTGTTCAAGAATATTGGCCGATAACTTCAGAAGGGTTTAAGCTACGACTTTGACATTTCGTTCGTATTATTTTTCCAATATTTGGAGCTAAATATATAATTATGAAGAAAATCCTATTAGTCCTTCGTGTAGCTGCCATACAAATATCCTGTCAAAATGTCTTCACTTAATTTACGAAACTCACTATAACTCAAGTAATCTTTTAGCTACGAATTCGGAATTTTGTTCAAATTAGTTTTGAGTGAAAACGAAGCTCGGGTTTACTTGTCAGCGAAATCCTTTTACTCCTTCTGGTACCTGCCACACAAAATGTTCTTAAGACACGTATTCAACAATATTTTTCGATAACTTTTGAACGCTTCAAGCTACGAATTTGAAATTTTGTACACGTTCATTTTTAAATGGTTCCAAGGAAAAGGATAAATATGTAAGAAATCGAGTGAGTCCTTTCTGCACCTCCTATGTGAAAGTCCTTCAAAAAGGACATTTTTTTTCGATGACTTACCCAGTTCAAGATATGAAATTAAACACTGAATATTTTCTTTTAGTTTTGAGTAGCAATCTAATGGGAGTCCTTAATAAAGGACATACAATATGCACACACGTTATTCTACTTTATCCCCAACTACAATATAAATCGGAGTTCAGTATTCATCTAGAGTATTATACGATTGGCTTGCAGCCGATCGTGACTGCAGTATGTTTTTCCTTCATTATTTTCTACAATATATGACCGTGGAGTGTTACATGTGGAAACAATTTTACCTGGTTTCCAAGAGAAATTTTCTTGTATCCAATTGTTCTGACCAACTTTAAAATCATTTCTTTTCTTTGTTCTTGAATCATAATAAGGTTTATTTAATTCAGATTTTCTTATTAATTTGTTATGTATATTATCATTTGTATTTGGTTTTAATAAATTATTTGAAATTGGTATTTTTGTTTTCAATACTCGATTGAACATTAGTTGTGCTGACGAAAACTCTACGTTTTTAACCGGAGTGTTTCTATATTCTAATAATTGTATGAATATGTCTTCTTTGCTTTCAGATTTTTTGAAAATATTCTTAACTATTTGGACGGCTCTCTCAGCCAGACCGTTCGACCTCGGGTATAAGGGCGAGCTATTGATAATTTGGATATCCCACCGTTTAGCGAAGTCTTTACATTCAAATGACCCGAATGGATTATTATCAGCTATAATTGTTTGTGGGATTCCTAACTGAGAAAATATTTCTATCAATAATTGAATAACTTCCCCTGAAGTTTTATTTTTTATAACCTTTACTTCAATCCATTTACTGAAGTAATCGATTAAAATTAAGTATGATTTTCCTTCATAGTCAGCTATATCACATGCTATTTTATTGAATGGTAATTCTGGTATTTCATGCCATATTAGTGGTTCTTTTGCAATTGAATTTTGAAATTCGTTACATTTAGTACATTTTGATACGGTGGTCTCAATATCATTATTCATTGAGGGCCAATAAAAGATTTGCTTTGCTCGAGTTTTTGATTTTGTTATACCCATGTGTGACTGGTGAAGTAATTCGAGCATTTCAGCTTGCAATGAACCTGGAATCATGATTCTTTCATGATAAAATAGAATACCATCATTTTCACAAAGGTCTTGCTTCTTGTTGTAATAAAATTTTACATCATTGCGAACCTTAGATTTGTGGCTTGGCCATGCAGTCTTATGGTATTTCATAACCCTTTCAAAATAGGATCTTTTTCAGTCTCTAATCTAAACTTTAATTCTTTCTCTTTACTCACATTGATAGAAAGAACTGCTTCTGATATATTTTTGGCTTCCTCACTATCCCCTGATTTTATATAGTCTCTGGAAAGGTAATCAGCTATATACATATATCTTCCTGGTAAATATTCTAATTTTAAATCATAGTTTAATAATTTTACTCTCATTCTTTGAAGTTTTCCTGATGGGATTTTATGAATCTCTTTTTGCATTAAAGCAACTAGCGGCTGATGATCGCTTTTCACAATAACCGATCTGCCATATATGTAATTTCGAAATTTTTTACAACTATACACTATTGCTAGCATTTCTTTTTCCACCTGTCCGTAATTTTGTTCAGTTTCTGATAAACTTCTGGAAGCTGTAAGGACGGAAATTCTGACTAAATTTCCGCCCACACCAACTGACGAGGAACATGACCAGAGCACAATAAATTACGTAGAGTATGAATCACATAGAACATAAGAATAACATGGAATAAAAGTACATAGAACTTATGAGAACAATACACAGATTATGAATTACACAAATAAAATAAACACGATTTTGCATTAACATAATTCGCACCCGACAAATGTTCCCACGAATATATAGTCTGCAACGAACAAACAGAAGGCAAGCAGTCGGCAGCGATCAGCCAGTAGCAAAGGTTATGGATTTATAATTCCGCCTGAGCGAAAACTGAAAACTGTGCTTCAGGTCAAACCGACCTATGTTTGAGTTGAGGCTTTATAAGTGCGCCAAACTATAGAATCGAGGATCTTAACGACTGTCACTGACCGGTGACATTTTATAAGAAGGCCGAGGCTTTATAAGTCCACTTCAAGTAATTTGGAACCGCCCTGAGGACGCTGAGACAATGCACAATGCTGAGGCTTTATAAGTCCGCTTAGTATAGTCAAAGCCAGTCGCAGTCAGTATGACAAACACATGGAATCGGCCAAGCAAAGCAGAGATTAGCCACGCAGAGCAGAGACTAGCCCAGCAATAGAGCCAAACGAGACAGAAACTAGCCCCACAGAGCCACGCAGAGCAGAAACGCCACGACGAGCAGAGCCCTGCAGCGACGCGCACAGAACGAGCCACGACGAGTAGGTCAAGCGCGACGTAGACGACATGACACTCAGCGACAGTGTCAGGTAAGGCGAGCAGAGTCGTGCCAGGAGTCAAGCTACAACCGGCTACGACAAGCCACGACGAACGACGCCAAACCCACGACAAGCAGACGAAGACAGGGCAGGACGAAGACAGGGAGAACAAGCAGAGGCAACACGCGGAGACGAAGACAGGGCAGGACGAAGACAGGGAGAACGAGCAGAGGCAACACGCGGAGACGAAGACAGGGCAGGACGAAGACAAGGAGAACGAGCAGAGGCAACACGCGGACAGGGAAGGACGAAGACAGGGAAAAGCAGAGCCGAGAGAGTCAAGGCAAGGCAGAGTCGTAACAGAGCCAAATCATGTAGAGGGCAGGACGAAGACAAGGAGAACGAGCAGAGGCAACACGCGGAGACGAAGACAGGGGAGGACGAAGACAGGGAAAAGCAGAGCCGAGAGAGTCAAGGCAAGGCAGAGTCGTAACAGAGCCAAATCATGTAGAGGGCAGGACGAAGACAAGGAGAACGAGCAGAGGCAACACGCGGAGACGAAGACAGGGGAGGACGAAGACAGGGAAAAGCAGAGCCGAGAGAGTCAAGGCAAGGCAGAGTCGTAACAGAGCCAAATCATGTAGAGCAGAGGCGTTGAGCAGGACTAAGTTAAGGCGAGCACAGCAGATGAGCAACGGCGAGCGAACGACGGGCATAGACGGATCACGAGACGAGATGCAGCGAGCAGAGGCAAACACGACGAGTCCAGACCAGATACGGCAAGCACAGAAATCGACCCAAGACGAGATACAGCGAGCAGAGGCGAGTTACAACAAGCGAGCAGAGACAAGAAATCGAGCCAAGACGAGATACAGCGAGCAGAGGCGAGTTACAGCGAGCAGAGGCGAGATACGGCGAGCAGAGACAAGAAATCGAGCCAAGACGAGATACAGCGAGCAGAGACAAGTTACAAAGTGCAGAGGCGAGATACGGCGGGCAGAGACAAGAAATCGAGCCAAGACGCGATACAGCGAGCGGAGGCGAGACACAGCGAGCAGAAGCGAAGTACGGCGAGCAGAGACAAGAAGTCGAGCAGAGATGAGTTACAGCGAGCAGGCGAGATGCGTCGAGCCAATAGACAACATGAATTTTTGAAGACAATAATGAATTTTGAATTTTGAATGTATTATCTAAAACCAAATTAAATGAAAGTGAAGTTAAACAAGAACAAATTTTTGTAACGAAACCTGGCGACCACTGAGTATACCCCGGCTACAAAACGAGTCGTTACAAAGCATAAGCTACAGGTAGCCCTTCCTGTAAAATGCAACATCCTAACCCAAACTGTGATGCGTCAGTTTGTATTATTATTTCTTTAGTTGAGTCGAAAGACCTTAAAATGTTTGGACTTGTCAGTATATCTTTGATTTTAGTTACTGTGTCCGAATGAACTTTAGTCCATAGAAAAATTTTGTCTTTCATCAGCAATTCTCGTAATGGTGCTGTTATATCTGCTAAATTTTTAACAAAAATGCGAACGTAATTAATAATTCCCAGAAATTTTTGCAATTCCTTTTTTGTTTTGGGATCTTTTAGATTTTGAATGGCTGCCATTCTGTCTTCACACGGTAATATACCCTCCTTTAAAAGTTTATGTCCTAAATATTGAACTTCATTTTTTGTTAATTGAACCTTATTTGAATTGAATTTTATATTCAATTTTCTTGCTCTATCTACTACTTGTTCTAATGCCTTATCATGTTCTTCTATAGATTTTCCGAATACTAAAATATCATCTATATATATAACTACATTTGGAATGTCAGCAAAATTTTCTTCATTCTTCTTTTGAAATATTTCACCAGCTGTTGTTAGATCAAATGGTAGTCTATTAAATTGATAAATACCGAAAGGAGTGCTGAAGCTACACAGTTTTCTAGATTCGTGATCAAGTTCCACCTGATAGAAACCTTCTTTTAGATCTAGAACTGAAAAATAGTTAGCTCCTGATAATTTTGATGTGATATCGTCAAAGTGCGGAATTAAATACTGCTCCTTTTTCACGTATTTACTTAAATCCTTGGGATCTAAGCATAATCTTAATCTTCTATTATTACTAAATTATTAACCCAATCCCGTGATCCATTGACCTTCGAAATAATATCCTTTTTAACTAAACTGTCTATTGCATTTCTTAATTTTTCATATATTTTTAAAGGAACTCTTCTTGGTGGCTTCACCACAGGCTTAGCGTTATCCATTAATTTTATCTCATATGTAGTACTAAATTTCCCTGTACCCTTGAAAATATCTATATTTTTATACTCTAGATGAAATCATATAGAGTATTATAAGTTTAATCCAGCCCAAAAGTTTGTAACGCATAGAACCAAGCCTCGGACGAAAAAAAGTTATATATTATTTTTTGTTTATTTGTGGCCAAAAACCTCAAACCCGCCTGACGTCCGTCCGTCCGTCCGTCCGTCTGTCCGTGAACACGATAACTCAAGAACGCCTTCACCTAGGATCTTGAAATTTTGAATCTGGATGTTTGGTTGAATTTGTAAGGCTAAGTTCGTTAACGGGCAAAATCGTCCTACTCCTTCGGGTAGCTGCCATACAAAATGTCCTTAAAACACGTCTTCAAGAATATTGGTCGATAACTTCAGAAGGGTTTAAGCTACGTCTTTGAAATTTTGTATGTGTTATTTTTCCAATAGTTGGAGCTAAACATATGATTATGAAGAAAATCCTTTTAGTCCTTCGTGTAGCTGCCATACAAATATCCTGTCAAAATGTATTCACTTAATTTACAAAACTCACAATAACTCAAGTAATCTTTTAGCTACGACATCGGAATTTTGTACAAGTTAGTTTTGAGTGAAAAGAAAGTCGGAGTTTACTAGTCAGCAAAATCCTTTAACTCCTTCTGGTAGCTGCCATACAAAATGTCCTTAAAACATGTGTTCAAGAATATTGGTCGATAACTTCAGAAGAGTTTAAGCTACGTCTTTGAAATTTTGTATGTGTTATTTTTTCAATAGTTGGAGCTAAATATATGATTATGAAGAAAATCCTTTTAGTCCTTCGTGTAGCTGCCATACAAATATCCTGTCAAAATGTATTCACTTAACTTACAAAACTCACAATAACTCAAGTAATCTTTTAGCTACGAATTCGGAATTTTGTACAAGTTTTGAGTGAAGAGGAAGTCGGAGTTTACTAATCAGCGAAATCCTGTAACTCCTTCTGGTAGCTGCCATACAAAATGTCCTTAAAACACGTGTTCAAGAATATTGGTCGATAACTTCAGAAGGGTTTAAGCTACGAGATTGAACTTTTGTATGTGTCATTTTTCCAATAGTTGGAGCTAAATATATTATTATGAAGAAAATCCTATTAGTCCTTCGTGTAGCTGCCATACAAATATCCTGTCAAAATGTATTCACTTAATTTACGAAACTCACTATAACTCAAGTAATCTTTTAGCTACGAATTCGGAATTTTGTACAAGTTAGTTTTGAGGGAAAACGAAGTTCGGGTTTACTAATCAGCGAAATCCTTTTACTCCTTCTGGTAGCTGCCATACAAAATATCCTTAAAACACGTGTTCAACAAAATTTTCCGATAACTTATGAACGCTTCAAGCTACGAATTTGAAATTTTGTACACGTTTATTTTTGAATGGTTCCAAGGAAAAGGATAAATATGTAAGAAATCGAGTGAGTCCTTCCTGCACCTCCCATGTGAAAGTCCTTCAAAAAGGACATTTTTTTTATGAGTTACCCAGTTCAAGGTATGAAGTTAAACACTGAATATTGTCTTTTAGTTTTGAGTAGCAATCTAATAGCAGTCCTTAATAAAGGACATACACATGCACACACGTAATTCTACTTTATCCCCAACTACAATATAAATCGGAGTTCAGTATTCATCTAGAGTATTATACGATTGGCTTACAGCCGATCGTGACTGCAGTATGTTTATTTATAAAGTCAATTTTATCACTTTCGTTGTAAATCTTTATGTTTGTTGACTTTTCAACCTGTGTCTGTCCAATGTCTACTTTTTTTAAAATTTTAAAGTGTTCAATCGATTCCGAACCCAAAATTGGCAATAAATTTTCATGTATTATAATAAATTTTTCTTTAAGAACGTTTCTCTTGTACTCACAGTTTAAATACGCTTCACCTTTAGGTATAATTGTTTGTCCTCCATATGCTCTAAGAATGGTTTTTGTGGGAATTATTTTCAAATTTTCTGTAGTTTCCTTTAACCACTGATATGGCAAAATATTACATGTACATCCAGTATCCAATTTAAGTTCAACCAATCTTCCATTAATCTTAACATTTTCGTACCAGTACTTGTTGTCACTAAAATTTGAAAAATTATTAATTTCTTGACAATTATAATTTTGAAATATTATGTCTACAAAAATTTCATCCAAATGTTGTACATAGTTTGCAGAAACTAACTTATTTTCTTCTTTTGTTTTGCAAACGTTAGAAAAATGATTCATTTTATTACATTTGTTACATTTTTTTCCAAAAGCGGGACATTGCTTATAGCTATGACTCAAATTACATCGAATACATTTTTTTAAATTTTCTACCTCGCTATTTTTTTTTATTTTTATGATCATTGTTACAATTTGTGTTACTATTTTTAGAGTTATTACGGTTATGATTCACTTTGTTAGAATTTGTATTTATAAATTTGAAACTTTGAAATTTTTTATACTTATCGGTGTTTTGTATATGATAAACTGGTTATTCCGTATTTTGTACCGCTTTGGTGTGATCGGATGATATTTCGGCTGCTTTGCATTTTTCTACCGCTTTCTCGAAATCGATGTCCGTTTCCAATAATTTTTCTTGTAGTTTTTTGTTGTTTGTTCCCAGGACGGTTTTTCGTCCATGCCAATAACCGTTTCGAATATTTCATAATTTCTCGAAAATCTTGCCCAATTTTTGGCAACATTTCCTCCCTGGCTAAGATCTGCCACTTTTTTCACAAAATTTACGTTATTCATTTTAATTGTTTCTGATTCACTTTCACTTTTAATTTTGTTCGATTCTTCACTTATAGCGTTATTTTCTGTTTTTCTTAACCGGGTTATCATTTAGATTTGCTTAACTTAAGCCACCAAAAATACAAGTAATTCTTTTTTTTACGTTTCCGTCGACTGCGCCATGTAATAAAGGTGTTTATTGAAACGACCCGACTCTGGTTGTGTCTAGATGACGAGTGATGTATTTCATAACTTCTCTTATATGCTATTTATAATGAACTTATATATAAAGCTTATGACTAGTTGTACTTAGACTTACTGTAATTAGTTACAATGCGACAAGAGAATCCACACACACGAGATGATCCTTCAAAGCTACTGATAAACAAAGGCCAGTCAAAGGGATTGCCACTGAAAATTGGCAAGTCTTTCGGCATTACTCTCCTAGCAGCCAATTGGTTTTGAGTTATAGCCAGTTCACTGCGGTGACTAGGGTTTATACGAGGATTATTGCTATTGTCAATCGCATGAAATACGTTAAACTGATAATTATTTGGATTTAGATTATTATTGGGTTCATATAAGTGGTTTGAGGTGTCACTATTATAATTCTGCACGCTTCCTAATGCAACACTTGGTGGTACAGTAGATGTCTCACAATGAGCACTAACTGCATTGATGGCGTTAACCAATGTTCTTGAAACGTTTGGGAGATTTGGTTGACTGTACGTAAGTTGCGGGGAACTAAGTGCATTGTATGCATTACCTACTAATGGCATATTTTGCGCACTAAACGCGCTTTGTGGTGCAATGATTTCATTATACGCACTACCTACTGGTAGATTTGGGGCACTGTACGCGAATTGTGGAGCACTAAATACGTTAGACGCATTACCTACTGGTAGATTTGGGCACTATACGCGAATTGCGGAGCACTAAATACGTGATATGAGGTACTTGTAGCGATTGGAGGACCGATCAACGCGTTGGACATAACGTTCGACAAACCTGGAGGGAGATTTTGACGGTACTCTGTTATATTTTTATACTCTAGATGAAATCATATAGAGTATTATAAGTTTAATCCATCCAAAAGTTTGTAACGCATAGAACCAAGCCTCGGACGAAAAAAAGTTATATATTATTTTTTGTTTATTTGTGGCCAAAAACCTGAAATCCGCCTGACGTCCGTCCGTCCGTCCGTCCGTCCGTCCGTCCGTCCGTCCGTCCGTCCGTCCGTCTGTCCGTCCGTCCGTCCGTCCGTCCGTCTGTCCGTGAACACGATAACTCAAGAACCCCTTCACCTAGGATCTTGAAATTTTGAATCTGGATGTTTGGTTGAATTTGTAAGGCTAAGTTCGGGCAAAATCGTCCTACTCCTTCGGGTAGCTGCTATACAAAATGTCCTTAAAACACGTGTTCAAGAATATTGGTCGATACCTTAAGAAGGGTTTAAGCTACGACTTTGAAATTTTGTATGTGTTATTTTTCCAATAGTTGGAGCTAAATATATGATTATGAAGAAAATCCTGTTAGTCCTTCGTGTAGCTGCCATACAAATATCCTGTCAAAATGTATTCACTTAATTTACGAAACTCACTATAACTCAAGTGATCTTTTAGCTACGAATACGGAATTTTGTACAAGTTAGTTTTGAGTGAAAAGAAAGTTTGAGTTTACTAATCAGCGAAATCCTTTTACTCCTTCTGGTAGCTGCCATACAAAATGTCCTTAAAACACGTGTTCAAGAATATTGGTCAATAACTTCAGAAGGGTTTAAGCTACGACATTGAAACTTTGTTTGTGTTATTTTTCCAATAGTTGGAGCTAAATATGTGATTATGAAGAAAATCCTGTTAGTCCTTCGTGTAGCTGCCATACAAATATCCTGTCAAAATGTATTCACTTAATTTACGAAACTCACTATAACTCAAGTAATCTTTTAGCTACGAATACGGAATTTTGTACAAGTTAGTTTTGAGTGAAAAGGAAGTTCGAGTTAACTAATCAGCGAAATTCTTTTACTCCTTCTGGTAGCTGCCATACAAAATGTCCTTAAAACGCGTGTTCAAGAATATTGCCGATAACTTCAGAAGGGTTCAACCTACGTCTTTGAAATTTTGTATGTGTTATTTTTCCAATAGTTGGAGCTAAATGTATGATTATCAAGAAAATCCTATTAGTCCTTCGTGTATCTGCCATATAAATATCCTGTCAAAAAGTCTTCATCTTTTAGCTATGAACTCGGAATTTTGTACAAATTAGTTTTGAGTGAAAACGAAGTTCGAGTTTACTAGTCAGCAAAATCCTTTTACTCCTTCTGGTAGCTGCCATACAAAATATGTTTAAGACACGTGTTCAACAATATTTTTCGATAACTTTCGAACGCTTCAAGCTACGAATTTGAAATTTTGTACACATTAATTTTTGGGTGGTTCCAAGGAAAAGGATAAATATGTAAGAAATCGAGTGAGTCCTTCCTGCACCTCCCATATGAAAGTCCTTCAAAAAGGACATTTTTTTTCGATGACTTACCCAGTTCAAGGTATGAAGTTAAACACTAAATATTGTCTTTTAGTTTTGAGTAGCAATCTAATGGCAGTCCTTAATAAAGGACATACAACATGCACACACGTAATTCTACTTTATCCCCAACTACAATATAAATCGGAGGTCAGTATTCATCTAGAGTATTATACGATTGGCTTGCAGCCGATCGTGACTGCAGTATGTTTAAGGTAACTGACTGAGCCTGCTTGCGACGCGAAAACACTTGAACTGCTGTTAACTACAGTTGGCATAAGCCCACTGGATATTGGTAATCTTTCAGTAAAGGGTAATTTACAAATATTTCTGTTACCTTTGTTACTCGAATACTTATCGCTATTTTCCTGTTGAATTGCTGTTACTAGCTCTGTAGCCGTTGTTGCTGTTGTCAAACAGCCTTTCCCAAAATGTGTAGATGTAGATTGGGATCCAGATTGTTGCTTTTGCGTTAATTCCTGTGAGGTGGTTACGGTTGTTGGAGATATAGACGTTAATTTTAACGCAGGTTCGCTAAGCGGTACTATAGGTGCTGCTGTGTTAGATGACCAATTTAGCACGTCTCTCGAGAGTTGTATTGTGGATACCGGTTCCTCGTCATTACTTACGATTTGTGATAGTAATTCATATTTCTGGTCCAGATAATGTTTTGCGGTCATCTTTTCCTCTTCTAGCTTTCGAAGTTTCAGTAACACCCTTTTTTTTGCCGAACTGGTAGAGGTGATGCTTGAATTTTTGGTCGAAGCGGTCTCGTCGTATGCTGGGTCTACTGCTTTGCACTTAGGGCACGCAAAATCATTGTCAGCAATAGAGTCTGAGACATCAACACACGAGAAATGATGCCAAAGGTCGCAAATATCGCATTGCACCATATCTTCCGTGTCAATTTCATGGCACAGTTGGCAGCTTGAAGAAGCTACTTGATTAGAATTTGTTCCTGCTGGTGGGGTTCTTCTGATTCTTCCAGAATTTTTGAAGTCTTCCATTATGAGCTCCGCGTGTTATTACTTTCAGAAATAAGTTTAAATTTGAAGACTGTTAAGGTACGAAAATTCGATAGTATTCGTAGCCTGGATCGATTCACTTCGAATGAAAAGATTCCGATCGATTTAATTCAGTTTATTTCGTTGGCTTACGCTCGATAAAATAATGAGAAAAAAACTTCAAATTTAGTTTGCTATTCTGCAATTTACAAATAGAATAATAATAATAATTAATTG
Organism: Beris morrisii; assembly: GCA_951812415.1. Classification (NCBI taxonomy): domain Eukaryota; kingdom Metazoa; phylum Arthropoda; class Insecta; order Diptera; family Stratiomyidae; genus Beris; species Beris morrisii. The sequence goes on from OX638311.1 coordinate 90,812,506, forward strand.
TACATTAGATTAGTCTTGGATTTACTTACCCTTTACTTTAATTTAAACGCAGGTATCTTACAAGTATATATTGTCAATTTTGATTGTGGAAACAGAAACTCGTGTTTTCACGGCCGCCAAACAGGAAAGAGAAAGCGAAGGTGCGGGTCTTTTGACATTTCGCGTTGAGCGCACTCGGTGAGTACGTTCACTGTGAGTTTAAAAATAATCGGTATAAATTTACCACCCGCTGTAACAATATGAAATGATTTATTTAACATATTATGCGTATTTTTTTTAGTCATCCGTCATAAAGCTGAAATTTAGTAAAATCTAAAATGCTACACTGAAATTTAATAAAAATAGGGTCAGTGGATATTCGCTTTAGTTTGAGTTCATAGACTTGCCACCCGTGGTCTAAGTAAGAAAAATTATAATTGTAGCAGTAACAGTAGGCTTGCGCATTTCAGTTCACCATAATGAGCGATCATTTCCGATTCCCGATCATTCGCGAACTAGTTTGTTCTTTTAGTTCATAGTTCATAATAGAACAAAAAAAATGGTCAGTATATCTAGTAGAAGATGATGAGCAAAAAAAAGACTTTAAACATTCAATAGTAGTTCTCCATATACAAAATAAGCTTATGGTGATTTATAAATCAAGCCCGTGAAAGTGAAAAGTTATTCCATATCTAATGAGACCAGAGAGGTACGGCTGAATTCATGAAAATGTATGGAGCACATTTACACTCCCTTAGGGTCGAATTTCAATAAATCCTGAAAACACTTTCTAGGCATTTATGTAAAGAATTCGTAGAATGAAAAAGAATTCATAATTTTTAGAAGGCCTCAGAGATATGACGAAATTCGTGAAAATAAATACATTCCATTTTCACTGATAATTTTTTTTTGCCCTCCTTTTGTACGTCAATACATATACTCACAAAGTTTCAACTTTCTAGCAAAAGCCAGATAGATAGGAAAACGAGCCCCACCCTGTACCGTACAACCACTATAAAACTAAAACACTATTTCTACTACTATAGCTCTATCTAAATACCAAGTTTTAGCTTTCGATCATTATAGATAGGTCTCGAGTTATAAAAATCGGAAGTTTTTCCTTTTCACCCTCCCACACCCTCACTCCCTACACCCAGATCCGCAAAAAAATTTCCTACTAGGGGTCTATTAGGCCTACATACCTCTCGTAAAAATCTGCCAACAGTCTGGGCGCAACTTTATTATTTTATGGGTAGAAGTCCGAAACGTGTTTAATGATGAGATACGGTGTTGGGTACTATGCGACTGACAACCTAAAAAATAAGATTCCAAATAGCCTCCTGGTTATTTCTTAGGTTGTCAATCGCATAGTACCCAACACCGTATCTCATCATTAAACACGTTTCGGACTTCTACCCATAAAATAATGAAGTTGCGCCCAGACTGTTGGCAGTTTTTTTTATTTACTTATGTATTTTTTTATCAATAGAATAATTCATAGTAGTAAAAGCGAATTCGATCACATTAAACCTAAGAGATTTTCGGAATCAGTGAAAACTTGAACAATACCCCCAGGGGGTTTAATTGAGAAAAATAATTAAGTCGGTTTTTCCCCGACTACGTTTAAAGCTTATAGAAGTAAAAGTGAATTCCAAATCTCAATATACCTTAGAAATATATCAGAATTCGTGAATATGTACACAACCACTTTACACCCCCTTAGGGGTTGGATATCGAAAAATTTTGAAGATCGTTACTAGGCGCTTATATAAATAGCCCGCAGAAGTAAAATTGCTTTGATAGCTCGACATGTCTAAAAGTTTTAACGAAGTTTGTGAAAATGTAGATTCACGGACATTTTTTTTCACTCAACCTCTGAACGCCAATAAAAATCTGAACTTTTTTTAGCTTTAATTACTCTAATAGTACATGTACATACACGTACTAAGTTTCAACTTTCTAGCATAAGCCGTTTCTGAGATATAAAAAACCACCCCTCTCCCCCGTACCTTGATACCCCTATCAAAAATTTTATTTTTCTGGGATGTCTACATAGTGGCTCTATATAATCCTTATTATTTAGCTTTCTATTCATTATGGTTTTCGAGAAATAAAAATCAAAATGTTTTCCTTTCTACCCCCTTTCACCCTCACCCCCAACACCCACATCACCAAAACTTTTTTCCCTACTAGAAGTTTACCGACCCCAGGTTAGGTTAGGTTAGGTAAGGTGGGTGGTCGCTTCGCGACCAAGCACATAGACCGCCAATGGGTCCGTTGTGATCCCACATGCACGGGAAAAAGGTACCCGTGTGCCCAAGACAACATTTTAAGTAAACCACCCCGCCAGCCTGACAAACTGCAGCAGCTTGTTCAGCTTGATGCTTGCGAATTCGCCCAAGTCTATGGCGAAGCGCGTACCTAAAGTACGCTCGCGCCTCCAGGCCAGACCCGGGCATTCGCAAAGCAAGTGGAAAATACTTTCCTCAGCGTCAGGTTCACCACAGCTGCGGCACAGATCTGTAACGTCCGCAACACCTAGTCTTCTGGCGTGCCGGCCGATCAGGCAATGGCCCGTCAGTACACCAATTAGGATACGAAGAGTATTCCTATCTCCAAGTAGGATAAACTTTGTCCTGCTCGCATTTAGGGTCGGCCAAAGCTGCCTGGCCACGAGACACGATGTGAGGCCTGACCATCTTGTGTTAGCCTCTGATATGGCCGTCACGTCGATAGCATGTTTAATGTCCTCTATGGGCCTCATCACTGGAAGAGCTAGCGCTTGATTCAGCGCCGAACCTCTCCTTGCGAGTTCGTCCGCAGCCTCGTTACCCGGAATCCCGCTGTGACCCGGAACCCAACAAATTGTAACGTTCCAGAGGGTGCATAGAGCACTAATTTTATCCCTGCATAGCCTCACGAGGCGGGATCTGATCAAGTGTGAGTCAAGCGCCTTGATCGCCGCTTGACTATCTGTTAGGATGACGACGGATTTGTTCTGCATCGCACAAGCCTCTAGCAGATTGCAAGCCTGAACGATTCCCATCATCTCTGCCTGAAATACGCTACAGCAGTCCGGTATTCTGAATGCCTCGCTATGGTTCAAGTCGGCGGAGAATACCCCTACACCTGTACCCGCGTCTGTCTTCGAACCGTCCGTGTAGATATGACAGGCCCCTTCGTGGGGCTGATCCACATTCCACCCCTCTCTGCTAGGGATCCTCGTTGAGAATCTTCTAGAGAATTCGAGCTGCGGAATCAAGTAGTCTGTATCCTCTAACGGGTTACATTCACTAAACCGGCCGAGTATGCTGCTGTGCCCCCCGGGTCTAGATACCCAGCTGCCTGACTGTCTTAGGCGAACGGCACTTTTTGCTGCTACACTCTTCCCATAAATATCCAGCGGAAGAAGATGAAGGATCATCTCTAGTGCCGCTGTAGGTGTGGTGCCAAGTACGCCCGTTGCTCCTGTGGAAGCTAGACGTTGAACCTTGGTGAGTTTAGTGAGGTAGGTGGATTTCTCCAGCGCTACCCACCACACCAAAACCCCAACTCCTGTAAAATTTTCAAGATCATATCTGATACAGTTTCTGAGAAATAAAAATAAATTTTTTTGAAAAATTGCTGTCCCCCCACTTTCGTGCTCCACCTCCCCCCTCAAAAATTTAGTTTCGGTAGACTCCTCTTGTGATCCCATATACAGAAACTAATTTTTATCTTCCTGGTGTAATTGGTTCGGAAGATATTGTAATCCAAAGTTTTTCAAGGAGGATAGAGGATAGAAAATATCCCAGTCGTAGGGGTTCACCCAATCTACTCACCATAAAAATTTAAATTTAATATCTCAACGGGTTTGGGAGCTACGCGCCTTCAAACGATTTTGCGTACGGCGTACGACGGACGGCGTACGGCGTACGGCGTCTACGGCGGACAGACGGAAATTTTTTTTTTTTTTGCTTTTTTGGTGTTTACTAGTCCTAAAACGTGTAAATACAAAATTTCAGGGTAGCAAACTTTTTTGAAATTTCAGGTCGATCACAATACTTTATTCTTAAAAAAAAATAAAGTAAAATTCTAAGCATCAGAACGTTCAGTCGAATGTGATTGTCGGGTTCACCCCAAGCACCGACTACTTATCTTTACTGCAGCCAACTCACATGGACACGGCTGCTCTATCTGTATGCTGCGTACATGAGAGTTTTCTAAAAGCTCCCCATACATTTCACGCATGTGTATGCGTGAAAACTAGCAAAAGCTTATATCAATTTCTATAAAATTTTCAAGTCAGACGCTGATGACTTACTTTGAGAATTGAAATCTGGGTTTCAAATTACTACCGCTAGATGGTAGTACGCGCGTATGCGTGAAAACTGGCAAAGCTCAAATGAATTTAATTTCTCATTAGGTGTGTTATTTTCAACTGGATCAGATCACTATTGAAAAAAACGATGTATCTTTACGGATCTTCGCGGTTCGCGGATCTCGACGGCTCAGCAGATCTTTACGAATCTTTGTGGTTTGCAGATCTTTACGGCAGATCTTGCGATTCGCGGATCATCACGGCTCGTGGATCTTAAAGGTTTGCGAATTTTTGAGATGATGTAGATAGAAGATGGAAAATGGATGGTGGAGGATGGAGGATAGAAGATGAAAAATGGAAGATGGAGGATGGAGGATTCAGGATAGAGGATTCACGATGGAAGATTCAGGATTGAGGATGGACGATGGATGAAAGACGATGGATGATAGACGATGTAGGATGGACAATGGAGGATGGACGATGAAGGTTGGAGGATGGAGGATAGAAGATAGAGGATGGAGGATGGATGATGGAGGATGGAGGATGGAGAATGGAGGATGAAGGATAGAGGATGGAGGATGGAGGATGGAGGATGGAGGATGGAGGATAGAGGATAGAGGATGGAGGATAGAGGATGGAGGATGGCAGATGGATGATGGATGATGATGGAGGATGGAGGATGGAGGATGGAGGATAGAGGATAGAGGATAGAGGATAGAGGATGGAGGATAGAGGATGGAGGATGGAGGATGGAGGATGGAGGATGGAGGATGGAGGATGGAGGATAGAGGATAGAGGATGGAGGATGGAGGATGGAGGATGGAGGATGGAGGATGGAGGATGGAGGATGGAGGATGGAGGATGGAGGATGGAGGATGGAGGATGGAGGATGGAGGATGGAGGATGGAGGATGGAGGATGGAGGATGGAGGATGGAGGATGGAGGATGGAGGATGGAGGATGGAGGATGGAGGATGGAGGATGGAGGATGGAGGATGGAGGATGGAGGATGGAGGATGGAGGATGGCAGATGGATGATGGATGATGGATGATGGATGATGGATGATGGATGATGGATGATGGATGATGGATGATGGATGATGGATGATGGATGATGGATGATGGATGATGGATGATGGATGATGGATGATGGATGATGATGGAGGATGGAGGATGGAGGATGGAGGATGGAGGATGGAGGATGGAGGATGGAGGATGGAGGATGGAGGATGGAGGATGGAGGATGGAGGATGGAGGATGGAGGATGGAGGATGGAGGATGGAGGATGGAGGATGGAGGATGGAGGATGGAGGATGGAGGATGGAGGATGGAGGATGGAGGATGGAGGATGGAGGATGGAGGATGGAGGATGGAGGATGGAGGATGGAGGATGGAGGATGGAGGATGGAGGATGGAGGATGGAGGATGGAGGATGGAGGATGGAGGATGGAGGATGGAGGATGGAGGATGGAGGATGGAGGATGGAGGATGGAGGATGGAGGATGGAGGATGGAGGATGGAGGATGGAGGATGGAGGATGGAGGATGGAGGATGGAGGATGGAGGATGGAGGATGGAGGATGGAGGATGGAGGATGGAGGATGGAGGATGGAGGATGGAGGATGGAGGATGGAGGATGGAGGATGGAGGATGGAGGATGGAGGATGGAGGATGGAGGATGGAGGATGGAGGATGGAGGATGGAGGATGGAGGATGGAGGATGGAGGATGGAGGATGGAGGATGGAGGATGGAGGATGGAGGATGGAGGATGGAGGATGGAGGATGGAGGATGGAGGATGGAGGATGGAGGATGGAGGATGGAGGATGGAGGATGGAGGATGGAGGATGGAGGATGGAGGATGGAGGATGGAGGATGGAGGATGGAGGATGGAGGATGGAGGATGGAGGATGGAGGATGGAGGATGGAGGATGGAGGATGGAGGATGGAGGATGGAGGATGGAGGATGGAGGATGGAGGATGGAGGATGGAGGATGGAGGATGGAGGATGGAGGATGGAGGATGGAGGATGGAGGATGGAGGATGGAGGATGGAGGATGGAGGATGGAGGATGGAGGATGGAGGATGGAGGATGGAGGATGGAGGATGGAGGATGGAGGATGGAGGATGGAGGATGGAGGATGGAGGATGGAGGATGGAGGATGGAGGATGGAGGATGGAGGATGGAGGATGGAGGATGGAGGATGGAGGATGGAGGATGGAGGATGGAGGATGGAGGATGGAGGATGGAGGATGGAGGATGGAGGATGGAGGATGGAGGATGGAGGATGGAGGATGGAGGATGGAGGATGGAGGATGGAGGATGGAGGATGGAGGATGGAGGATGGAGGATGGCAGATGGATGATGGATGATGGATGATGGATGTTGGATGATGGAGGATGGAAGATGGAGGATGAAGAACGAAGTATGGAGGATAAAGGAAGGAAGATGCAGAACGAAGTATTGAGGATAAAGGATGGATGATGAAGAATAGAGGATATAAGATAGAGGGTGTAGAATGGTGGATTTAGATTAAAGATTAAAGGTTAAAGATTAAAGATGATTAAAGATAATACATAAAAGATAAAAGATAAAGGATCCAGGATCAAGGATCAAGGATCAAGGATCAAGGATCAAGGATCAAGGATCAAGGATCAAGGATCAAGGATCAGGGATCACGGATCAAGGATCAAGGATCAAGGATCAAGGATCAAGGATCACGGATCAAGGATCAAGGATCAAGGATCAAGGATCATGGATAAAGGATAAAGAATAAAGGATAAAAGATTAAACATTAAACATTAAAGATTAAAGATTAAAAATGAAAGATTGAAGATTAAAGATTAGCCCCGCAGTACTGCGTAAAAGGTAGTTGGAGCGTAGCGCGCGTCAGCCAAATATGAACGCGAAAGGGAGTTTTAATCCCTTTAACCCTGCAAATTTTTAGATAACGATATCTATTAATTTCAGATCGAGCGGGGAATGAAACAAATTGATATTGGCTTAAAAGTTGAAATACCACAAATGCAAAATGTAAATTTCCATTCTGGAGTTTTAGTGTCCAGTAATACTTTTTCCTAAATCTATAGCAACAAAAAGAAATGATATATAGTATAAAAAAAACATTTTAAAAATGTAAAAAGAAGGTGTCGGGTTCAACAAAAAGGGATGATATTCACAGAGTCCAGTTCATTGGAGAATCTTTTTTGGAACGAATTCGTAACAATATTTTATTATCCCAAAGCGCGGTGTTTTAATACAAAACTTTGGAATTGACGAACCCCCTAGAGTCGATACTGAATACCAAATGTTCAGAATCATTGCAATATGCAACGAGTTTCATATAACAAAAATTATCTTTCAAAAAATAAGCAATTTAACTGCACATTTTTTAAATGGCAGAATGCCGACATTGAAAAATTGAATTAAAATTGCGATATTTTTTTCGACCTAATTTTTCCTATGAAAACTCAATTCCAGATGAGAAAACTTGTCTAATTCTAATTTTTAAATATGTTTATAAACTATTTAACTTTGCTTTGCCCAACAAAAGCTTGCACTTTAATAGAAAAATTAGTTTTTATCATCCAAGTCATGCACTCGCCATACAAAACTGTTGCGATTTGTATGGAGCTGTCATGTTTGTTATGACTCTGTTTTTATACTCTAGATGAAATCATATAGAGTATTATAAGTTTAATCCAGCCGAAAAGTTTGTAACGCATAGAACCAAGCCTCGGACGAAAAAAAGTTATATATTATTTTTTGTTTATTTGTGCCCAAAAACCTCAAATCCGCCTGACGTCCGTCCGTCCGTCCGTCCGTCCGTTAGCACGATAACTCAAGAACGCCTTCACCTAGGATCTTGAAATTTTGAATCTGGATGTTTGGTTGAATTTGTAAGGCTAAGTTCGTTAACGGGCAAAATCGTCTTACTCCTTCGGGTAGCTGCCATACAAAATGTCCTTAAAACACGTGTTCAAGAATATTGGTCGATAACTTCAGAAGGGTTTAAGCTACGACATTGAAATTTTGTTTGTGTTATTTTTCCAATAGTTCGAGCTAAATGTATGATTATGAAGAAAATCCTGTTAGTCCTTCGTGTAGCTGCCATACAAATATCCTGTCAAAATGTATTCACTTTATTTACGAAACTCACTATAACTCAAGTAATCTTTTAGCTACGAATTCGGAATTTTTTACAAATTAGTTTTGAGTAAAAACGAAGCTTGGGTTTACTAATCAGCGAAATCCTTTTACTCCTTTTGGTAGCTACCATACAAAATGTCCTTAAAATACGTGTTCAAGAATATTGGCCGATAGCTTCAGAAGGGTTTAAGCTACGTCATTGAAATTTTGTACGTAGTATTTTTCCAATAGTTGAAGCTAAATGTATGATTATGAAGAAAATCCTATTAGTCCTTCATGTAGCTGCCATACAAATATCCTGTCAAAACGTCTTCTTTTAATTTACGGAACTTACTATAACTCAAGTAATCCTTTAGCTATAAATTGGAAATTTTGTACAAATAAGTTTTGAGTAAAATCAAAGTTCGAGTTTACTAATCAGCGAAATCCTTTTACTCCTTCTGGTAGCTGCCATACAAAATGTCCTTAAGACACGTGTTCAACAATATTTTTCGATAACTTCTGAACGCTTCAAGCTACGAATTTCAAATTTTGTACACGTTCATTTTAAAATGGTTCCAAGGAAAAGGATAAATAGGTAAGAAATCAAGTAAGTCCTTCCTGCACTTCCCATGTGAAAGTCCTTCAAAAAGGACATTTTTTTTCGATGACTTACCCAGTTCAATTTATGAAATTAAACACTGAATTTTGTCTTTTAGTTTTGAGTAACAATCTAATGGCAGTCCTTAATAAAGGACATACAACATGCACACACGTAATTCTACTTTATCCCCAACTACAATATAAATCGGAGTTCAGTATTCATCTAGAGTATTATACGATTGGCTTGCAGCCGATCGTGACTGCAGTATGTTTTTATGTTCAATTCAACTGCGCGGCTATAGTTCAGAGGGCTCTGACAGACCTAATATTTACAACAAACACGAATCGAAAAACAAACAGTTTCCTCAATTCACATATGCGAATTTCAATTTGAATACCTAGGAAGGTCACGAAAATATTCGCCAACATGAAACCGACAAATTGCCCTGTTTCGAAAATGAAGGGAAATCTGTGGAATTTTCGCAATTCGCATGTCGCCAGAATCGCGGCTCAGATATCGGCGTGGACTACTTCTCTGGGTTTCTGAGGCGTCTCTGTTAGTTTAAACGGTGTTTTCATTGGTTTTCTGTCGTATTTCACTAGTATACACACTTCAAAATTATTGATGACCTCCTCCACTTTCTTCTTTAGGTTTGGGTAATATATTCTATCTTTGAGTAGTTGATAATTTTTTTCAATCCCGTCATGTTGCGTTCCCTTATGAATTTTGTGTATTTCTTCAACAACTTCCTCATCTCCTGCAATTATCAAGTGAGTTCAGCATTTTACACAGTTCGTACTGTTTTCTGTGTCTTCTTTCCACTTTTTGTATTGATTTTGGAATTTAACGAAGGTCTCTGTGTCATTAACGTCTACTCCAATTGTTCCTTTCTGTGGGAAGTTGTTCTTTATTATGTATGCCATAAAATTATCGTCTGGTTCGTTCGTCTCGAATGTAATAAGTTGTATCGTTCCACCTTAGTTCTGTTTATCTTTGCTTTCAGTATTTTTATTTGAAGTTTGATATAGTTTAGTGGTTTTCATGTAATCCATATCAAATTAGTATCGTCTTCCTCATGGCTGTGCGCTGTCATTCCATTACTTTTTTCTTCGTCCGCTTCCTGTAATTCCTCATTTATATTTATCTCAATCCTGCTAAGAGCGTCTGTTACAACATTGGTTTTTCCTTGCAAGTATTCGATCTTGAAGTCCAATTCTTCTAACTTCAACTTCCAGAGTTGCCTCTTCTGGTTTGGCTCCTTCATGTTGACCAACCATTCCAATGGTTTATGGTCGGTTCTAATGACAAATTGCCTTCCAAAATGTACGGCCTAAAATAAGATGTGGCCCATACTATCGCTAAGAGCTCTTTTTCTATTGCGCTGTTATTTGTTTCGTGTTTTACCAATGTTCTTGATGCGAAACATATCGGATGTTCCACTTGTGATAGGACTGCTCCAAACGCATAATTCGATGCATCCGCTATAAACCTTTTTCCGTAGTACGGGTAGCGCTTGATTGGATCTGGCAGTATTTCTGCTTTTAATGTTCTAAGGGCCACGTTGAATCTCTCATCTTTTACGTCTATCCTCGCGCCATGCTTCAATCTTTCGGTTAGTGGTTTTACAATTTTTGCAAAGTCACGTATAAATTTCCGATAGTAGCAAACCAGGCCTAAAATCTGCTTGATCTCCTTCTGTGTTCTCGGAATTGGGTAGTTCGTAATCGTCTTTATTTTTTCTGGATTTGTCTTTATACCTTCTGTTGTAATTAAGTGCCCTAGGAATTCTGTTTTCTGCCTAAAAAACTAACACTTCGCCATTTCCACATTTAGGTTCGCGTCCCGTAATGTCTCTAATATCATTCTTATTGCTTTTACATGCTCCTCTAATGATGAGGAGAAGATGACAATGTCATCCATGTACACCATACAAATACGTCCAACATGTTTGTGCACCACGTCGTTTATCATTCTCTGGAACGTGGACGGTGCGTTCTTTAATCCGAATGGCATCACTAAATACTCGTAATGCCCACCCTTTGTAGAGAAAGCAGTTTTGTGTCGGCTTTACTCATCCATCTCGATATGATGAAACCCTTTAGTCAGATCTAACGTAGTGAAATACGTACATTTTTCTAATCTGCCCAATATGTCGTCCATATTGGGGATAGGATATTTATCCGTAATTGTATTTTCGTTTAGTTTACGGTAATCTATTATAATACAATTCTCCGATTCTTCCCCCCGTCTTTGGAATGTTTCTTAGGTACAACGCATAGAGGTGCGTTGTATGGAGAATTTGATTGTTTTATTATGCCCTGCTCCAGCATTGTGGAAATCTGCTTTTGTACCTCGCTCTCGTGAAACTGAGCGTACTTGTAGGGTCTTATGTAAATTGGATTCTCATTAATTGTCCTCACTTCATGTTTTACGACGTAGGTAAAGCTCAAGTGCTGTCCTGTACCAAACATGTCCTCGTAATCGTTCTTTAATCTATCTGATTCCGCTTCCTCCTCTTTATTAAATTCCTTCTTTATGTATTCGTTTTCAATCTTATCTTCAATTCCTAGCTCCATCTCGATATTTTGGATTTGCTCCATGTAAATTTCATCTTCTTCTTCTTCGTTCATCGACAAATATATCTTCGTTTCTTTATTCCCTAATTTCACTGTTCGTCTGTTCAAATTTATAATTGCATTTAATGGTGCTAATATGTCCGTTCCCAGTCCCACAATACCGTCGTAAAATTTGTGAACATCTTTCATAATAAAGAATGTTTCCTCTTTGTCCGTTCCTAATTTCTTGAATATGTCTGTCGTCGTGTATTTGTTTATTAGTACCGTACCGTTAATAGTTGATTGTTTTAAAGGGTTTTTCAATACTTTTTGTTTCCTAGAATCGCATATATTTTCATTTACCAGGCTTGCTATTGCGCCGGAGTCAATCAAGAATCGCAAGTATGAATTTCGTACTTTTACCTTTACATAAGGTAAGTTTCGTCCGAGGCTGGTGGCTGAAAATTTTCGCCTTCAGTCTGATTGTGTAATGACATACTGGATTGTGCCGTACGCATTGAAACGTCCTCTGAAGGTTGCTGTATTCCCTGTGCGTTATTACCCTCGTGATTATTGTTCTGTCTATTGCTATTCAGTTGGTTCCCTTGATATCCCTGTCTGTTATAATTATTATTAAAATTGTTACTGTAGTTGTTATTCCCTTGGGACCCCTGTCCGTTACAGTTATTTCCTTGATACACACTACTATTTCTTCCGTTATAATTATTGTTCCTCTGAGGATTGTTTTGTGCTTGACCTTGATTATTACTACAGCCATTTGAATTTGGGGAACTCCTTGCTTGTACTTCGTTATTGTTACCACCACTTCCACTATTCTGACCATTAAGATTTCTAATATTATTATAATTATTTTGCCAACAATTTTATCTAAAATTTGAGTTTATGTTAAAATTTCTGGGTTGATTTTGATTATTTCAATATGTATTTGCATTATCACTTATTCTATCATTCAATAAATTTTTGGTTATTAAAACGTTTGAAGCTTGCGCCATTGTAGTTACATTATGCGCTTCAAGGATACATGCTTTATTGCTTGGAATAATTTCTAAAAATAAATTAAATTAAATTACTAGGCGCTCGTCTCTGCTAGGCTCATATTCTATATGTTGCGCTTGATTTACTTCTGCTAAGTATTTGCTGTTGAGTTTGCTAAGTCCATTATTCAATTTTTCGTAGATATTTAAGGTTGATGCGTTAGGGTTTGTGTCGTGCATCTCACAAATAATAGCCAGTATATCTGGCCCTGCTGTTTGTCGGACTTTGTTGAATTCTACTCTAGTCCTTCCTGTCAGTCTTCTCGTTAAAATCTTCCAAACGTGGTCTCGCTGTAGCCCTAATGGGACCAATAGCAAGGTTTCCTCGCTTTCCACTATCCATGCCTCTAATGCGGCTGCTGAATCAGGCTTTCCGTCGTATAATTGTACTTAACGTGCGATTTTACACACGTCTTTGAAAATTGGATTGCGATTTGTAGTTCTGCCATCGCTGAGTAATATTTATAAATTAACTTTTACCTTTGTGCCTTGGATGTTCACCTTGTGGCGGTGAGTCTCTCTCTGCGTACCTCGGTACTGTTTGCTTCTTGTGCCGGGTGGATTCACCCCGGTCGTCGTTTAGTACTGTGACCACTTCACCAATTAACAGAACTTAGTGTTACTTCTCTGCACAAACTATCACTCTAACACTTTCACTGATTTTTAGCAACTTGAGAGCGTTGCAACAACTGCTTGTTGTTGTTCACTTAAACGCGTGATTTGAAACTTAGAAAATAAATTCTTTTAATAGGCTGCGCCAGTTATGTAATTTAAAGAACTATTAGACCCGACCAAGAGTGAAGGATGTTCCAATAAATGATTTGCAATCGTGTTTTATTTTAAGTGTTTATTTCAAGTGTTGTTAATGGAATGTAAAAGTAGGCTTATCGTTCTAAAGAAACCTCGGTTTCCGTTGCAAACGGGAAACCGTTATTTTAAGATGATTTACTTAAAGGACTTAATTGTTTATCCACGAATGCATTCGATCCTTTTATCTTTGTTTATCTAAGAATGCATTCGGGCAGTTGGATGATGCAGCAAAGTAATTAATTTGCCATATGGGCTCTTACTGCTAGTCCTGCAGTCAGATGGGCTTCTTTAGTCGTGTGACTTTGACTTGGTGGCCAAATGGGCTTATATGTAACTTTCTCCTCCGATAATAATTTATTTTTCTGGCGACCTCTGATCGCGACCACTACCTGAACAAGAACAATGAAAAAAACATACTGCAGTCACGATCGGCTGCAAGCCAATCGTATAATACTCTAGATGAATCCTGAACTCCGATTTATATTGTAGTTGGGGATAAAGTAGAATTACGGGTGTACATGTTCATCATCATCAATGGCGCGATAGCCCAAATCGGGCCAGGGCCTGCAGGATACATTGTCTGAAGTCATCTCGGTTCAGCGCCCGCGTCCTCCACTTTGTGCATCTAAGAAGCGATCTGCAATCTGCGTCAATTGAGTCCTCGTATCTTCTCCGCGGTTTTCCCACCGGTCGTTTGCCATGAGCTCTACCTTTCAGTGTACGTTTGGGAATTCTTCCGTCGTCCATTCGCTCCACATGGCCTGCTCATTGTAGCTTACTAAATTTTATAAGAGTCGATGCGGATGGGTCGTCGTAGATGTTATACAACTCGTTGTTGTACCGGATACGCCATTCAGTACCTTCTCTTACTGGTCCCAAAATTCTTCGAAGAATTCGTCGTTCAAAAACGTCTATTGATTTTTCAGACGCTTGGGTGAGAGTCCACGTTTCGCTTGCATATAGTAGCACAGGTCTTATTTTGGTCTTGTATATGCGAAGTTTGCTCAGCCTGTGCACTTTTTTCGATTTTAAGATCGGGAGAACCGTGAAATACGCCTTATTTGCTAGTGTGATCCGTTGTTTTACTTCGTCCCGTTCATTGCCGTCTATTACAAGGTGTGATCCCAAGTATGAGAAATGATCCACATTCTCCAGGTTGTAGTCCCCACGGTCATATTTTGTCTAGTTGGCACGTTTCTTCTTGTTTGGGTCATGAACTTGGTCTTATTCTCATTGACCCTTAACCCGACATCCGTTGCCGCTGAGTCTAGACAATGGAAGACTTCTTTCGCGTCTGGAACAGACCTGGCCATGATGTTTATGTCATCCGCGTACACCACTAGTTGGGTGGACTTAATTAGTAGGGTACTTCTGGTATCAACGGGTACCTTTCTGATAACATATTCTAGGGCGAGATTGAAGAGCATGGGAGCGAGTCCATCTCCCTGCTTCGGGCCGGATTCTGTTCGGAAACTTTGGGTAAGCTCGTTTTGTATCCTTACTTGAGATTCAGTGTCAGTCATGGTCATTTTTGTTAATCGGACGAGTTTTGATGGGATTCCGAAGTCAAGCATTATTTTATATAGTACATTACGATCTATACTATCGTATGTCTGTTGGAAGTCCACGAAGATCTGGTGCACGTCGATGTTATACTCCCAGCATTTTTCTAGCACTTGTTTGACTGAGAATATCTGGTCAATAGTCGATCGTCCGGTTCTGAAACCACCTTGGTATTCGCCGATAATACTTTCTGTATAAGGCTTTAATCGATTCTAGTAGTAAGACAGGCACTTTTGTATCCCTGCTGAGTACGTGCGGCTGAGAGAAGCTATATCACCACAGGCGCAAAGTGTCGTGGCCTGTGGACTAAATAAAAGTATGAGGGTAAAGCGGGTGATTTTTGTACGGGGAACCGGTTTTGGCGATTTGCGGATCGCTGTGGCGATATGTGTGTGCTAGTGTATAGGGATGTTAAAAAAATTTCGATATATCGAAATTGCGATACTTTTTTAACGATATATCGATAATATCGGCCGATATTGTAAAAAGCGATATATCGATATATCGATATTGAAATCCGACTATCGGACTCGATATTTTTTTTAAGTATAGCATATTTTAGAAATCGAACGGGTTTTTTGCATTTAACCTGCATTTCTGATTATTTATGAGGGATGCCAGAAACGCTGAAAGTAGAAAAAAAATGTTCGATCATGGAAACCATATCTGTCGAAACTAGGTTCAAGGCACGTGATATATACGGGCACATGCACGCAAATCTTCACTTTAGGCGCCAATACAAATATATGTACGACGAGGCAACCAGGCAACTATCAGAAATACCTGATTGTCCCTGCCTCATCGTTGTTATCCGAAAGAGTTGCGTCGGCAATAAATATTGTGGTGCCAAATAATCGCAGTCGGCTTACTGGAGAGCATATTAAGGAGCGAGTATTCTTAACAACTGTCCCAGAAAAGTACTGGTTCTCATAAGCTTACATTTTAAAAATATGTCAATACATAATATTTCATTAATAAATAATTAAAATCAAGTTTGTTCTTAATACTTTTTTCGATTTTGCCCCTTTTATCCTTATTTCTTAAAAATAATATATTTAAAAAATAACAGTATTTCTATCCGGAAACTTTATTTCGATCAAAAAAGGCATTATTTTGATTTCATAAGTTAACAGAGAAGAATTTTCCGCTTTTCACCAACATTTCCAATAGTTCAATCAAAAAACTCTCAGATATTGAAATTGCAATGATAAAATTGAAATTGAATTTCAGACTCTAAAAATAGCTAAATTTGGCAACTGTGACCGAAGGCAACGAAATCTCATTTATTTATTAGCTTTCGATTTGGTAAAAGCCGCGTGCGCCGTATTTTTTTATTAATGTTATTTTGATGCAGCATTGGAGTTTATTTTTCATTGGAAAAAATATTCGATATATCGATATTTTTCTCCGATATATCGTCAGCCGATATTGATATTTTTTTCAATATCGATATATCGATATATCGATATTTTTTCCCCATATTAACATCCCTACTAGTGTGTGTGCGAGATGGCATGGAGTAGGTTTTCAGGGGTGCTGATTGGTCGGGGGCTTGTTTTGCGCGGGATGACGTGATCGGAGTGAGGAGTTTGGGTATATTTTTTGGATAGAGAGGAGTATATGGTGGCTGTAGTGGCGACACGTTCAGCAAAAACAGCTGTGGAAAGACACTTTCGATTGTGTGAAGAGTTTGCGAGAAAACAGCTGACGTTCGGTGTCGGGTTGATTTTTTTGTATCTGTCTGAGGCACGATGTGCGTAAGTTTTGTTTTCGTATTCTTTTGAGGGTTCGGAGGTGCATTAAGATTGAAGTTCAATGTTGACTTCCTTTATGCACCAGATTTCGCGTCGTTTTGTGCTTATTGTATGCTAATGTCTTTTGGACGATGCACGATGTGTGTATGTTTTGATTATCTCGTATTCTTCTTCTTATATATCCGATGCGAGTAATGTGCTTCCGAGTCAAGTTCGAGGTGATGTGATGATTTTTTATGCGGGTGAATTGCCGTGGGAATTTTAAAAACAAGTTTCATTCGAGGCGATCGTTTTGTTGTTGTGATTATTCTCATGACTGATAGGTGTTGGGTGATAATGATGGGAATTAAAGTACAAGTTTTCATTTGTTATTCTTTATTCAATTTGATATAGAATTTACACACAGTTTTAACTTTATTTTGATTACAGAATAGATTGTTTCTTAAGTAAAATAGGTTTTAGTAATTCTTCCATTTGTAAAATCCTGCGTTGAAATCTTAATCGATCTAAAGTATCGGATTGCCAAGTGCTCCTTCTACTAGATCTATATGCATACCCCCAGGCTACCATGTATTTAACAGAAACCTGATCACAAAAACGGACATGTTTATAATCTAGCGAAGGCATTGCACAGATTGAGTAATTCGACGATCAAGAAAAATATCACAATTGCCAGTAGAAGATATTTCAGCACTATAGGTAATGATGACGACCAACGTGATTTTTTGACCGGTTTGTTATAAGGTCCACAAAGGAGACATGCGTAGATGTTCGGCTTCCACATCAGAAGGGGTAGAAAATGCACTCATTATCAGAGAGCAGAAGAAGCACCTGACGTAATCCTGCAAGTTGGTGTAAAAGAAGCCGCTTTTTACCAGCTTAAGAACTTTCCTCTCATCCAGATCCAAATTTTTGAATGTCTTTAGACGGTCGTATTCGTGTCTTAAGTTCAGCATGTTGACTAAAACCCGCACGTTATAGCACGTCATTTATATCAATCCAGGAATTATGAGCTGATGGAAAACCAAGCCATTTTACGTAAACTTGATTGCCCCTTCTTTTTAGAATCTCTTCTACAAGGTATACATCGGGGTGTTTGACTCTTATTAACTCTAGTTCGTAGAACCCTCCTTGTATTATGTTCCCCTGATAGTCTTTGAGTATGTAAGTACGCGGCTCTGTATTCTTTACTTCGTTTATCTGAAATATTTCGGTGAACCAGTTGGGGGTATATCCTTTCTCGAATACATGCTTGTATTTGCTTACACGTACATGATTACCTTTCCTGTACTTGGGGGTTGACGAGACCTTCACCTTACGGTAGACTTCTCCTAGAAGCTGAGCCTCATTCGAAGGCCCGACGTCTATAGGACGCATTTTTATGGTGCGATGCTTTGTCCTATTGTATTTGATTATTAACCCTTTTAGTAACCGAGTCCACTTATAGCTGCCGTTCATACTAAATTCTTTCCACATCATGTTTTTTAGTGTTCGGTTGAACCGTTCTACAATTGAGGCTTTTAATTGGCTAAAAGTAGAGTAGTGGTTGATTTCAAATTTTTTCATCAAATTACGAAATGCCTTATTAAAAAACTCTTTTCCATCATCTGTTTGCAAATTTTTTGGGAAACATCGTTCATTAAAAATTGGCTGTATTGCCTTGATAATCTCCCCAGCCCTTTTATTTTTAAGGGGCAAGGCCCACGCATATTTGGAGAATGTGTCTATTACTGTTAGAAGAAAATTAAAGCCCTTATTCTTTGTTGAATAAGAGCTCATATCCACTAAATCCGCCTGCCATAAGTCATCTATTCCACGAATGGTCACACGTCGACGGCTAAAGTTTCTACGAGCTGTCTTATGCAGTTCGTTAATAACCTGTCTTCTACTCATTTCATCATGTGTATAAATAGCGGACTTGTTTGCACGTGTTTTATATAGAAAACATTATAGAAAATGATGCAGTTTGATCATCCGTTTACAATGATGGTTGCGGGTCCGTCAGGAAGTGATAAGACGGTAATGGCGAGCAGCGAGCGATACCGTCACAACTAGCATTTAAAAATATTGAATATTTAGGCTCTATACCGGAAGAATTTATAAACGAAACGAATGAACCTACAATAATCGTACTAGACGATAAGATGCTAAATGCATTTTCAAAGCAAGTTTGTGAACTTTTTACAAAAGGGTCGCATCATAGGAATTTTTCAGTAATACTTGTAACACAGAACGTGTTCCATCAGGGTAAGTTTTGTCGAGATATTTCGCTTAACTGTAAATATAGGGTGGTTTTCAAAAACCCCCGCGATAAAAGTCAGTTCCTTCATTTAGCCAAGCAGATTTACCCTGAAAATAGTGCAGAGCTGGTGAGAATATATAAAGATATTACTCAGGCTCCACACGGGTATTTGTTAATAGATCTGACTCAGTCTACTAACGATTTATTTAGATTCAGAACAGATATCGATATTGTAACGTGCTATTGTTCAGCGACTGATTTACACAGTAAAAATGGTGTCACGAATGAAACGATTGAAGGACAACAAACATATGCTATATGTTCTCAAAAATGCTAGTCCATGTTTAAGAAGGGCTATCATGAAAAAGGCAGATCCTGAAGTGGTTAAGACTATTTGTGAAATTACATTAAACACGTTGAAGGGGAATCATGTGCCAGGCCGTAAAATTTTGAACGGTCTATGTAAGTATAAAAAGAGCATGCGAAGGTTAGTTGAAGCAAGACGATCTGTTCCTAGACAGCGTAAAATCTTAGTAAAGCAAGGTGGCTTTCTACCAATCCTGATAGGAAGTGTACTTTCAGGTGTTATTGGGTCGTTGATTGAAAAATATGCATAGAAAGAGCGCTCTTAATAAAATGCTACTTCTTTCACCAGAAGTGTATGAACAGTTAAAGGGTCAGATAGAAGGTGGAAATGGCCTGTCTATATTCGATAAGACGATACACACCATTTTGAGGAATAAAAAGCTGTCTGACGACGACAAATGGTATAATTATAGGAACACGCTGATAAAGTTTCTTAATGCTAAGCGTAAAGGAAGACAGTCTCGTGAAGAAAAATCTCTCGCGTTTACGCCACAAGTAAAGTTAGGAAGTCAGAAAAATTTACGAGACAATGCGACACAGACAAGGAATGCATTCAAAGAGGAAATGTCGACGCAAACCTCCCCGATGAAGAATCCCGACCCATTTTACAGTATAGCCGAAGATGTCTTTGAGGCAGGCGACGTGAGTTTACCAAAGCGTCATAGTTCCAGTACCGAAGAGATAACACCGCCAAGACGATCACTAACGCCTCGGTTCAAAAGACGATTATCTGTAAGCGGTATAGCAAAAACTTTGAAACCGGCTGCAAAGTTTCGCAAAACTACGCCCGAAGTCAAAAACATGGAAAAAGAATATCGGATTATAACGGCTGATGAAGGTATAACTCAGTATACTATACCAAATGAGATGGATGTTGATGAAGCGGCACAGCTTATAGAAGAACTAGAGCAGGGAGAAGGGGGGGATAAATCAGAACAGAGAACCCCTACCAAACAAACTATATTAAAGCCTTCACGGCTAGAATATCCTTCAGTAAGCACAGAGGATCGGTACCCTATACCTGGACGTTTAAAAAGAAGAACGGAACGGGCCGGAAGTGCACCAAATATTTTCTGGGAAAGAGTTTAAAAATGCCTATAAACATAAGAGAAAACGATTTTTACATATGCCTTCTAAGCAACAATTCCATGCTCATATACAATGAAAATACACTGTCAGCCTTCACGAATATGCTTCCTAGTGCCTGTAAGTTGGACGGCGGATGGAGTGTCGGAATGACTGAAATTGCATTAGCAAATCGAAAAACAAAATCAGTTGGGAAAAAAGATGGAAAACGTGTGAAAGAAGATGAAAAAGTGAAAGGTACTACTAAAAAGGTGAAGAGAGCTGCTACAGATGTACTAAAGATTAAAGCTCTTGTAAAAAAAGTGCATGGTTTTTCTATTTATCTTAATTGGAGTAACCAGCAGTTATTAAATTTATGTTACAATAAACATGATATGAACTTTTCTACTTTCTTATCTTTGTTTAACGCCGCAGTTGATCCCTATTGGGCTGCTCATAGCTTTGCAGATTTTAAAGAGGGTTTGTATAACAGCTTGGTAACTGATTCAACTACTCGAAATATCCCTGACACCAGTAAAGATGAACGACTTACAAGACCAGAAGATCTCTATTTACACATTTATCAGGATAGCGAACTTGCGGATATTGTAACTTTAGGACCTTTCGAATATAAGTCTTTACATCATCTTTTCAATAGTATAATTGGGTGGATTCCTAGAGAAAAACGTAATTATAAAGCCCTAAAAAGCATGATAGACTATTACATACCCCCAGTGCTTAGCATAAGTGAAAAACTCGGAGAAAGTGTCCCGAAGAAGCTTGACTCTTTAGATTTAGCGATAAAAGACTTGGATATTAAAATAAAGATAAAGTATCCGCTACCAACGCCCATTAATATTAATGATCTTGTGGGACTTTTTGTCTCGAATATACAGTTTGATGATGAAGCTGAATCTATTGAAGCTCGGAGGAAAAAATCATTTGAGCTTAGGAAGGTAATTCTTCAAACTCTAAGTGATTTGGACGCAGAGGCCTCTACCTTTGAAATACCGAACAGACGCACAAAGACAGATAAGAGTATAATATTGGATGTTCCCTATAAAAAAAACACCCGAGGGTATCCTGTTAATGACAGGTGTGCCTATAGATTTGAAAAAGAAAGACTTATCCGGATTCATTACCGATATATTCTTTCAATTACCGCCGGAGAAGCGCGATGCTAGTCTCCTTACTAAGGAGGTGGGCAAGTCGTTTGATAAGATTTCAGTAGAAGAGCAGAAGAAGGATACTTTAGACAGAATCGCCGTATTAGAAGAATCTGTTCTCGAAATAAAGAACAGATTTCCGCGAGAACTAACAGCTGTAGTTGCAGAAGAATGCAGAGCTTTAGGGATAATCCACATTTACACTGATATCATTCGCCCCCAAATAGTAGGCGATTAGTGAGAAATCTACGTATGATACCCTTGAAAGAGTGCGATAATATCTTTAGGTTTGAGCATGTAAAATACTACCCTCTGGAAAAGACTTACATTGAAAGTATCTCTATAAAGATAACCGATGATCAGGGTGAATTAATTGACTTCATACCGGGCTATACCGCAACATTTGTGATGATTCACTTTAAAAGACAATAAAGTATAAATATTCAGACGTGAATAAAGACTTTCATAGTGTACATTCAAATCGAAATGAATTCATATTACACAAGGTATTATTTAATCCAAAGCGGTGCTGGTTTGTCGGATATAGGTGATATTTATCGATCCCCACTTATATACCAGCGTGGAAGAGGTATCGGTAGCTTCTTCAGCGGATTACTACGTTATTTACGACCTTTAGTTTCGTCAGGCGTAAAAACTATAAAGGAGCAAGCTATAAAGACTGGAAAAACAATATTATCAGAAGTGGGGAGTAAGCCTCTCAAGAACATTTTAAAAGAGCAAGGACAAGCCGCTACTCAAGATCTGATTCAAAAAGGCGTGAAAAAACTCTTTGACAGTATCGGTGGAGAGGGTATGAAAAGGCGTATGGCTATAAAAAGGGCTAATCCGTTTTCGGCAGCACAGTTAAAAACGACTCCTAAACGTGGAAAACGTACAAAGAGAAAGTGTATTAAGAAAAGACCAGCAACCAGTAAAAATAAAAGAGTTAAGAACAATAAGCGTAAGCGTGTATTGGATATATTCGATAAGTAAGGAGAATGGCCCCGTACAGAGAATGTATGAAATCTGAATTAGATTTATTTAAAGCACCACCGATACAAGCCAATATTTTGAAAACAGAAGAGGTATCATACAAACCAATAGCTTCTCTTGATAACTCTTCAGTTCTGGAATTCGTCTCGCTAGGACATGGGGACACGTACCGTGATTTATCCAGTATCTACCTTCGCCTAAAAGTTCAGCTAATTAAGGCAAAAGGTGGGAAAGAAGAACTCTACACTGGAAAAGAAAAAACCAAAGTTAAGGATGCTAAAGGTGATGAACATGAAGAGTCAAGTGATCCAATCGGCGTGGTGAACAACCTAATGCATTCACTTTTTCGACAATGTACAATACAATTAAATGGCGGACCGATTGCACAAACTGACAACAACTACCATTACAGAGCTTACATTGAAAACTTACTGAATTACGGTAGAGATGCATCAACAACACATTTAGAATCTGTAGGATGGTACCTCGACCAAGATGGTATGGAAATGATTGAAGAAGGAAGCAAAAGCGGGCGTCCTAGTGCATTTAATGCAGGATATCTCAAACTATCTGGATTGCTTTCGAAAAGTAATGTGGTAGAGTTTATGGGAAAGATTCATGGTGATTTACTTAATCAGGAAAAGTTACTTCTGAATGGGGTAGATTTTAGACTTTCACTATCTCTGGAAAAACCCGAATTTTATAATATAATAAGTATAATAACTCTACTCAAAAAAAAACGTGCACTCACCGCAAATTAAAATTATAGATGCAACAATGTATATGAATCATGTAACTGTTAACCCCAATATTTTAATGGCACATGAAACTATTCTTCAGCGCACCAACGTGATATACCCGTACAAGCGTGTCGAAGTAAAAAGTTATACATTACCGGCTAACAGTTCAACACTATCTTTAAATAATGACATAATCGGACAGCTACCGAACTTGTTAATTTTCGGCATGGTAGATAATGATGCCTACAGCGGTAAACAGACGAAGAATCCATTTAACTTTAAACACAATAATATCTCACGATTCAATTTATCCGTCAATGGAGTACAAGTTCCAAACCAGGCTTTAGAGTTTGATTACTCTCAGGAAGAACCTATAAGTACACGGGGATACCTTTCACTATTTAAGGGAACAGGCATTCATTACTTCGACAAAGGCAATCAAATCTCAAAGGAAGTCTTCGATAATGGATGCTGTTTAATGGCGTTCGATTTAACTGCAGACAATTCATACGGGTCATCTTGTGGCAGTTTATTAAATCAAGGAACAGTGAGGATCGAGGGAAGGTTTAAGAAAGCGCTGGAAAAAAGTGTAACTTTTATAGTATACGCCGAGTATGATGGAAGTCTTGAAATAGACAAACTTCGTGGAGTTCATACTGATTTCTGAAAAGTATAAATATAGCCTTTTAATCTCGCACTCTTCATATTACTCAGCAGACGAGGAAGAACAACAAAGATGGCCTATTGTGTTGTAAATGTCGAATATTTTAATGAAGGTAATCTAACCTTCTTTAAAAAGGTTTCGTTTGCCGGTTTCTCATCACAAATTAAATTATTCTCGAAGGAAATAACATATAAATATCCCACATCATCGGCTACCACAACAGATCAGACAGGGGCATTTGGGAATTTGGAACTTAAACGTTTGGATGAAAATCTTATTATGACGCTAGCAAAATTTGCAACCGTTTTTGTTTATACCGCTACAACAAAGGAATTCTTAGAAAGTTACACCACCAGTCACACCAAGATCATTGACATTGATGCTATAGCTTCGAAAGAGCAGATATGAACACGATCGAACTTGTTAAAACATTAAGGAAAAACACAACCACAAGCAGATTTTTCAAAGGCGTATTCCCGTGCGATCGTTTACCTTATAAAATTAAGAAGCCAGCATGTGTTATTGCAAATACCGATCCCGCAGACAAAAAAGGCGTTCATTGGGTAGCATTTTATTTCCCGAGGACAGGCCCTGCTGAATTTTTTGACCCCTTTGGTAGATACCCCAACAATAAATATTTTAAAAGATTTTTGCATACCAACTCATTTCATAAATAACAAAAAACGATTACAGAGTGTATACTCTTCGACATGCGGAAACTACTGCTGCGTATACTTATATTCTCGCTGCAAGGGGAAGGATCTAAAGCTATTTCTTAAGCAGTTTTCGTCAAAAGACTTCCCAGATAATGACGCCAAGGTAGTTAATTTATACCACCATATATTTTCATCGGCTGCTACACAGAATGGTGGGGTTTATTCCAACCAAAGTTGTAGATCAGAACTTGAAGGTATAAAAGCACCAGTCTAAAACAAGCACGTTTCAGTTTTCATTTTAAAACCTTCTAACGAATATGTTGTCAGCTAATGTAAAAGCAGAGTGTAATAAGTCTAGCAAAAGAAAAAAGTCAGACGATCTCCGTGAAAATACTAATAAGAAGCAAAAAAAGTCTATGAATCGCGGTGAAGACGCACTACTGAATTACACCTATCATCTGGATGACGCTCAAAATCGAAAAGTTGTTCTTGGATTTGACCCGTTCACGTTTGAGGGGAAAATAATATTCAGTTATCCTGGACGGTTTCCTGTGTCAACGGGATATACCGGGTGGATTTCAGTCTTCAATTACCTCACCCAGTTAAAGAAAGAAGTTGAGGAAATATCAGGTAACCAACTTGGACTGCTGAAGAAATACAGAATACCTGTAGGAGAAAGCAGTATCAAATTGAAACATCTCGAGCTATTCCGTTTGTTTGAAATGATGGGATTCTTTAATATCGTCATGTTTCACTATAACAGTGCTTCGGAAAGTGTACAGGAATACTACAACCAATATGTAGACAGATGTAAGGAGAAGGATGTGTTCAAGTTATCAGCCGACGACTTTTTCATTCCAGTCCGCAGCTCTTACGTTCACGTAAATTACTCTCGACTTTTTCATGAGCTTCCTATCTTTTGTAACACTAATATTATTTTCAGTGTAACGGTTTCGAAAAACACATCATCTTTTTATTTAATGGTTCCATTTATTAACAAATGCAGGTAAATGTTGATACAGTTTTGTACAGCACATCTGTCGGTTGATCCTTCACTGTGTACTTTACAGAATGATTGAAATTTGTTTAGATCACTTAATCTCGGTATTTGAAGTTGTTTTATCTCAGCGGTTGGTATGTATTTCCTGAGAAACTTTTCTTTCGTATCACCTTTAATATATATTTTACAGTCTGTATAATTCCTCAATATCTCCGGAAGAGTGTTGTAACTGGAGTCACCATCATCCCACTTTAAACCGTTTATATTCTCCAAATCGAATTGATTTTGTCTGCAAGCCCTCGGCATCATCTCCTGATATGGGTACGGAGGGGCGAAGTGATAAAGCAATGGGCAGACTGATCCGAAAGGTAAGATAGCAAGTTCCTTAATAAAGTATTGGCGGTTATTTCCACACACAAATTGAATATCAATGATTATCTCGCTCATGTTCACTGTCAGACCGTCTTGAATAAAAGAGAAGCGAATGATTTTACTTTGATTATTTACATATTTTTCAGAACTACTTTTCTTACATACAAATATAAATTTACATACAAATAAAAAATACATGTAATAATATTTCACAATCCTTTCAAATTACTTAAGCAGGTCATTTAGCTAAACCAAAAAACAAAAAACACATCCATTACTACATTTACATGCTGGTCATAAATGACAAAAGCAAAAGTGACCCCGCATCCATAGTCCGGTAGTATATGGACAACAATAAGCAAAAAAACCCATCGATTGTGTACGAATATGATTTGTACTTTAATTCCCATCATTCAGTCATAAGAATAATCACAACAACAAAACGATCGCCTGTTCTTAAAATTTCTACGGCAATTCACCCATATAAAAAATAACCTCGAACTTGACTCGGAAACACATTACTCCCATCGGATATATGAGAAGAAGAATACGAGATAATCAAAACATACACACATCGTCCAAAGACCGGCTACATTACCATACAATAACCACAAAACGACGCGAAATCTGGTGCATAACATTGAACTTAATGCACCTCCGAACCCAAAAAAGAATACGAAAACAAAACTTACGCATGGCTCAGGCAGATACAAAAAATCAACCCGACAACGAACCAACGTACATGCACGTGCGTCAGCTGTTTTCTCGCAAACTCTTCACACAAAACGACGCGAAATCTGGTGCATAACATTGAACTTAATGCACCTCCGAACCCAAAAAAGAATACGAAAACAAAACTTACGCATGTCTCAGACAGATAAAAAATCAACCCGACAACGAACGTCAGCTGTTTTCTCGCAAACTCTTCACACAAAACGACGCGAAATCTGGTGCATAACATTGAACTTAATGCACCTCCGAACCCAAAAAAGAATACGAAAACGAAACTTACGCATGTCTCAGACAGATAAAAAATCAACCCGACAACGAACGTCAGCTGTTTTCTCGCAAGCTCTTCACACAAAACGACGCCAAATCTGGTGCATAACATTGAACTTAATGCACCTCCAAGCCCAAAAAAGAATACGAAAACAAAACTTACGCATGTCTCAGACAGATACAGAAAATCAACCCGACAACGAACCTCTGTGAAGTTAGCACCCCACTTTCACCAAATTAAATGAAAAGATGGTTTTCGGGTGGGGATTTGTTTGTACTTGATTGTACCGAAAATTATTTCGTTTGTACCTCAAAGGGAACGGAGAAAAAATTGCTTCGTGTGAACTTAGCACCCGACATTCACCAAATTTCTTGAAATGATGTTTTTCACATAGTACGCCGTCTGTAGAGGATTGTACCGAAAAATAATTAAAAAAAAAATTTCAAAAAAAAAAAAAAAAAAGATGCCAAACTATTATAAATTGACTCCATTTGATTGTACCTCCAATCATTTTTCATATACTTTAAAATTTCCATCAAATATTAGCAATCTAAATCAGCCAATAATTCACACACATTCGAACGACGATCCTCCGTCAGCACTTTGTAAATCCGTAAGTAAAGTATAGGCCGACTTTCAAAAATCGAAAAACCAAAGACGCTAAAATATTCTAAAGGGACTGAAATTGATTGTACCTCCAAGAAATTTTAAGAAATCTTAATTTTTTCATCAAAAAATAACAATCTAATTCAGCCAATAATTCAGACTCAAAGTAAAAAAATTCGAATGAGATCCTCCGACAATACTTTGTGAATCCGTGAGCGGAGTATAGACCGACTTTCAAAAATCGAAAAACCAAAGACGCTAAGATATTCTAAAAGGACTGAAATTGATTGTACCTTCAAGAAATTTTAAGAAATCTTAATTTTTTCATCAAAAAATAACAATCTAATTCAGCCAATAATTCAGACTCAAAGTAAAAAAAATCGAATGAGATCCTCCGACAGCACTTTGTAAATCCGTGAGCGGAGTAGCGGAGTATAGGCCGACTTTCAAAAATCGAAAAACCAAAGACGCTAAGATATTTTAAAAGGACTGAAATTGATTGTACCTCCAAGAAATTTTAAGAAATCTTAATTTTTTCATCAAAAAATAACAATCTAATTCAGCCAATAATTCACCATCAGAGTAAAAAAAATTCGAATGAGATCCTCCGACAATACTTTGTGAATCCGTGAGCGGAGTATAGACCGACTTTCAAAAATCGAAAAACCAAAGACGCTAAGATATTCTAAAAGGACTGAAATTGATTGTACCTCCAAGAAATTATAAGAAATCTTAATTTTTTCATCAAAAAATAACAATCTAATTCAGCCAATAATTCAGACTCAAAGTAAAAAAAATCGAATGAGATCCTCCGACAGCACTTTGTAAATCCGTGAGCGGAGTAGCGGAGTATAGGCCGACTTTCAAAAATCGAAAAACCAAAGACGCTAAGATATTTTAAAAGGACTGAAATTGATTGTACCTCCAAGAAATTTTAAGAAATCTTAATTTTTTCATCAAAAAATAACAATCTAATTCAGCCAATAATTCAGACTCAAAGTAAAAAAATTCGAATGAGATCCTCCGACAGCACTTTGTAAATCCGTGAGCGGAGTATAGACCGACTTTCAAAAATCGAAAAACCAAAGACGCTAAGATATTTTAAAAGGACTGAAATTGATTGTACCTCCAAGAAATTTTGAGAAATCTTAATTTTTTCATCAAAAAATAACAATCTAATTCAGCCAATAATTCAGACTCAAAGTAAAAAAATTCGAATGAGATCCTCCGACAGCACTTTGTAAATCCGTGAGCGGAGTATAGGCCGACTTTCAAAAATCGAAAAACCAAAGACGCTAAGATATTTTAAAAGGACTGAAATTGATTGTACCTCCAAGAAATTTTAAGAAATCTTAATTTTTTCATCAAAAAATAACAATCTAATTCAGCCAATAATTCACCATCAGAGTAAAAAAAATTCGAATGAGATCCTCCGACAATACTTTGTGAATCCGTGAGCGGAGTATAGACCGACTTTCAAAAATCGAAAAACCAAAGACGCTAAGATATTCTAAAAGGACTGAAATTGATTGTACCTCCAAGAAATTATAAGAAATCTTAATTTTTTCATCAAAAAATAACAATCTAATTCAGCCAATAATTCAGACTCAAAGTAAAAAAATTCGAATGAGATCCTCCGACAGCACTTTGTAAATCCGTGAGCGGAGTATAGGCCGACTTTCAAAAATCGAAAAACCAAAGCCCCTAAAATATTCTAAAAGGACTGAAATTGATTGTACCTCCAAGAAATTTTGAGAAATCTTAATTTTTTCATCAAAAAATAACAATCTAATTCAGCCAATAATTCAGACTCAAAGTAAAAAAATTCGAATGAGATCCTCCGACAGCACTTTGTAAATCCGTGAGCGGAGTATAGGCCGACTTTCAAAAATCGAAAAACCAAAGACGCTAAGATATTTTAAAAGGACTGAAATTGATTGTACCTCCAAGAAATTTTAAGAAATCTTAATTTTTTCATCAAAAAATAACAATCTAATTCAGCCAATAATTCAGACTCAAAGTAAAAAAATTCGAATGAGATCCTCCGACAGCACTTTGTAAATCCGTGAGCGGAGTATAGGCCAACTTTCAAAAATCGAAAAACCAAAGCCCCTAAAATATTCTAAAAGGACTGAAATTGATTGTACCTCCAAGAAATTTTGAGAAATCTTAATTTTTTCATCAAAAAATAACAATCTAATTCAGCCAATAATTCAGACTCAAAGTAAAAAAATTCGAATGAGATCCTCCGACAGCACTTTGTAAATCCGTGAGCGGAGTATAGACCGACTTTCAAAAATCGAAAAACCAAAGACGCTAAGATATTTTAAAAGGACTGAAATTGATTGTACCTCCAAGAAATTTTAAGAAATCTTAATTTTTTCATCAAAAAATAACAATCTAATTCAGCCAATAATTCACCATCAGAGTAAAAAAAATTCGAATGAGATCCTCCGACAGTACTTTGTAAATCCGTGAGCGGAGTATAGACCGACTTTCAAAAATCGAAAAACCAAAGACGCTAAGATATTCTAAAAGGACTGAAATTGATTGTACCTCCAAGAAATTTTAAGAAATCTTAATTTTTTCATCAAAAAATAACAATCTAATTCAGCCAATAATTCAGACTCAAAGTAAAAAAATTCGAATGAGATCCTCCGACAGTACTTTGTAAATCCGTGAGCGGAGTATAGACCGACTTTCAAAAATCGAAAAACCAAAGACGCTAAGATATTCTAAAAGGACTGAAATTGATTGTACCTCAAAGAAATTTTAAGAAATCTTAATTTTTTCATCAAAAAATAACAATCTAATTCAGCCAATAATTCACCCTCGGAGTAAAATAATTGGAACGAGATCCTCCGACAGCACTTTCTAAATCGGTGATTGATATTATAATTTAAAAATTATAATATGCAATTTCACTTCAGTCTTCTTCCCTCGACTTATTTCATTTCAAAATGTACTCTGCACAATAAACCAATAAAAGCAAGCGTAGAATTATCAAAAATGTATCCCACACAGGTACCCTCTAAAATAGGTTTCTCTAAATTCACAGGAAAGAGCATAAATCCAAATAAGATTCTATTCTAAGATCTGCCATTTACCTAACATCTTAGCGAGAGCTGAAATATGGAACCAACCAAATTTTTTGGAAAGACTCTCATATTTAAGAAATGAACACTACTCTGTTTAAAAAAGGGACTAATTAAAATAAAAAGATTCGGGCAGTAGGTACATATTTTCATTCGTGAAACTCAGAAATGACTGCTTGAGGAAGTTGAACATAATATTCATTCGAGGTTTTAAAAGGGGAAAAACCAAAAATTTATGTTCCAGTTTCGGACACTTTAACAGAGTCAGCAATTATAAATAGGATGCATATAAATGAGTGCATGACACATGAGTAAATTATAATATCAATCACCGATTTAGAAAGTGCTGTCGGAGGATTTCGTTCCAATTATTTTACTCCGAGGGTGAATTAATTATTGGCTGATTTAGATTGTTATTTTTTGATGAAAAAATTAAGATTTCTTAAAATTTCTTGGAGGTACAATCAATTTCAGTCCTATTAGAATATTTTAGCGTCTTTGGTTTTTCGATTTTTGAAAGTCGGTCTATACTCCGCTCACGGATTTACAAATTGCTGTCGGAGGATCTCATTCGAATTTTTTTACTCTGTCGGTGAATTATTGGCTGAATTAGATTGTTATTATTTGATGAAAAAATTAAGATTTCTCAAAATTTCTTGGAGGTACAATCAATTTCAGTCCTTTTAGAATATTTTAGCGTCTTTGGTTTTTCGATTTTTGAAAGTCGGTCTATACTCCGCTCACGGATTCACAAAGTATTGTCGAAGGATCTCATTCGAATTTTTTTACTCTGATGGTGAATTATTGGCTGAATTAGATTGTTATTTTTTGATGAAAAAATTAAGATTTCTTAAAATTTCTTGGAGGTACAATCAATTTCAGTCCTATTAGAATATTTTAGCGTCTTTGGTTTTTCGATTTTTGAAAGTCGGCCTGTACTCCGCTCACGGATTTACAAAGTGCTGTCAGAGGATCTCATTCGAATTTTTTTACTCTGTCGGTGAATTATTGGCTGAATTAGATTGTTATTTTTTGATGAAAAAATTAAGATTTCTTAAAATTTCTTGGAGGTACAATCAATTTCAGTCCTTTTAGAATATTTTAGCGTCTTTGGTTTTTCGATTTTTGAAAGTCGGTCTATACTCCGCTCACGGCTTCACAAAGTATTGTCGAAGGATCTCATTCGAATTTTTTTACTCTGTCGGTGAATTATTGGCTGAATTAGATTGTTATTTTTTGATGAAAAAATTAAGATTTCTTAAAATTTCTTGGAGGTACAATCAATTTCAGTCCTATTAGAATATTTTAGCGTCTTTGGTTTTTCGATTTTTGAAAGTCGGCCTATACTCCGCTCACGGATTCACAAAGTATTGTCGGAGGATCTCATTCGAATTTTTTTACTCTGGTGGTGAATTATTGGTTGAATTAGATTGTTATTTTTTGATGAAAAAATTAAGATTTCTTAAAATTTCTTGGAGGTACAATCAATTTCAGTCCTTTTAGAATATTTTAGCGGCTTTGGTTTTTCGATTTTTGAAAGTCGGTCTATACTCCGCTCACGGATTCACAAAGTGCTGTCGGAGGATCTCATTCGAATTTTTTTACTTTGAGTCTGAATTATTGGCTGAATTAGATTGTTATTTTTTGATGAAAAAATTAAGATTTCTTAAAATTTCTTGGAGGTACAATCAATTTCAGTCCTTTTAGAATATTTTAGCGTCTTTGGTTTTTCGATTTTTGAAAGTCGGTCTATACTCCGCTCACGGATTTACAAAGTGCTGTCAGAGGATCTCATTCGAATTTTTTTACTCTGTCGGTGAATTATTGGCTGAATTAGATTGTTATTTTTTAATGAAAAAATTAAGATTTCTTAAAATTTCTTGGAGGTACAATCAATTTCAGTCCCTTTAGAATATTTTAGCGTCTTTGGTTTTTCGATTTTTGAAAGTCGGCCTATACTTTACTTACGGATTTACAAAGTGCTGACGGAGGATCGTCGTTCGAATGTGTGTGAATTATTGGCTGATTTAGATTGCTAATATTTGAAGGAAATTTTAAAGTATATGAAAAATGATTGGAGGTACAATCAAATGGAGTCAATTTATAATAGTTTGGCATCTTTTTTTTTTTTTTTTGAAATTTTTTTTTTAATTATTTTTTTTTTTTTTTTTTTATTGTGATTTAAAAAAAATGATTTTCGGTACAATCCTCTACAGACGGCGTACTATGTGAAAAACATCATTTCAAGAAATTTGGTGAATGTCGGGTGCTAAGTTCACACGAAGCAATTTTTTCTCCGTTCCCTTTGAGGTACAAACGAAATAATTTTCGGTACAATCAAGTACAAACAAATCCCCACCCGAAAACCATCTTTTCATTTAATTTGGTGAAAGTGGGGTGCTAACTTCACAGAGGTCGACAACGAACGTCAGCTGTTTTCTCGCAAACTCTTCACATAATCGAAAGTGTCTTTCCACAGCTGTTTTTCCCCAAACTTTTCACACGATCGAAAGTGTCTTTTCACAGCTGTTTTTCCACAAACTCTTCACACGATCGAAAGTGTCGCGACTACAGCACCATATACTCCTCTCTATCCAAAAAATATACCCAAACTTCTCACTCCGATCACGTCATCCCGCGCAAAACAAGCCCCCGACCAATCAGCATCCCTGAAAACCTACTCCATGCCATCATGCCCATGCCATCCCGCACACACACTAGCACACACATATCGCCACAGCGATCCGCAAATCGCCAAAACCGGTTCCCCGTACAAAAAGCACACGATTTACCCTCATACTTTTAGCCTCCAGAACCCCCACACTTTACGCCTGTGGTGGTATAGCTTCTCTCAGCCGCACGTACTCAGCAGGGATACAAAAGCGCTTGTCTTACTACTCCCCTCTATGACTCTAACTGTTGAAAACCATGGTTCGGCAGCTACTTTTTCTCCAGGTTCGGGGATCTGAAACAAAGGATAATGAAATTGATAATCTGGATGTTTGGTCAAATTTGAATGGCTAAGTTTGTCTTCCGACTCTTCGGATAAAGTCCTTAAAGCACGTGTTCAATAATATTGCCCAATAACTTCAAAACCATTAGAGCTAGAAACTTGTAATTTAACCCAATTTAGAATTTCAATTTCAAAAATCCATCAAAAACATACTGCAGTCACGATCGGCTGCAAGCCAATCGTATAATACTCTAGATGAATACTGAACGTCCGTCCGTCCGTCCGTCTGTCCGTTAGCATGATAACTCAAGAACGCCTTCACCTAGGATCTTGATATTTTGAATCTGGATGTTTGGTTGAATTTATAAGGCTAAGTTTGTTAACGGGCAAAATCGTCCTACTCCTTCGGGAAGCTGCCATACAAAATGTCCTTAAAACACGTGTTCAAGAATATTAGCCGATAACTTCGGAAGGGTTTAAGCTACAACTTTGAAAATTTGTACGTGTTACTTTTTTAATAGTTGGAGCTAAACGTATGATTATGAAAAAAATCCTGTTAGTCCTTCGTGTAGCTGCCATACAAATATCCTGTCAAAATGTATTCACTTAATTTACGAAACTCACTATAACTAAAGCTACGAATTCGGAATTTTGTACAAATTAGGTTTGAGTGAAAAGAAAGTTCGGCTTTACTAGTCAGCGAAATCCTTTTACTCCTTCTGGTAGCTGCCATACAAAATGTCCTTAAAACACGTGTTTTAGAATTTTGGTCGATAACTTCAGAAGGGTTTAAGCTACGTCCTTGAAATATTGTATGTGTTATTTTGCCAATAGTTGGAGTTAAACATATGATATGATTATGAAGAAAATCCTATTAGTCCTTTGTGTAGCTGCCATACAAATATCCTGACAAAACGTCTTCACTTAATTTACGGAACTTACTATAACTCAAGTAATCTTTTAACTATGAATTGGAAATTTTGTACAAATTAGTTTTGAGTAAAAACGAAGTTCGAGTTTACTAATCAGCGAAATCCTTTTACTCCTTCAGGTAGCTGCCATACAAAATGTCCTTAAGACACGTGTTCAAAAATATTTTTCGATAACTTTTGAACGCTTCAAGCTACGAATTTGAAATTTTGTACACGTTCATTTTTAACTGGTTCCAAGGAAAAGCATACATATGTAAGAAATCGAGTGAGTCCTTCCTGCACCTCCCATGTGAAAGTCCTTCAAAAAGGACATTTTTTTTCGATGACTTACCCAGTTCAAGATATGAAATTAAGCACTGAATATTGTTTTTTAGTTTTGAGTAGTAATCTAATGGTAGTCCTTAATAAAGGACATACAACATGCACACACGTAATTCTATTTTATCCCCAACTACAATATAAATCGGAGTTCAGTATTCATCTAGAGTATTATACGATTGGCTTGCAGCCGATCGTGACTGCAGTATGTTTAAATACAGGGTCCGGCAGTGAAACCTAACGGTTTTTGAACGTGGGTAGTGGGTGGTAGGGGGATCTCAGGTGGTGGTGGTCGGTCTCGTTCCCTTCTCCTGATGTGGAAATTTAGTTAAAATGGAGCGTTGGATCAGTGAACACCGTGCCTTTGTCGTCGAGGCGTTCTTCAGAAATAACGATTCTGTGACCCTAACACAGCGGCAATTTCGTTTACGTTTTAATGTTCCTCTTGGTGGGCCGATTCCATCTCGGAACACTATTCTTTTGTGGGTTCGGAACTTTCGCAATACAGCTTTCGGAACAATATTGGGAAGAGGGGGGTTCCACAGGACGGCAAGGTCACCTACAAACATCGAGGCTGAACCACTTGCTTTTGAACGGAGTCCCCGGCGATCAGCTATTCGTCATACTCAGGCTTTCGGGATGTCCGATAGGACTGTTCGGCGGATACTTCATGAAGACTTGAATTTTCACCCGTACAAAATTGCTATAGTTCAAGAATTACAGCTTCAAGATTTCCCAAGAAGGTTAGCTTTTGCAAAAACAATGTTGAGGATGATGAATGAAGACCCTGAAATGATTGTTGATGATATGGGGTTACCTCAAGTGAAAAGTGTACCTTGATAAGCCTAAAAATTTGGCAGAACTGCGAGCGAATATTCAGCGGGAAATGCGTGCGTCCCGCGCCAAACCTTGGAAAGAGTGATAACTACCTTTGCTAACAGACTTGAGCAGTGCAGAGAAAATGGAGGTCATCATTTGAGTGATGTTATTTTTGCTTCATAATGCTTTTTCGAATTTTTTTTCACATCATCATCACATTTTACATCTTAAACTTCCATTCTTTCTTTTTTAAATTAAAAAAATTATAACAAAATATCTTGAATATTCATTGAATTATTCCATTTCAAAAACCGTCAGGTTTCACTGCCGGACTCTATGTAATAAATTAAGGCAACAGGATAAATATGCCGAAAATCATGGGAGTACTGCGCCACCCAGTTCATGAAAAAAAAAATGTTCTTTTAGATACGAAATTGTTAGTGGAATATGTTGTCTTTCACAATCAAATAGCAACAAAACGACAGTCGTGAAACTTCCAACTTCAATATAAATTTCAGTTCAGACTTTTATCGACAATATGACACGATTGGTTTACAGACTATTGTGATCGCGGTATGATTTTTTCTATATCAGGAACGGATTCCACTAGAGAGTTGGAAACTGTTACATACAGGTACTCGTAGCTCTAACAGAAAAGTAACATTGTATAATAAAATTAGGATTTGTCGAGGCTGGCATACATGTCGACCCTTGGTCTGTGTCCATATACTCCTGCTCCAACTTCGCCGTCTATATATCAGATAAGTGCTGTGCTCCCTTTTCAAATTCAGGCCTTTGTGTTTCCCAGTCCTTGCGAGGTGGGAAGGGATATGTGCGCACTGGTCTGAATATTGCCGTATACATCAGTGAGTAAGTCAAGTTTTACCAAGAAGGGTTCTGCAGGCCCAAAGAGAGATCCTAGCTTTCTCAGTAGTGCGTTTAATGTGCGCATTCCTGTTCATCTCAGAATTCAAGGTTACGCCCAGATATTTCACCTCGCAGGTAAACTCGATCCTTTCCATAGGCGCGCCGTGGCCTAAAATCTGGCAGGAGCCAGGGGCCGAATGGCTCAGGACATACGACTTCTTCCGAAAGGCACATTACGTCCGTTTTGTGCTTACAAATTAGATGTTCGTATAAACAACGTCTTAGGTTGCGACTTTAAAATGTTTTATACATTGCTTTTCCACTAGCTGCAGTTGAAGGAAAAAATTTGAAATAGTTCCTATGCAGTGCCGTCCTTAGATATTCGGCGCCCGTGGTCTACTAAAAATAATGCACGCCTCGTCATAAGAAAATACAATTTTGATGGCTAGTGAAAGCGGCAAATACAAAATATAAGTTTCAGAATTAGACAATTTTATACCTTCGGATTTGTAAAGGTTAAATGATTCTGTATTTCGTTTCGTTTTTCTAAAGAAGCGTATAATCAAATAATGCTTTCAATTGTAGTATCAACTTTTTGAAGTGATATATTAGTTTTATCTATGATTTATAATATTTCGTTCCGAAATGCTACCATAGTAGCAGTTTCCAGTGAGTTGAACTCATTTAACAACCCCTCATCTTCAAATTTTTTTGCAGGCTTTTGAAAATTATCCTCGAAAATTTTATTCAAAGCATCTTTAAAATTTTCATAAACGGAAACAATTGCCTTCACTAAATCAGCTCTTGCTGACCAACGAGTGTCGCTTAATTTTTTGGGCACTTTGTTTTTTTAATGCTAGCGTATCTGTCAAAATCATCTTGATGTTGACGCGGCGAAGAAATTGTATAGATTTTAAAGAAATAAAAATAATTTAGTTGCTTGCACGTAGCATTCCGCCGCCGACTCTAAAATTAAATTTAAAGAATGTGCTGCACAGGGTACGTAAATGGCAATATTTTTGGATGCCGCTGCTTATGCCCGACATATTAGAAGCTTTATCATAGGATTGCCCTCTACAATCTTCCAAATTGATATCTAAATCAGATAATAGTTTTAAAATACAATCTTCAATTTCTGCGCTCTTGTGGTCAGTATTTTCCAAAAAAAATTAAGACATAAAATCAATAAAAATTGCCGCTCCCAAAAGGCATGCGTCCCAGTGCTATGGCCCACTTAGCCCTGTGGTTAGGGTGGCCCTATTCCTATGAGTCCTCCTTCGAGTAGCTGCCATAGAAAAATGTCTTCACTCAATTTACGGAACTCACTGTCTTTTAGTTTCAAGTTCCAACCAAAAGAGAGTACTTAAAATTGAATTCAATGTGATTGAGAGATTCGAGAATATATCTTGTGTAGTAGCAGCGATGTCAGATTTGAATATTTTTCTTCCATTCGAAGATTTTTAGCGTTCCCGAAGATTTAGATGAATATGTAGAAGGTTTTTTTTGTATTCATAAGATGTTTTCTTCAATTTCGATAAAAAAAATTGTATTCATACATCCCTAGCTTATTTTCTATTGTTTTCGCAATTCTCACTTAACGTTATTATTTATGGTTACTATTATATTTATAATATATATGTATGTGGGATTTACTAATTCCTAGAAATGAAAAGCGATTATTTCCTTATTTTCTGATGTAAATTTATTCCTTGGTCCGCGTCTTTCTTCGTCGCGTGTTGTAACAAAACAGGCAGCTCAATCACTCTCTTCTTCTATTGTGCCGGTTTAGTACTCGTACTAGGGGTGCGTTCCATTCTGTGGGAATAGTTCAGAATCCCACAGCTCGGCCGTCCTGACAGGATCCTCATTTCCTCTCAATCGTCTTCTGTCACCTTGACTTCGGTCGTGTTTTCGTCGTCTTCGTCTTTTGTCTTCTTCATCTTTTCGTCTTCTTCGTCTTTTCGTCTTCTTCGTCTTTTCATCTTGGCTGTTTTTAGTTGCTTACATCCTTCTGTTGATTTTCGGTTTCATTGTAACTATTATTTTCATCATCGGCTGGATTGTTGTTATCGTCGTCTTCGTCGGATTCGATGTGATCTTCATCGCAGTCTGAATCGCAGACTACGAAAGGTTTCATGTTATCCGCGCTGGTAGTTGAGCGTTTGGGTCCAATATGGTTGCCGCTCCTGATTACTTCATACCTGTCGTTTCCGGTTGACTTCAAGACCTGATAAGGATTTAGTCTCCTGGTTCGTAACGCGGCGCTGCCTTCCTCTTCTTATTGTAATATCGTCTATTTTCCTCCTGGATTTCGTGGATCTGTTGATTGACTTCACCTCGGATGTGGTCCCTATCTACGTCGAATGTTTTGAGCATCTCTTCGTCGATGATGTCTGATATTCTCATTTCATTCTGGGTGCGCATCGGGACGCCCAACATTACTTCGAATGGTGATCTCCCTATACTTCTCTGTAAGGTTGCATTGAGATATATTTGGACTTTATTGCAGAATTTGAACCAATTTTCGGGTATCTCGATAGCTAGTTTGGTGATCATTGGGATAATAGTTCTATGAACTCGTTCCACTTGACCGTTTCCTCGTGGTATCCCGGTAGTAATCAGCGTGTGTCTTATGTCCTCGGCCGTGCAGTATTCTTTGAAGCTATTTGACGTGAATGCAGTTCCTCGATCCGCGATGACTTTCTGTGGATTTCCAAAAACAGCTTTCTGTACTTCCAATTTCTGAATGACCTCCGCGGCGGTAAGTGTTTTCACTGGATTGAGCCAAGTAAACTTACTAAACGCATCGACTATCGTCAAAATGTACTTATAATCTTTCTTCGTAGTACTAAGTGGTCCAATATGGTCTAAATGATACGTTTTGAGTGGTGCATCGTCTTTTGGTATGGGGAACAGTAGTCCCTCTTCTATTCCGCTTTTCCATTCAGCGAGAA
This sequence comes from Beris morrisii, assembly GCA_951812415.1. Classification (NCBI taxonomy): domain Eukaryota; kingdom Metazoa; phylum Arthropoda; class Insecta; order Diptera; family Stratiomyidae; genus Beris; species Beris morrisii. The sequence continues at coordinate 90,852,060 of OX638311.1, forward strand.
TGCACTGCACGCAGTTATTTCGGCAATTTCGAACTCTTTCTTTTAATTGAGGTATGGAAAAGTCTCTTCGAATTAGATCTTCCATCTACCTGGTGGCGAAATGTCCTTGTTCGTGAACGTGTTTAATTACTTCGTCTTGCATACCCTTTGGTACACATAGTAAACGATTTCCTTCGGCGTCTTCTTCGAACAACACACCATGGTCTAGCGTGTACCTTTCATATGGTCCATGTTCCAAAAGATTTGCTATCACCTTCAATCTTTCATCTTTAAACTGAGCCAACTTAACTTTCGTGATTAGATCATTCTGAATGATCATTATCACTGGGTTCCTGCTTAAGGCGTCGACGTGCTTCATTCTACTACCACTGCGGTGTTCGAGAACGTAGTTGTAATCTTGTAAAGGTAAAGCCCATCCTGCTATACGAGGCGGTAGATCATTTTTGTCCATAGTTGCTTTAAACGCAGCGCAATCTGTAACGATTTTAAAAGGAATTCCGAGAAGGTAGACACATAATTTTTTTAAGGCCGAAACTATTGCCAAGACTTCCAGTTCATAGCTGCTGTATTTTTCTTGTGTTGGAGAAGCTTTCCGACTATAATAGTAGATTGGATGCATTTCGCCATCGTCGTTAGTAGTAAGGGTACACATTTGGTATCTTACGCTTAACGTGCGAAGTGGACATCCGCACTAAACTCCTCCTATTTTGGCATGGAATTCCAGGAATTCACGTCTTCGAAAGTGTTACCTTTTGATCGTGAAACCTGTTTTCCTAGTAGTAAGGGTACAAATTTGGTATCTTACGCTTAACGTGCGAAGTGGACATCCGCACTAAACTCCTCCTATTTTGGCATGGAATTCCAGGAATTCACGTCTTCGAAAGTGTTACCTTTTGATCGTGAAACCTGTTTTCCTATGGACTTAAATGTGAGGCAAAGTTGTATCTTTTGAGTGGGTGGAGTAGTGAATGCAAAAGTCTTTGGTGTGAGGGGTTCGGTAGTAGCGATAATTTTCTCGCAATTTTCTGATGAAATGTATTGACTTGGATGAAAATCTGAAACTTGGGTGAACTGAAGTAACCTTTGAAGAGAGTAAGTAAGATTGGTTGATGATGCTGCTATATTCATGCGTGCATCACGTGGGGATTAAGCCAGGGCCAATTGTGGTGGAGATAAGCCGCAATGGAGTTGGTTTGTAGAGATTTTGATCGGGCTCAGTGTGTTGGGGGGGTAACTGGGAGTCTTGTTAATTGGAGCCTCGGGTCCAATTGGTTGGTTGCAAGATGCATTTTGATTCTTCTTTACGCCATGTTTGCTAGAAACTAGAGCCTCGGTTCCAGGTAGATAATTTGCCGGAAGCCGGTTCTTGGGTTGGTTGATGTTTACCTTTTGTTGGTAGAATGTAGGTTACAAGTGCACATGTTGGCCGGTTCTTGACTCGTGTTTACATTTTTGTTGGTAGAATGCATGTCGGTTCTTGTGCATGGTGTGAATGTAGGTTGCAATTGTACATGTTACTAGGTGTCTGGAGCCTCGGTTCTGAATAGGCAGGCTTGTACATGTTATGTAGGTAATTATTACTTTCATGATATTGATGGGTGGATTATCAAGAATCTTTTTGCACGTTTGTTTGTTGATATTTTTCCCTGTAGGTTATTGATATGGATATTTACCTTGGATAGAGAGGAGTATATGGTGCTGTAGTCGTAGTAAAACAGCTGTGAAAAGACACTTTCGATTGTGTGAAGAGTTTGCGAGAAAACAGCTGACGTTCGTTGTCGGGTTGATTTTTTTGTATCTGCTAGAGGGACGATGTGTGTAAGTTTTGTTTTCGTATTCTTTTTTGGGTTCGGAGGTGCATTAAGATTGAAGTTCAATGTTCCTTAATGCATCAGATTTCGCGTCGTTTTGCGGTTATTGTATGGTAATGTAGCCGGTCTTTGGACGATGTGCGTATGTTTTGGTTATCTCATATTCTTCTTCTCATATATCCGATGCGAGTAATATGTTTCCGAGTCAAGTTCGAGGTGATTTTTTATATGGGTGAATTACCGTGGGAATTTTAAGAACAAGTTTCATTCAAGGCGATCGTTTTGTTGTTGTGATTATTCTCATGACTGATAGGTGTTGGGTGATAATGATGGGAATTAAAGTACAAATCATATTCGTACACAATCAATGGGTTTTTTGCCTTTTTGTGCATATACTACCGGACTATGGATGTGGGGTCACTTTTGCTTTTGTGATTTGTGACCAGATATAGTTGTCAACCAGCATGTAAATGTAGTAATGGATGTGTTTTTTGTTTTTTGGTTTAGCTCAATGACCTGCTTAAGTAATTTGAAAGGATTGTGAAATATTATTACATGTATTTTTATACTCTAGATGAAATCATACAGAGTATTATAAGTTTAATCCAGCCCAAAAGTTTGTAACGCATAGAACTAAGCCTCGGACGAAAAAAAGTTATATATTATTTTTTGTTTATTTGTGGCCAAAAACCTCAAATCCGCCTGACGTCGGTCCGTCCGTCCGTCCGTCCGTCCGTCCGTCCGTCCGTCCGTCTGTCCGTTAGCACGATAACTCAAGAACGCCTTCACCTAGGATCTTGAAATTTTGAATCTGGATGTTTGGCTGAATTTGTAAGGCTAAGTTCGTTAACGGGCAAAATCGTCCTACTCCTTCGGGTAGCTGCCATACAAAATGTCCTTAAAACACGTACTCATGAATATTGGTCGATAACTTCAGAAGGGTTTCAGCTACGACTTTGAAATTTTGTATATTTTATTTTTCCAATAATTGGAGCTAAATATATGAATATGAAGAAAATCCTGATCCATACAAATATCCTGTCAAAATGTATTCACTTAATTTACGAAACTCACTATAACTCAAGTAATCTTTTAGCTACGAATTCAAAATTTTATACAAATTAGTTTTGAGTGAAATGGAAGTTTGAGTTTACTAGTGAGCGAAATCCTTTTACTCCTTCTGTTAGCTCCTATACAAAATATCCTTAAAACACGTGTTCATGAATATTGGTCGATAACTTCAGAAGGATTCAAGCTACGACATTGAAATTTTGTATGTGTTATTTTTACAATAGTTGGAGCTAAATGTATGATTATGAAGAAAATCCTATTAGTCCTTGTAGCTGCCATACAAATATCCTGTCAAAACGTCTTCAATTAATTTACGGAACTTTCAATAACTCAAGTAATCTTTTAGCTATGAATTGAAAATTTTGTAGAAATTAGTTTTGAGTAAAAACAAAGTTTGAGTTTACTAATCAGCGAAATCCTTTTTCTCCTTCTGGTAGCTGCCATACAAAATGTCCATAAGACACGTGTTCAACAATATTTTTCGATAACTTTTGAACGCTTCAAGCTACGAATTTGAAATTTTGTACTCGTTCATTTTTAAATGGTTCTAAGGAAAAGGATAAATATGTAAGAAATCGAGTGAGTCCTTCCTGCACCTCCCATGTGAAAGTCCTTCGAAAAGGACATTTTTTTTCGATGAATTACCCAGTTAAAGAAGTGAAATTAAACAATGAATATTGTCTTTTAGTTTTGAGTAGCAATCTAATGGCAGTCCTTAATAAAGGACATACAACATGCACACACGTAATTCTACTTTATCCCCAATTACAATATAAATCGGAGTTCAGTATTCATCTAGAGTATTATACGATTGGCTTGCAGCCGATCGTGACTGCAGTATGTTTTATTTGTATGTAAATTTATATTTGTATGTAAGAAAAGCATTTCTGAAAAATGTATAAATAATCAAAGTAAAATCATTCGCTTCTCTTTTATTCAAGACGGTCTGACAGTGAACATGAGCGAGATAATAATTGATATTCAATTTGTGTGTGGAAATAACCGCCAATACTTTATTAAGGAACTTGCTATCTTACCTTTCGGATCAGTCTGCCCATTGCTTTATCACTTCGCCCCTCCGTACCCATATCAGGAGATGATGCCGAGGGCTTGCAGACAAAATCAATTCGATGTGGAGAATATAAACGGTTTAAAGTGGGATGATGGGGACTCCAGTTACAACACTCTTCCAGAGATATTGAGGAATTATACAGACTGTAAAATATATATTAAGGGTGATACGAAAGAAAAGTTTCACAGGAAATACATACCAACCGCTGAGATAAAACAACTTCAAATACCGAGATTAAGTGATCTAAACAAATGTCAATCATTCTGTAAAGTACACGGCGCGGCATTAACCGACAGATGTGCTGTACAAAACTGTATCAATATTTACCTACATATGTTAATAAATGGAACCATTAAATAAAAACATGATGTGTTTTAGTTTTTCTTATTTTTATTACGAAAGCGTTACACTGAAAATAATATTAATGTTACAAAAGATGGGAAGCTCATGAAAAAGTCGAGAGTAATTTACGTGAACGTAAGAGCTGCGGACTGGTATGAAAAAGTCGTCGGCTGATAACTTGAACACATCCTTCTCCTTACATCTGTCTACATATTGCTTGTAGTATTCCCTTACACTTTCCGAAGCGCTGTTATAGTGAAACATGACGATATTGAAAAATTGCATCAATTCAAACAAACGGAATAGCTCGAGATGTTTCAATTTGATACTGCTTTCTCCTACAGGTATTCTGTATTCCTTCAGCAATCCAAGTTGGTTACCTGGTATTTCCTCAACTTCATTCTTTAACTGGGTGAGGTAATTGAAGACTGAAATCCACCCGGTATATCCTGTTGACACAGGAGACCGTCCAGGATAACTGAATATTATTTTCACCTCAAACGTGAACGGGTCAAATCCAAGAACAACTTTACGATTTTGAGCGTCATCCAGATGATAGGTGTAATTCAGTAGTGCGTCTTCACCGCGAATCATAGACTTTTTTTGCTTCTTATTAGTATTTTCACGGAGATCGTTTGACTTTTTTCTTTTGCTAGACTTATTACACTCTGCTTTTACATTAGCTGACAACATATTCGTTAGAAGGTTTTAAAATGAAAACTGAAACGTGCTTGTTTTAGACTGCTGCTTTTATACCTTCAAGTTCTGATCTACAACTTTGGTTGGAATAAACCCCAACATCCTGTGTAGCGCCCGATGAAAATATATGGTGGTATAAATTAACTACCTTGTCGTCATTATCTGGAAAATCTTTTGACGAAAACTGCTTAAGAAATAGCTTTAGATCCTTCCCCTTGCAGCGGGAATATATGTATACACAGCAGTAGTTTCCGCATGTTGAAGAGTATGCAATCTGTAATCGTTTTTTGTTATTTATAAAAACCTTAGAGTTGTTATGCAAAAATCTTTTAAAATATTTATTGTTGGGGTATCTACCAAAGGGGTCAAAAAATTCAGCAGGGCCTGTCCTCGGGAAATAAAATGCTACCCAATGAACGCCTTTTTTGTCGGTGGGGTCGGTATTTGCAATAACACATGCTGGCTTTTTAATTTTATAAGGTAAACGATCGCATGGGAATACGCCTTTGAAAAATCTCCTTGTGGTTGTGTTTTTCCTTAATGTTTTAACAAGTTCGATCGTGTTCATATCTGCTCTTTCGAAGCTACAGCATCAATGTCAATGATCTTGGTGTGACTGGTGGTGTAACTTTCTAAGAATTCCTTTGTTGTAGCGGTATAAACAAAAACGGTTGCAAATTTTGCTAGCGTCATAATAAGATTTTCATCCAAACGTTTAAGTTCCAAATTCCCAAATGCCCCTGTCTGATCTGTTGTGGTAGCCGATGATGTGGGATATTTATATGTTATTTCCTTCGAGAATAATTTATTTTGTGATGAGAATCCGGCAAATGAAACCTTTTTAAAGAAGGTTAGATTACCTTCATTAAAATATTCGACATTTACAACACAATAGGCCATTTTTGTTCTTCTCCGTCTGCTGAGTAATATGAAGAGTGCGAGATTAAAAGGCTATATTTATACTTTTCAGAAATCAGTATGAACTCCACGAAGTTTGTCTATTTCAAGACTTCAATCATACTCGGCATATACTATACAAGTTACACTTTTTTCCAGCGCTTTCTTAAACCTTCCCTCGATCCTCACTGTCCCTTGATTTAATAAACTGCCACAAGATGACCCGTATGAATTGTCTGCAGTTAAATCGAACGCCATTAAAAAGCATCCATTATCGAAGAATTCCTTTGAGATTTGATTGCCTTTGTCGAAGTAATGAATGCCTGTTCCCTTAAATAGTGAAAGGTATCCCCGTGTACTTATAGGTTTTTCCTGAGAGTAATCAAACTCTAAAGCCTGGTTTGGAACTTGTACTCCATTGACGGATAAATTGAATCGTGAGATATTATTGTGTTTAAAGTTGAATGGATTCTTCGTCTGTTTACCGCTGTAGGCATCATTATCTACCATGCCGATATGGATTGATATGGATATTTACCTTGGATAGAGAGGAGTATATGGTGCTGTAGTCGTAGTAAAACAGCTGTGAAAAGACACTTTCGATTGTGTGAAGAGTTTGCGAGAAAACAGCTGACGTTCGTTGTCGGGTTGATTTTTTTGTATCTGCTAGAGGGACGATGTGTGTAAGTTTTGTTTTCGTATTCTTTTTTGGGTTCGGAGGTGCATTAAGATTGAAGTTCAATGTTCCTTAATGCATCAGATTTCGCGTCGTTTTGCGGTTATTGTATGGTAATGTAGCCGGTCTTTGGACGATGTGCGTATGTTTTGGTTATCTCATATTCTTCTTCTCATATATCCGATGCGAGTAATATGTTTCCGAGTCAAGTTCGAGGTGATTTTTTATATGGGTGAATTACCGTGGGAATTTTAAGAACAAGTTTCATTCAAGGCGATCGTTTTGTTGTTGTGATTATTCTCATGACTGATAGGTGTTGGGTGATAATGATGGGAATTAAAGTACAAATCATATTCGTACACAATCAATGGGTTTTTTGCCTTTTTGTGCATATACTACCGGACTATGGATGTGGGGTCACTTTTGCTTTTGTGATTTGTGACCAGATATAGTTGTCAACCAGCATGTAAATGTAGTAATGGATGTGTTTTTTGTTTTTTGGTTTAGCTCAATGACCTGCTTAAGTAATTTGAAAGGATTGTGAAATATTATTACATGTATTTTTATACTCTAGATGAAATCATACAGAGTATTATAAGTTTAATCCAGCCCAAAAGTTTGTAACGCATAGAACTAAGCCTCGGACGAAAAAAAGTTATATATTATTTTTTGTTTATTTGTGGCCAAAAACCTCAAATCCGCCTGACGTCCGTCCGTCCGTCCGTCCGTCCGTCCGTCCGTCCGTCCGTCCGTCCGTCCGTCCGTCCGTCCGTCCGTCTGTCCGTTAGCACGATAACTCAAGAACGCCTTCACCTAGGATCTTGAAATTTTGAATCTGGATGTTTGGCTGAATTTGTAAGGCTAAGTTCGTTAACGGGCAAAATCGTCCTACTCCTTCGGGTAGCTGCCATACAAAATGTCCTTAAAACACGTACTCATGAATATTGGTCGATAACTTCAGAAGGGTTTCAGCTACGACTTTGAAATTTTGTATATTTTATTTTTCCAATAATTGGAGCTAAATATATGAATATGAAGAAAATCCTGTTAGTCCTTCGTGTAGCTGCCATACAAATATCCTGTCAAAATGTATTCACTTAATTTACGAAACTCACTATAACTCAAGTAATCTTTTAGCTACGAATTCAAAATTTTATACAAATTAGTTTTGAGTGAAATGGAAGTTTGAGTTTACTAGTGAGCGAAATCCTTTTACTCCTTCTGTTAGCTCCCATACAAAATATCCTTAAAACACGTGTTCATGAATATTGGTCGATAACTTCAGAAGGATTCAAGCTACGACATTGAAATTTTGTATGTGTTATTTTTACAATAGTTGGAGCTAAATGTATGATTATGAAGAAAATCCTATTAGTCCTTGTAGCTGCCATACAAATATCCTGTCAAAACGTCTTCAATTAATTTACGGAACTTTCAATAACTCAAGTAATCTTTTAACTATGAATTGAAAATTTTGTAGAAATTAGTTTTGAGTAAAAACAAAGTTTGAGTTTACTAATCAGCGAAATCCTTTTTCTCCTTCTGGTAGCTGCCATACAAAATGTCCATAAGACACGTGTTCAACAATATTTTCCGATAACTTTTGAACGCTTCAAGCTACGAATTTGAAATTTTGTACTCGTTCATTTTTAAATGGTTCTAAGGAAAAGGATAAATATGTAAGAAATCGAGTGAGTCCTTCCTGCACCTCCCATGTGAAAGTCCTTCGAAAAGGACATTTTTTTTCGATGAATTACCCAGTTAAAGAAGTGAAATTAAACAATGAATATTGTCTTTTAGTTTTGAGTAGCAATCTAATGGCAGTCCTTAATAAAGGACATACAACATGCACACACGTAATTCTACTTTATCCCCAATTACAATATAAATCGGAGTTCAGTATTCATCTAGAGTATTATACGATTGGCTTGCAGCCGATCGTGACTGCAGTATGTTTTATTTGTATGTAAATTTATATTTGTATGTAAGAAAAGCATTTCTGAAAAATGTATAAATAATCAAAGTAAAATCATTCGTTTCTCTTTTATTCAAGACGGTCTGACAGTGAACATGAGCGAGATAATAATTGATATTCAATTTGTGTGTGGAAATAACCGCCAATACTTTATTAAGGAACTTGCTATCTTACCTTTCGGATCAGTCTGCCCATTGCTTTATCACTTCGCCCCTCCGTACCCATATAAGGAGATGATGCCGAGGGCTTGCAGACAAAATCAATTCGATGTGGAGAATATAAACGGTTTAAAGTGGGATGATGGGGACTCCAGTTACAACACTCTTCCAGAGATATTGAGGAATTATACAGACTGTAAAATATATATTAAGGGTGATACGAAAGAAAAGTTTCACAGGAAATACATACCAACCGCTGAGATAAAACAACTTCAAATACCGAGATTAAGTGATCTAAACAAATGTCAATCATTCTGTAAAGTACACGGCGCGGCATTAACCGACAGATGTGCTGTACAAAACTGTATCAATATTTACCTACATATGTTAATAAATGGAACCATTAAATAAAAACATGATGTGTTTTAGTTTTTCTTATTTTTATTACGAAAGCGTTACACTGAAAATAATATTAATGTTACAAAAGATAGGAAGCTCATGAAAAAGTCGAGAGTAATTTACGTGAACGTAAGAGCTGCGGACTGGTATGAAAAAGTCGTCGGCTGATAACTTGAACACATCCTTCTCCTTACATCTGTCTACATATTGCTTGTAGTATTCCCTTACACTTTCCGAAGCGCTGTTATAGTGAAACATGACGATATTAAAAAATTGCATCAATTCAAACAAACGGAATAGCTCGAGATGTTTCAATTTGATACTGCTTTCTCCTACAGGTATTCTGTATTCCTTCAGCAATCCAAGTTGGTTACCTGGTATTTCCTCAACTTCATTCTTTAACTGGGTGAGGTAATTGAAGACTGAAATCCACCCGGTATATCCTGTTGACACAGGAGACCGTCCAGGATAACTGAATATTATTTTCACCTCAAACGTGAACGGGTCAAATCCAAGAACAACTTTACGATTTTGAGCGTCATCCAGATGATAGGTGTAATTCAGTAGTGCGTCTTCACCGCGAATCATAGACTTTTTTTGCTTCTTATTAGTATTTTCACGGAGATCGTCTGACTTTTTTCTTTTGCTAGACTTATTACACTCTGCTTTTACATTAGCTGACAACATATTCGTTAGAAGGTTTTAAAATGAAAACTGAAACGTGCTTGTTTTAGACTGCTGCTTTTATACCTTCAAGTTCTGATCTACAACTTTGGTTGGAATAAACCCCAACATCCTGTGTAGCGCCCGATGAAAATATATGGTGGTATAAATTAACTACCTTGTCGTCATTATCTGGAAAATCTTTTGACGAAAACTGCTTAAGAAATAGCTTTAGATCCTTCCCCTTGCAGCGGGAATATATGTATACACAGCAGTAGTTTCCGCATGTTGAAGAGTATGCAATCTGTAATCGTTTTTTGTTATTTATAAAAACCTTAGAGTTGTTATGCAAAAATCTTTTAAAATATTTATTGTTGGGGTATCTACCAAAGGGGTCAAAAAATTCAGCAGGGCCTGTCCTCGGGAAATAAAATGCTACCCAACGAACGCCTTTTTTGTCGGTGGGGTCGGTATTTGCAATAACACATGCTGGCTTTTTAATTTTATAAGGTAAACGATCGCATGGGAATACGCCTTTGAAAAATCTCCTTGTGGTTGTGTTTTTCCTTAATGTTTTAACAAGTTCGATCGTGTTCATATCTGCTCTTTCGAAGCTACAGCATCAATGTCAATGATCTTGGTGTGACTGGTGGTGTAACTTTCTAAGAATTCCTTTGTTGTAGCGGTATAAACAAAAACGGTTGCAAATTTTGCTAGCGTCATAATAAGATTTTCATCCAAACGTTTAAGTTCCAAATTCCCAAATGCCCCTGTCTGATCTGTTGTGGTAGCCGATGATGTGGGATATTTATATGTTATTTCCTTCGAGAATAATTTATTTTGTGATGAGAATCCGGCAAATGAAACCTTTTTAAAGAAGGTTAGATTACCTTCATTAAAATATTCGACATTTACAACACAATAGGCCATTTTTGTTCTTCTCCGTCTGCTGAGTAATATGAAGAGTGCGAGATTAAAAGGCTATATTTATACTTTTCAGAAATCAGTATGAACTCCACGAAGTTTGTCTATTTCAAGACTTCAATCATACTCGGCATATACTATACAAGTTACACTTTTTTCCAGCGCTTTCTTAAACCTTCCCTCGATCCTCACTGTCCCTTGATTTAATAAACTGCCACAAGATGACCCGTATGAATTGTCTGCAGTTAAATCGAACGCCATTAAAAAGCATCCATTATCGAAGAATTCCTTTGAGATTTGATTGCCTTTGTCGAAGTAATGAATGCCTGTTCCCTTAAATAGTGAAAGGTATCCCCGTGTACTTATAGGTTTTTCCTGAGAGTAATCAAACTCTAAAGCCTGGTTTGGAACTTGTACTCCATTGACGGATAAATTGAATCGTGAGATATTATTGTGTTTAAAGTTGAATGGATTCTTCGTCTGTTTACCGCTGTAGGCATCATTATCTACCATGCCGATATGGATTGATATGGATATTTACCTTGGATAGAGAGGAGTATATGGTGCTGTAGTCGTAGTAAAACAGCTGTGAAAAGACACTTTCGATTGTGTGAAGAGTTTGCGAGAAAACAGCTGACGTTCGTTGTCGGGTTGATTTTTTTGTATCTGCTAGAGGGACGATGTGTGTAAGTTTTGTTTTCGTATTCTTTTTTGGGTTCGGAGGTGCATTAAGATTGAAGTTCAATGTTCCTTAATGCATCAGATTTCGCGTCGTTTTGCGGTTATTGTATGGTAATGTAGCCGGTCTTTGGACGATGTGCGTATGTTTTGGTTATCTCATATTCTTCTTCTCATATATCCGATGCGAGTAATATGTTTCCGAGTCAAGTTCGAGGTGATTTTTTATATGGGTGAATTACCGTGGGAATTTTAAGAACAAGTTTCATTCAAGGCGATCGTTTTGTTGTTGTGATTATTCTCATGACTGATAGGTGTTGGGTGATAATGATGGGAATTAAAGTACAAATCATATTCGTACACAATCAATGGGTTTTTTGCCTTTTTGTGCATATACTACCGGACTATGGATGTGGGGTCACTTTTGCTTTTGTGATTTGTGACCAGATATAGTTGTCAACCAGCATGTAAATGTAGTAATGGATGTGTTTTTTGTTTTTTGGTTTAGCTCAATGACCTGCTTAAGTAATTTGAAAGGATTGTGAAATATTATTACATGTATTTTTATACTCTAGATGAAATCATACAGAGTATTATAAGTTTAATCCAGCCCAAAAGTTTGTAACGCATAGAACTAAGCCTCGGACGAAAAAAAGTTATATATTATTTTTTGTTTATTTGTGGCCAAAAACCTCAAATCCGCCTGACGTCGGTCCGTCCGTCCGTCCGTCCGTCCGTCCGTCCGTCCGTCCGTCCGTCCGTCCGTCTGTCCGTTAGCAGGATAACTCAAGAACGCCTTCACCTAGGATCTTGAAATTTTGAATCTGGATGTTTGGCTGAATTTGTAAGGCTAAGTTCGTTAACGGGCAAAATCGTCCTACTCCTTCGGGTAGCTGCCATACAAAATGTCCTTAAAACACGTACTCATGAATATTGGTCGATAACTTCAGAAGGGTTTCAGCTACGACTTTGAAATTTTGTATATTTTATTTTTCCAATAGTTGGAGCTAAATATATGAATATGAAGAAAATCCTGTTAGTCCTTCGTGTAGCTGCCATACAAATATCCTGTCAAAATGTATTCACTTAATTTACGAAACTCACTATAACTCAAGTAATCTTTTAGCTACGAATTCAAAATTTTATACAAATTAGTTTTGAGTGAAATGGAAGTTTGAGTTTACTAGTGAGCGAAATCCTTTTACTCCTTCTGTTAGCTCCCATACAAAATATCCTTAAAACACGTGTTCATGAATATTGGTCGATAACTTCAGAAGGATTCAAGCTACGACATTGAAATTTTGTATGTGTTATTTTTACAATAGTTGGAGCTAAATGTATGATTATGAAGAAAATCCTATTAGTCCTTGTAGCTGCCATACAAATATCCTGTCAAAACGTCTTCAATTAATTTACGGAACTTTCAATAACTCAAGTAATCTTTTAACTATGAATTGAAAATTTTGTAGAAATTAGTTTTGAGTAAAAACAAAGTTTGAGTTTACTAATCAGCGAAATCCTTTTTCTCCTTCTGGTAGCTGCCATACAAAATGTCCATAAGACACGTGTTCAACAATATTTTCCGATAACTTTTGAACGCTTCAAGCTACGAATTTGAAATTTTGTACTCGTTCATTTTTAAATGGTTCTAAGGAAAAGGATAAATATGTAAGAAATCGAGTGAGTCCTTCCTGCACCTCCCATGTGAAAGTCCTTCGAAAAGGACATTTTTTTTCGATGAATTACCCAGTTAAAGAAGTGAAATTAAACAATGAATATTGTCTTTTAGTTTTGAGTAGCAATCTAATGGCAGTCCTTAATAAAGGACATACAACATGCACACACGTAATTCTACTTTATCCCCAATTACAATATAAATCGGAGTTCAGTATTCATCTAGAGTATTATACGATTGGCTTGCAGCCGATCGTGACTGCAGTATGTTTTATTTGTATGTAAATTTATATTTGTATGTAAGAAAAGCATTTCTGAAAAATGTATAAATAATCAAAGTAAAATCATTCGCTTCTCTTTTATTCAAGACGGTCTGACAGTGAACATGAGCGAGATAATAATTGATATTCAATTTGTGTGTGGAAATAACCGCCAATACTTTATTAAGGAACTTGCTATCTTACCTTTCGGATCAGTCTGCCCATTGCTTTATCACTTCGCCCCTCCGTACCCATATCAGGAGATGATGCCGAGGGCTTGCAGACAAAATCAATTCGATGTGGAGAATATAAACGGTTTAAAGTGGGATGATGGGGACTCCAGTTACAACACTCTTCCAGAGATATTGAGGAATTATACAGACTGTAAAATATATATTAAGGGTGATACGAAAGAAAAGTTTCACAGGAAATACATACCAACCGCTGAGATAAAACAACTTCAAATACCGAGATTAAGTGATCTAAACAAATGTCAATCATTCTGTAAAGTACACGGCGCGGCATTAACCGACAGATGTGCTGTACAAAACTGTATCAATATTTACCTACATATGTTAATAAATGGAACCATTAAATAAAAACATGATGTGTTTTAGTTTTTCTTATTTTTATTACGAAAGCGTTACACTGAAAATAATATTAATGTTACAAAAGATAGGAAGCTCATGAAAAAGTCGAGAGTAATTTACGTGAACGTAAGAGCTGCGGACTGGTATGAAAAAGTCGTCGGCTGATAACTTGAACACATCCTTCTCCTTACATCTGTCTACATATTGCTTGTAGTATTCCCTTACACTTTCCGAAGCGCTGTTATAGTGAAACATGACGATATTGAAAAATTGCATCAATTCAAACAAACGGAATAGCTCGAGATGTTTCAATTTGATACTGCTTTCTCCTACAGGTATTCTGTATTCCTTCAGCAATCCAAGTTGGTTACCTGGTATTTCCTCAACTTCATTCTTTAACTGGGTGAGGTAATTGAAGACTGAAATCCACCCGGTATATCCTGTTGACACAGGAGACCGTCCAGGATAACTGAATATTATTTTCACCTCAAACGTGAACGGGTCAAATCCAAGAACAACTTTACGATTTTGAGCGTCATCCAGATGATAGGTGTAATTCAGTAGTGCGTCTTCACCGCGAATCATAGACTTTTTTTGCTTCTTATTAGTATTTTCACGGAGATCGTCTGACTTTTTTCTTTTGCTAGACTTATTACACTCTGCTTTTACATTAGCTGACAACATATTCGTTAGAAGGTTTTAAAATGAAAACTGAAACGTGCTTGTTTTAGACTGCTGCTTTTATACCTTCAAGTTCTGATCTACAACTTTGGTTGGAATAAACCCCAACATCCTGTGTAGCGCCCGATGAAAATATATGGTGGTATAAATTAACTACCTTGTCGTCATTATCTGGAAAATCTTTTGACGAAAACTGCTTAAGAAATAGCTTTAGATCCTTCCCCTTGCAGCGGGAATATATGTATACACAGCAGTAGTTTCCGCATGTTGAAGAGTATGCAATCTGTAATCGTTTTTTGTTATTTATAAAAACCTTAGAGTTGTTATGCAAAAATCTTTTAAAATATTTATTGTTGGGGTATCTACCAAAGGGGTCAAAAAATTCAGCAGGGCCTGTCCTCGGGAAATAAAATGCTACCCAATGAACGCCTTTTTTGTCGGTGGGGTCGGTATTTGCAATAACACATGCTGGCTTTTTAATTTTATAAGGTAAACGATCGCATGGGAATACGCCTTTGAAAAATCTCCTTGTGGTTGTGTTTTTCCTTAATGTTTTAACAAGTTCGATCGTGTTCATATCTGCTCTTTCGAAGCTACAGCATCAATGTCAATGATCTTGGTGTGACTGGTGGTGTAACTTTCTAAGAATTCCTTTGTTGTAGCGGTATAAACAAAAACGGTTGCAAATTTTGCTAGCGTCATAATAAGATTTTCATCCAAACGTTTAAGTTCCAAATTCCCAAATGCCCCTGTCTGATCTGTTGTGGTAGCCGATGATGTGGGATATTTATATGTTATTTCCTTCGAGAATAATTTATTTTGTGATGAGAATCCGGCAAATGAAACCTTTTTAAAGAAGGTTAGATTACCTTCATTAAAATATTCGACATTTACAACACAATAGGCCATTTTTGTTCTTCTCCGTCTGCTGAGTAATATGAAGAGTGCGAGATTAAAAGGCTATATTTATACTTTTCAGAAATCAGTATGAACTCCACGAAGTTTGTCTATTTCAAGACTTCAATCATACTCGGCATATACTATACAAGTTACACTTTTTTCCAGCGCTTTCTTAAACCTTCCCTCGATCCTCACTGTCCCTTGATTTAATAAACTGCCACAAGATGACCCGTATGAATTGTCTGCAGTTAAATCGAACGCCATTAAAAAGCATCCATTATCGAAGAATTCCTTTGAGATTTGATTGCCTTTGTCGAAGTAATGAATGCCTGTTCCCTTAAATAGTGAAAGGTATCCCCGTGTACTTATAGGTTTTTCCTGAGAGTAATCAAACTCTAAAGCCTGGTTTGGAACTTGTACTCCATTGACGGATAAATTGAATCGTGAGATATTATTGTGTTTAAAGTTGAATGGATTCTTCGTCTGTTTACCGCTGTAGGCATCATTATCTACCATGCCGAAAATTAACAAGTTCGGTAGCTGTCCGATTATGACATTATCTAAAGATAGTGTTGAACTGTTAGCTGGTAATGTATAACTTTTTACTTCGACACGCTTGTACGGGTATATCACGTTGGAGCGCTGAAGAATATTTGCATGTGCCAATAAAATATTTGGGTTAACAGTTACATGATTCATATACATTGTTGCATCTATAATTTTAATTTGCGGTGAGTGCCCGTCTTCTTTTGAGTATAGATAAAATTCGGGTTTTTCCAGAGATAGTGAGAGTCTAAAATCTACCCCATTCAGAAGTAACTTTTCCTGATTAAGTAAATCACCATGAATCTTTCCCATAAACTCTACCACATTACTTTTCGAAAGCAATTCAGATCGTTTGAGATATCCTGCATTAAATTCACTACGACGCCCACTTTTGCTTCCTTCTTCAATCATTTCCATACCATCTTGGTCGAGGTACCATCCTACGGATTCTAAATGTGTTGTTGATGCATCTTTACCGTAATTCAATAAGTTTTCAATGTAAGCTCTGTAATGGTAATTGTTATCAGTTTGCGCAATCGGTCTGCCATTTAATTGTATTGTACATTGTCTAAAAAGTGAATGCATCAGGTTGTTAACTACGCCAATTGGATCACTTTCCTCTTCATGTTTACCTTTTGTATCCTTAACTTTGGTTTTTTCTTTTCCAGTGTAGAATTCTTCTTTCCCACCTTTTGCCTTAATAAGCTGAACTTTTAGGCGAAGGTAGATACTGGATAAATCACGGTACGTGTCCCCATATCCTAGCGAGACGAATTCCAGAACTGAAGAGTTATCAAGAGAAGATATTGGTTTGTATGATACTTCTTCTGTTTTTAAAATATTGGCCTGTATCGGTGGTGCTTTAAATAAATCTAATTCAGATTTCATACATTCTCTGTACGAGGCCATTCTCCTTACTTATCGAATATATCCAATACACGCTTACGCTTATTGTTCTTAACTCTTTTATTTTTACTGGTTGCTGGTCTTTTCTTAACACGTTGACGGACAGTTGCGTCTATAGCCGTCAAGTTCAAGTTCACTATGTGACATGACGGCAATAGCCGTCCAATACGAAACGGTCGTTTTTAGACACTGCGGCTGTAGCAGCACAAATGTGCATTTACCAGCGTACAAGTAGAAGCCTAGTGTCATGTTTTCGAAAAAAAATTTAGTATGCAAGGTTAACACATTGAGTATGCACGTGGTTGTGAACGGAGTAGTGCGATCTTGTTTTCTCTTCAATTTACAGTTGCTATTGATACATTTAACGATATTTTTTGTTTATACTGGTAAGTATTTGTTTATGATTGATTTTACACTTTAAATAGAAATAAAAAAATTTAAATTTAGCATTTTTTGATTCATTTAGCGATATTTATAGTTATACTGTTTACTTTTTGTTTTTTATGATATTACATTTGAAATATAAAAACAATAATGTAAATAATAAATGTATAAATAATATACAATAAATAATAATATAAAATAAAATTGAATGTTTTATTCAATATTTATAGAAAATGGCCAGTTGGGAAAAAGAACAGGCTAGGCTGCTGAAGCTTTTTGAGGAAACAGGTAGTGGGTCAAGCAACAGTGAATCTGAACCTGATGCTGACTGTGCTGCAAATAACAGTTCGGGTAGTGAAGAAAATGAATCAACTACAGATGAGGAATATGAAGCACCAGAAGAACCAGAAAATGATGAGACATGGCATATCAATACAACACCTATAAGAAACTTTTCTTTTGATGCAGATGCGGCTGGGATTCTTTTGGATATAGACGAAAATGTGTCTCCAATTCAGGTTTTTGAAAAAATTTGGGATGACCAAGTAATGGAAATGATTATAAAATCTACGAATGATTACGGCCTAAAACTTTGCAATCAAACACGGCCACATACAAGGCATAGTAGGAAGGCAAATTTCAAAAATACTGATACGATTGAAATGAGAAAGTTTTTGGGTTTGTGTTTGCTTCAGTCCCAGCTAAAATTCTCCAGTATTAGAAAACTCTTTTCCATTGATGCATTACATTACCACCCAGCTTTTCCTTCACAAATGTCTGGAAGGAGGTTTGAGCAAATATTGAGATGCTTTTGTGTAGAAGAAGAAAATTCAAACGACCGTTTGAGGAAAATAAAAATATTTCTTGATTTGCTCATAAAAAAGTTTGCGAATGCATATGCACCAAATGAGGCATTATCATTAGACGAATCTTTGTTATTATTTCGAGGAAGGCTTTCTTTTCGCACGTACATGAAAGGCAAAAAGGCAAAATACGGAATTAAATTGTACGAACTTTGTTCTGCCCAAGGTTATGTTTTGAACATAGAAATATACAAAGGCCATCGAGAAAACGAAGAAAACATGACAACTATTGAAAGTCTTGTGATGCGATTGATGCAGTCATATTTAAACAAAGGGCATCATTTGTTCATGGATAACTATTACAACAGTGTACCATTGGCTAACAAATTACTGAGCAAAAAGACACATGTGACAGGAACTCTTCGTGTAAATAGGAAGGGTCTGCCGCAAGAAATAACAGGTCGTAAGCTTAGAAAAGGAGAACATGTATGGCGACGCCAAAATCAGACATACGTGTCCAAATGGAAAGATAAACGGTATGTGCTATGTCTAACAACAGCTTACCACCCAAGTATGATAAACACAGCTAACCGTCGACAACAGGAAAAGAGAAAACCAATTGAAATAGTGAATTATAATCAGAATATGTCAGGTGTCGACAGAGCAGATCAGATGATGTCCTATTATTCCTGTCCACGAAAAACAATTAGATGGTATAAAAAGATAATCTTTCATCTACTGGATGTAGCAGTGTGGAATTCTTACTACATCTTTAAAGAAAAGACAGGTTCTCAAATGAAGTTTATAGAATTCAGGGAAGCAATTATACGATCTCTAACTGGCATAGATTATAAACAGGATGGAAGGTCTTTGGTTCAATTTAAACGTGCACGAATCCAAACCAATGAAATCAACAACAATGGAACACAGCATTTTCCTGAGAAAATTTCTCATCCTGAAAATTATCAGCGAAAAACATATTTTCAGCGTTGTAAACAATGTTATAAACAGGGAGTAAGGAAGGAAACATCATATTGCTGCAAGAATTGCATATCAAAACCTGCACTGTGTCCTGCACCATGCTTTGAAACATGGCATACCGAAAATAATGTATAATAATTATAAAATTATAATAAATTTATTTGTCATTTATTTATTTTTGTTTGATCATGAACTAACATTTCGTGTAAAACTCCCAAAAATACTTTGTTGCTCACAAAAAATTGCTTATTTCAGTCATTAAACCTGTCATTTACGTTTTTAAATTTTTGCTGTTATATCCGCCATCGTCCCATTACATAGTGTCTAGAGTCCGCTGGCGCCATGACGGTTGTAGCCGCAACCTAATTAAAGGTGCTGAATTAATCAAAATTAAGTGTATTTAAGCAGAAAGAGTAAAACTATACTTCTAATATTCTAAAAATTACAAAAACATATAGTGTCAATTTTCGAATTTCACTTGTTTCTACTGTCCGTCAACGTGTTAATAGATTTTCTCTTTGATTTGGTACGTTTTCCACGTTTAGGAGTCATTTTTAACTGTGCTGTCGAAAACGGATTTGCCCTTTTTATAGCAATGCGCCTTTTCATACCCTCACCACCCATACTGTCAAAGAGTTTTTTCACTCCTTTTTGCATCAGCTCTTGAGTAGCAGCATGTCCTTGCTCTTTTAAAATGTTTTTGAGAGGTTTACTCCCCACCTCTGATAATATTGTTTTTCTAGTCTTTATAGCTTGCTTCTTTATAGTTTTTACGCCTGAGGAGACTAAAGGCCGTAAATAACGCAGTAATCCACTGAAGAAGCTGCCAATACCTCTTCCACGCTAGTATATAAGTGGCGATCGATAAATATCCCCTATATCCGACAAACCAGCACCGCTTTGGATTAAATAATACCTTGTGTAATATGAATTCATTTCGATTTGAATGTACACTATGAAAGTCTTTATTCACGTCTGAATATTTATACTTTATTGTCTTTTAAAGTGAAGCATCACAAATGTTGGGGTATAGCCCGGTATGAAGTCAATCAGTTCACCCCGATCATCGGTTACCTTTATGGAGATACTTTCAATGTAAGTCTTTTCCAGAGGGTAGTATTCTACATGCTCAAACCTAAAGATATTATCGCACTCTTTCAAGGGTATCATACGTAGATTTCTCACTAATTTGTCGCCTACTATTTGGGGGCGAATGATATCAGTGTAAACGTGTATTATTCCTAAAGCCTTACATTCCTCTGCAACTACAGCTGTTAGTTCTCGCGGAAATCTGTTCTTTACTTCGAGAACAGATTCTTCTAATACGGCGATTCTGTCTAAAGTATCCTTCTTCTGCTCTTCTACTGAAATCTTATCAAACGACTTGCCCACCTCCTTAGTAAGGAGACTAGTATCACGCTTCTCCGGCGGTAATTGAAAGAATATATCGGTAATGGATCCGGATAAGTCTTTCTTTTTCAAATCTATAGGCACACCTGTCATTAACAGGATACCCTCGGGTGTTTTTTTATAGGGAACATCCAATATTATACTCTTATCTGTCTTTGTGCGTCTGTTCGGTATTTCAAAGGTAGAGGCCTCTGCATCCAAATCATTTAGAGTTTGAAGAATTACCTTCCTAAGCTCAAATGATTTTTTCCTCCGAGCTTCAATAGATTCAGCTTCATCATCAAACTGTATATTCAAGACAAAAAGTCCCACTAGATCATTAATATTAATGGGCGTTGGTAGCGGATACTTTATCTTTATTTTAATATACAAGTCTTTTATCGCTAAATCTAAAGAGTCAAGCTTCTTCGGGACACTTTCTCCGAGCTTTTCACTTATGCTAAGCACTGGGGGTATGTAATAGTCTATCATGCTTTTTAGGGCTTTATAATTACGTTTTTCTCTAGGAATCTGCCCAATTATACTACTGAAAAGATAATGTAAAGACCTATATTCGAAAGGTCCTAAAGTTACAATATCCGCAACTTCGCTCTCCTGATAAATGTGTAAATAGAGATCTTCTGGTCTTGTAAGTCGTTCTTCTTTACTGGTGTCAGGGATATCTTTACGAATTGCATCAGATTCTAAGGAGGCATATAAAATCTCTTTAAAATCCGGATGAGCATGAGCATACCAATATGGCTTGATTGCATCGTTGAACGAAGATAAGAAAGTAGAAAAGTTCATATCATGTTTATTGTAACACAAATTTAATAACTCTTGGTAACTCCATTTAAGATTAATAGAAATACCATGTAATTTTTTTACAAAAGTTTTAATCTTTAGTACATCTGTAGCAGCTCTCTTCACCTTTTTAGTAGTACCTTTCACTTTTTTATCATCTTTCACACGTTTTCCATCTTTTTTCCCAACTGATTTTGTTTTTCGATTTGCTAATCCAATTTCAGTCATTCCGACACTCCATCCGCCGTCCAACTTACAGGCACTAGGAAGCATATTCGTGAAGGCTGACAGTGTATTTTCATTGTATATGAGCATGGAATTGTTGCTTAGAAGGCATATGTAAAAATCGTTTTCTCTTATGTTTATAGGCATTTTTAAACTCTTTCCCAGAAAATATTTGGTGCACTTCCGGCCCGTTCCGTTCTTCTTTTTAAACGTCCGGGTACAGGGTACCGATCGTCTGTACTTAATGAAGGAAATTCTAGTCGTGAAGGCTTTAATATAGTTTGTTTGGTAGGGGTTCTCTGCTCTGATTTATCCCCCCCTTCTCCCTGCTCTAGTTCTTCTATAAGCTGTGCCGCTTCATCAACATCCATCTCATTTGGTATAGTATACTGAGTTATACCGTCATCAGCCGTTATAATCTGATATTCTTTTTCCATGTTTTTGACTTCGGGCGTAGTTTTGCGAAACTTTGCAGCCGGTTTCAAAGTTTTTGCTATACCGCTTACAGATAATCGTCTTTTGAACCGAGGCGTTAGCGATCGTCTTGGCGGTGTTATCTCATCGGTAGTGGAACTATGATACTTTGGTAAACTCACGTCGCCTGTCTCAAAGACATCTTCGGCCATACTGTAAAATGGGTTGGGATTCTTCATCGGGGAGGTTTGCGTCGACATTTCCTCTTTGAATGCAATCCTTGTCTGTGTTGCATTGTCTCGTAAATTTTTCTGGCTTCCTAACTTTACTTGTGGCGTAAACGCGAGAGATTTTTCTTCACGAGACTGTCTTCCTTTACGCTTAGCATTAAGAAACTTTATCAGCGTATTCCTATAATTATACCATTTGTCGTCGTCAGACAGCTTTTTATTCCTCAAAATGGTGTATCGTCTTATCGAATATGGACAAGCCATTTCCACCTTCTATCTGACCCTTTAACTGTTCATACACTTCTGGTGAAAGAAGTAGCATTTTATTAAGAGCGCTCTTTCTATGCATATTTTTCAATCAACGACCCAATAACACCTGAAAGTACACTTCCTATCAGGATTGGTAGAAAACCACCTTGCTGTACTAAGATTTTACGATGTCTAGGAACAGATCGTCTTGCCTCAACTAATCCTCGCATGCTCTTTTTATACTTACATAGACTGTTAAATATTTTACGGCCTGGCATATGATTCCCCTTCAACGTGTTTAATGTAATTTCACAAATAGTTTTAATCACTTCAGGATTTGCATTTTTCATGATAGCCTTTCTTAAACATGGACTAGCATTTTTGAGAACATATAGCATATGTTTGTTGTCCTTCAATCGTTTCACTCGTGACACCATTTTTACTGTTTAAATCAGTCGCTGAACAATAGCACGTTACAAATCTTTTATTAAAGATATCTGTTCTGAATCTAAATAAATCGTTAGTAGACTGAGTCAGATCTATTAACAAATACCCGTGTGGAGCTTGAGTAATATCTTTATATATTCTCACTAGCTCTGCACTATTTTCAGGGTAAATCTGTTTGGCTAAATGAAGGAACTGACTTTTATCGCGGGGGTTTTTGAAAACCACCATATATTTACAGTTAAGCGAAATATCTCGACAAAACTTACCCTGATGGAACACGTTCTGCGTTACAAGTATTACTGAAAAATTCCTATGATGTGATCCTTTTGTAAAAAGTTCACAAACCTGCTTTGAAAATGCATTCAGCATCATATCATCTAGTACGATTAAAGTAGGTTCATTGGTTTCGTTTATAAATTCTTCCGGTATAGAATCTAAATATTCAATATTTTTAAATGGTAATTGTGATGGTATCGCTCGTTGTTCAGCATTACATCAGATAATCTTTTTTATCTGAGTGTTAATTAACGATGTATTTCCCAGGAATGACTCAATAAATGTCGTCTTTCCGCTTCCTGACGGTCCCGCAACCATCATGGTAAACGGATGATCAAACTGTATCATTTTCTATACTGGCTTCTATATAAAACATGTGCAAACAAGTCCACTATTTATACACATGATGAAATGAGTAGAAGACAGGTTATTAACGAACTGCATAAGACAGCTCGAAAAAATTTTAGGCGCGGTCGTGTGACCATACGTGGTATAGATGACTTATGACAGGCGGATTTAGTGGATGTGAGCTCTTATTCAACTAAGAATAAAGGCTTTCCTTCTAACAGTAATAGACACATTCTCCAAATATGCGTGGGCCTTACCCGTTAAAAATAAAAGTGCTGCCGTGATTGGCGAAGCTATGCAGACGATTTTTAAGGGGAGACGTTTCCCAAAAAATCTTCAAACAGATGATGGTAAAGAGTTTTTCAATAAAATATTTCGTAATTTGATGAAGAAATTTGAAATCAATCACTACTCCACTTTTAGTCCATTAAAAGCCTCAATTGTAGAACGATTTAACAGAACTTTGAAAAATATGATGTGGCGGGAGTTTAGTATGAACGGGAACTATAAGTGGACTGGGCTACTAAAAGGTCTAATAAATAAATACAATAGGACCAAACATCGAACCATAAAAATGCGCCCTGTAGATGTTGGTCCTTCAAATGAGGTACAGATTCTTGGCGACACCTACCGCAAACTGAAGGTTACGTCAAGACCTAAATATAGAATCGGTAATCATGTGCGAATAAGCAAGTACAAACATGTGTTCGAAAAAGGTTACACTCCGAATTGGTCGACAGAAATATTCAAGATAAGCACAGTAAGGAAAACCCAACCGCGGACCTATTTACTTGAAGATTATCAAGGTAATATTATCCAAGGAGGATTTTATGAAACAGAATTGGCAAAGGTCAGACAGCCCGATGTATATCTTGTAGAGAAGGTTTTGAAACGGAAAAAAGATCGCGTGTTTGTAAAATGGCTTGGATTCCCATCATCTCATAATTCCTGGAATGATATAAAAAACGTACTGTAACATAAAAATTTTAGTCAATATGTTGAACTTAAGACATGAATACGACCGTCTGAAGACATTCAAAAATTTGGATCTTTTTTTACACCAACTTGAGGGATTACACCAAGTGCTTCTTCTGCGCCTTGATAATGAGTGCATTCTCTATCCCTTCTGATGTGGAAGCTGAACATCTACGCCTGTCTCCTGAATGTGTGTTCGCTAACGGAAAAGCCGTTTGTGGTCCATATGAAAAGCCCGTTAAAAAATCACATTGGTTGTCATCATTACGTGTCGTGTTGAAATATTTTTTACTGATAGCTGTGATTTTTTTCTTGATTGTCCAGTTACTCAACCTATTCAATGTCATCTGTAGATTTTAAACATGTCAGTTTTTGTGATCAGGTATCGATCAAGCACATGATTGTCTGGGAATACGCATATAGAACTTGCAGGAAAGGAAATTGGCAAATCTACGCAATAGATCGATTTAGATTTCAGCAACGAATTTTAAAAATGAATGAATTGCTAAAACCTATTTTATGTAAAAGATATAATCAGAACCATCATGAAAATAAAATAATGTAGTATAAATACATTAACTGTAATTGTATCATATACTATATCATCAATAAAGCATTAATTTACTCATAATATCTAATTTTTTTTATTATAAGATACCTGTCTTAATTGTTAATCTTCACAGTTGATTCTGAAAAGAAGAATTACACCTGTAACCTATATACTACCACTTCACAAAGTCAAGATGGTAAATATCCATATCAATAACCTACAGGGAAAAATATCAACAAACAAACGTGCAAAAAGATTCTTGATAATTCACCCATCAATATCATGAAAGTAATAATTACCTACATAACATGTACAAGCCTGCCTATTCGGAACCGAGGCTCCAGACACCTAGTAACATGTACAATTGCAACCTACATTCACACCATGCACAAGAACCGACATGCATTCTACCAACAAAAATGTAAACACACAAGAACCGGCCAACATGTGCACTTGTAACCTACATTCTACCAACAAAAGGTAAACATAAAGCATCACCCAAGAACCGGCTTCCCGCAAATTATCTACCTGGAACCGAGGCTCTAGTTTCTAGCAAACATGGCGTAAAGAGGAATCAAAATGCATCTTGCAACCAACCAATTGGACCCGAGGCTCCAATTAACAAGACTCCCAGTTACCCCCCCAACACACTGAGCCCGATCAAAATCTCTACAAGCCAACTCCATTGCGGCTTATCTCCACCACAATTGGCCCTGGCTTAATCCCCACGTGATGCACGCATGAATATAGCCGCATCATCAACCAATCTTACTTACTTTCTTCAAAGGTTACTTCAGTTCACCCAAGTTTCAGATTTTCATCCAAGTCAATACATTTCATCAGAAAATTGCGAGAAAATTATCGCTACTACCGAACCCCTCACACCAAAGACTTTTGCATTCACTACTCCACCCACTCAAAAGATACAACTTTGCCTCACATTTAAGTCCATAGGAAAACAGGTTTCACGATCAAAAGGTAACACTTTCGAAGACGTGAATTCCTGGAACTCCATGCCAAAATAGGAGGAGTTTAGTGCGGATGTCCACTTCGCACGTTAAGCGTAAGATACCAAATTTGTACCCTTACTACTGTCGTTGCAGCGCTGTAGCAAGATCGCGCCGTATCCCAGTTTGGACGCATCTGTGTGAAGTTCTGTACTTCCTTCTCCATCGTATAAGCGAAGTGCTGGAGTCTCTGTTAGTATGATTTTTAGTTTGTTGAAAGCGGCTTTCTGTTTTGTGTCGAATTTAAAGTCGTTGTTTTTTCGTAATTGGTTACGAATTTTCTGAAATACCCCGTTAATCCTAAAAATGCTTGTAGCTTATTGATGCAATGTGGTTCAGGAAATTTCTTCACTGCTGATGTTTTCGACGACGAGGGGCGAATGCTATCAGAACATATCTCATATCCTAAATACTCAATCTTTTTGCATAGGAATTGGCATTTTTTCCATTTAATCCTTAAACTGCGATTTGACGCAACTTCCAGGGCTTCTCTTAGTTTAGTTATGCATTCCTCTTCGTTCTTTACTGGGATAATAATGTCATCCATGTAGATGAGGACTACTTTCCGAAACACCAGTGGCTGGAATTTGCGATTGATAAATTTCTGAAATACTGTCGGAGATGTACAAAGACCAAACGGCATACGCAAAAACTCGTATTGCCCAGTCGGTGTTACGAAGAATGTTAATTTTATACTCTTTTCGGCCACTGGAACATGAAAGAAGCCGTTCTCCAAATCGAGAGTAGAGAATACACGCATTCCTTGAAGCTGATCTATTTGGTCCTCGATGAGTGGCAGAGGGTATCGATCTCGAATTACTTCTTTATTGAGGCGTCTATAGTCAATACACAATCTACGTGTTTCGTCTTTCTTCTTAGCTAAGACTATAGGTCTACTGTATTCGGAACTGCTATGTCTAATTATACCTTTTTGTAGCCACTGCTCTATCTCTTTGTCTACTATTTCTTTTTCTAAAGGCGATAATCTACGTGGTTTTTGGCTGATGGGCACGTCATTCTTCAGTATAGTGTTTAGTTTAGTATCGGCTTTATTATTTTCCATTGGCGTATAGTCTCTTATAATATTTCGTATCTCGTTCTCGTAACTCGGGTTACCAATCTGCAGTGGTTCACGATCTTCTTGAATTGCAAAGGTTAGGTTATCGAATTCATTATTTATTTTCCTTATGCCAATTCCACTATTTGTGAGTGATATTTCAGTATTCTGAAGAACATCTTTCCCAATTATCATTTCATGATAAAGACATTCCTGGGGTACGATGTGAATCTGGCCACACCATCGATATCAATCTGAATAGAGTAACACCCAAGCGAGTTGACAAAATTTTCACCCAGACCTCTTAATCGGGGATGTGAACTTATATTCAGGGACGGTGAACCCAATTTGGAATACGTATCCGATCTTAAAAGAGTAAGGTCGCTACCTGTATCTAGTGCCAGAACGTTATGGTTATTTATTGTTATGGTCTTGCAATTGTTACTGGGCTTGTTAGCTGGAACTGATCCACTATTGTCGATGCAATTGACAGCATTTTTCTTCGTTGGACAGTCTGGTGCCTTGTGTCCATGTAAATTGCATTTCAAACATTTCGGTCCCAAATTTTGCGAATTGCATTGACGAGATTTATGACCCTTGGTGCCTCAATTTTAGATTAAATTATCTGGTGCCCCACTTCGTGTCTTGGTGCCATTCTTGTTATCGGTATCACCATCTGTTTTTCCCGAATCTCTACTTCTATCCTTGAATTTACTATAAGCTGCTAATTTAGTTTTGAATTCTAATTGATCATTAGCTTTGTATAACATAATTTTATTAGATGGGATATCGTAGATACCGTCTAGGACATATTGTATTACTGCGCCGTCATCTAGCCTGCCTTTCAATCCCATTTCCTTCATTTTTAGAAAATACTCGTATACGGACTTCTTCTTTAGTTGTTTGCGCCTAGTCAATTTGCTATGTATCTCTGAACTGTCAATCTTCTGACCGAATTCGCTTATAAGGAAGCTTCTTATGCTTTGCCACGAATTTAGATTGCTCTTCGTTCTTAACGCAAGCTGTGCCGGTCCCGTCAGCAATCTTCGAGCATATAAAATGAACTCCAAAGAAGACCAATCCATCAGGTGACCAACATTTTCGATTTCTTCGACCCAGCCAATTATGTCATAGTCGTCTTCTCCACTAAACTTTTGTACTGCGTTAGTAACGTCTTCGAACGATAAGTGCGGTCTTGACTGTGTGACCGACTGGTGGTTTAGTTCTGACGCTCTTGACATAGACCGTTCTTTTTCCGCTAAGACTGCTTCCCTTTCGTTTAATGCTAATTCTTTGTCCCTAATAGACTTCGCATCCGGACTACGATCACCTCTACGCAGTAATTCCTCTTCCATTTTCGTAATGCTAATCTGCATTCGTTCAATTGCAGTTGAAAAATCGCTTTCGTCATTTCTTAGAACCGTACTGCTTCGCACACTTTTCGTTTTCCCATTTTTTTTTACCGTTAGGGATTATACTGTTCGCTTTCAGGCAGAGAGAGCTATTATCGCGAAAGAAATATTGAAATTGTAAATCGGTACACAAGATAATGATTTTCGAAAATGCGTTATGATTTTTTTGCACGACCTCGCAACTCCGTGTAAATTGGCAAGTATGCAGTTTTATAACAAACCCGACACGAAATTTGTCGAATAATTCGAGAAGCGAAATTTTAATTATCCCGTTCCACGCAATAACTATTATATTTACCAAACCATTTTGCTAGCTCCGTTAAAACGCGCTTATGGTTGATTGTTCTCGCGTTTCTGTGTATCAGTACCACTCTCTGTCTTACCGCTTCGAAAAAACTGTTGTTTCAGGAAAAGTCGACACAATTTGGCTCGCTTTTCACGTGACCTAGCACACTTTTTACGTAGCGAATCGAACGATATTCACTGCGTAATGCACCGGACAACACTTGAGCCGAGATTTCTTGAAAATTTGGAGTTTTTGTTGCGCGAGCAAGAAGCCGAACACCGAAAAAAAAATTTTTATGTTTTATCACCGAATTGTGTCGTTTGTCGTCTATTACGAATGCACCGCACTTCGCTATTCCACGTTTTTATTTTTTGTTCAATGTTACCTTTTCCTTTTCAATGTTGCAGGCAGCTTCAATTCCGTAGCTTGTAACCGCACGAGATGTAGGATTGTAACCGGCTGAGCACCCAGATGTGGGATTTATTAATCCCTAGAAATGAAAAGCAATTATTTCCTTATTTTCTTATGTAAATTTATTCCTTGGTCCGCGTCTTTCTTCGTCGCGTGTTGTAACAAAACAGGCAGCTCAATCACTCTCTTCTTCTATTGTGCCGGTTTAGTACTCGTACTAGGGGTGCGTATTTAAGCGAATAACAAAAAGTTTTCTGATTTCAATACCATCAAAGATATAATACAAAGTGAATAATATACTGGTAAGACTTCAGTTACAAAAAATTTATCAAAACTATATACTAAGAAATCGGAATATACGAATCCAATATCGTAGGTATGTATTTAATAAAAAACTCGATATGTTCAAAAACCAAATAATTTATTTATTCTAGGATCTCATAACATCAAAAAATATTTGATGCAATTGTCGTTATGTTTAAAACCAATTTTTACTTTAATTTGTTAAATAGAAAACATCTTCTAAAATTCAAAGATATTCTCAAAAAAAGCTGGTTACATTCAAAAACGTTTGTAAACTTGAAGAAAATCTTGTTACAATTTCGTAAAACTCAAAAATTTTTCATGAGAATCTTGTTGTTTTCAAAAACAATTTCCAATTTATTTTGCTAAAGTCAGTTGAGATTTGCTTCGTTAATTTTAGAAGATTCTTTTATATTGTTTGTATTGTTAAAAAACATTTGAAAAAAAAAACAATTGGCGGATAGGAAAGAACAACTTTTCTGGAAGAGGCCAGAATTATTTTTCTGGGAGGGTCCCGGCTCCTCCTGGCCCACCAACGGCGCGCCTATGATCCTTTCACTGGAAAGCGTTAGGCTTTGTACTTTGTATTCTAGTAGAGGTTAAAAGAAACACGTCCGACTCGCTTCATGTCGCTTTATTAAGAGCTAACTAATAACATCTTTTTTTTTATGTATAGTAATTCAAGTCTTTTCTTTTAAAGTATGTATTACATTTTGTCTATATTATGTGAAAATTTCGTTGGAAAATTTAAAACGGTAAAAAAGTTACAGTCGTTTTGCTGGGACGTGTTTTTTTTGAGAGCGATTTCGGTAAAAGACTTTCCTCCGCCATTTTTTATCGAAAAATAATTTCTTTTTCTGAAAGTAAATACCATTTTTGAAAACGCTGTTTCGAGGAAAACGCGTTTAAAGTGTAGAGTACAGTTTACACTGAAATAAGGTTCTGTGAATTTCAACTGTAGAACGCGTATATCTGAGCCTCACCAACTTTTCAAAACATATCCCTGCTGTACAGAAGGTCATAAATACCCGGAATTAAAAAAAGCTCGTAGTCAAGCAGATGATTCTCATTCCTCACCAAGTCGGTTACAAAACGCTACAACTTCATCATCACAGCGAATTTCTTTATGACATTTTCAGGGTAGACACTTAAAGGATGGTACTTTCGACCTTTTGAAAAATAGATTTTTTGAACTACCCAGATGTATACTATAACCCCTTAACCTTCCTGTATCTCTGCGGATATTGAAAAATGACGCACCCTGTAAAATATAACAAGGAATCAATCCTGAAAAAAAATCCGAATGCATCATATCTGCACTTTCCGTATCAGTTTCACAAAGCAACATCTGTGCAAACATAAATTGCAAGATTAATTGTTCCGCAGCAACCTTTCATGGGCTTAATTCCATTTTACTTTATTATTTCAATAATACAGTATTGTATATTGTATAATGGGCTACCCCGAAAATTTTTTTTTTCACGTTTCATAACTAGTAGATACGAAAAAAGCAAAAAAAAATGTTCAGTCCTTCTGTCCGCCGTACGTCGGCCGCTGTACGCAAAATCGTTTGAAGGTTCGTAGCTTCCAAACTCTTCTAGCTATTAAATTGAAATTTTTTATGAATAGTCTGGGTAGGCATCTTGAATTGATATTATTTTGAAGGGTGGGGGTGTGAGGGGGGAAGCGTTTAAGGCGGAAAATTTTGGTTCCTAGATCTCAGCAACCGCTTAGGCTAGGAGGCTGAAACATAGAGCTTATATAGAGGTTCGATTCATTTCCATTTCCAAAAAAAGGGCCGCTATTGGTAAAGGGGTGTGGGAGTGGGGGGGGGGGGGGAAATAATGCGTCCGAAACGCAAGAAAGCCGAGATCGACACATTCTAAAATCCATATCTCCTAAACACTTAATGTCACAATATTGTAACTAAATCACTGCCTGTAGATTTACTAGAAAAATAGATCGGAAACAAATTTTTGAGTGGGGGTAGTGTCGTACGGGGGTGGGGGGTGAAAAACTTTAGATTACGATATCTCACGAACCAATTGCACTAGACAAATAAAATTTGGTTTGTGTATAAAGGTTGACAAATGAAAGTAAAATTTGTTAAGGGGTCGGTGGATCATGAAAGTGGAGGGGATAAGAATTTTTCTAAAAAATTACGTTTCATATCTCAAGAACAGCACACAATAGATGCTTAAAATTTGTACCAGAAATAGGCCTAATAGACCCCTAGCTGAAAACAAAATATTGATGGTAAGGGTGTAAAGGGTAAGAGTGGGGGAGGGTGAAAAGAAAAAGGTAGTAGCATGTTGGAAAAATATAATTTTTTTTCCTATCTATAGAACGGCTTATGCCACAAAGTTGAAACTTGGTACGTTTATGTAAAATAACTAGAAAAACAATTTATATAAAAATAAAATTCAAATATCCAATGGCATTTGGAAGGGGGGCGAAAAAAATAATCAATGAAAATGGAATGCATATATTTTTACGATTTTACTTTATTATTTTCTAATAATACAGTATTGTGATCGATTTTTAAAAAAAAAAAATTTGCTACCCTCAAAATTTTGTTTTTCGCGTTTCATGACTCATAGACACGAAAAAAGCAAAAAAAAATTTCAGTCCGTCTGTCCGCCGTACGCCATACGCCGTACGCCGTACGCCGTCCGCCGTACGCAAAATCGTTTGAAGACTCGTAGCTCCCAAACGGTTTAAGATATTAAATTAAATTTTTTTCTATGAATAGAGTGGGTAGGCCCCTTGAAGTGACCAAATTCTGAGGGGTTGGGGTGTGAGAGGGGAGGAGGGGGAAGCGTTTTAGACGGAAATTTTTGGTTTTTAGGTCTCAGCAACCGCTTATGCTAGGAGGTTGAAATTTGGAATTTATGTAGAACTTCCGTAGTGGACCCATTTGCATAAAAATTGTCAATATGGGTGAAGGGGTGTGGGAGTGGGGGGAAAAATAATGCGTCCGAAACGCAAAAAAGGCGAGATCGACACATTCTAAAATCCATATCTCCTAAACGGTTAAAGTTACAAAATTGAAACTTGGATATCTGTAGGTATACTAGGAGAATAGATCGCAAACAAATTTTTGAGTGGGGACAGTGGCGTACGAGGGTGGGGGGTAAAAAACTTTAGATTATGATATCTCACGAACCAATTGCACTAGACAAATAAAATTCGGTTCGCATATAAAAGTTGACAAATGAAGTTTGCTGAAAGTAAAATTTTTTTAGGGGGCGGTGGATCATGAAAGTGGAGGGGATGCGAATTTTTCTAAAAAATCACGTCTCATATCTCAAGAACAGTGCAAGGTAGATGCTTAAAATTTTTACCGTTAGTCGGTCTAATAGACCCCCAGGGAAAAAAATTTTGCTGGTGAGGGTGTAGAGGCAGAGGGTGGGGGAGGGTGAAAGAGAAAAAGTTCCGATTTTTATATCTCAAAAACCTATAATGATATAAAGCTGAAACTTAGTATTTAGATAGAACTATAGTAGTAGCATCTTGGAAAAATATAATTTTTTATAAGGGTAGTATGGTACGAGGGTGGGGGATCTTTTTCCTATCTATAGAACGGCTTATGCTACAAAGTTGAAACTTGGTATGTATTTGTAAATCAACTAGAAAAGTAATTTAGAAAAAAAAATTTTAAATATTCATTGGCGTTCGGAAGGGGGGGCGAAAAAATATATCAGTCAAAATGGAATGCATATATTTTCACGATTTTCGTCATATCTATTAGGTCTTCCCCAATATTGAATTCATTTTTATTCTACGGCTTCTTCACATAAATACCTAGAATGTATTTTCAGGATTTTTTGAAATTCGACCTTTAAGGGGGTGTAAAGGGATTGTATACTTATTCACGAACTATGCCTTATCCTCCAGGTCTGATCAAATATTGAAAATCTTTTCACTTTCACGGGCTTGCGTAATAACTGCCTAAAACTAGTTTTTAAGTTTTTTCCTTTTTCAGCCCCTAAGAGGATATAAAAGGGTTGAACAAGTTTTCACAAATTCCGTCATATCCTTTAGAAGTGATAAGTAATTCAATTGTTTTTACTTTCTCGTGCTGTTTTCATATTTATCTATTAACTCCTTTCAGGATTTTTGGATATTCAACCCCCAAGTGGGTGTAAGGAGGTTGCATATGTTTTCACAGATTCCTACATATTGCTTAGATCTGATGATATATCGAGTTCATTTTTACTTCCTAAGGTTTCCCATATAAGAACCAAAAAGTCAATTTCAGTATTTTCAGATTTTCAATCCTAAGTGGTGTAAGGGTGTTGTATGCTTTTCAAAGGTTCGACATATTTCTAAGGTTTAATGAGATATTAGATAGCTTTTCATTTCTACAGACTTTTTATATAATCGCCTACAAACCCATTTCTCAATTTTTGGATATTCAACCCCCAAGGGTTTGCATATGTTTTCACAAATTTTTCCACCCCTTAGTTCTGATGAGATATAAAATTGGTTATTACGGCATTTGATGTAATGACCTAAAAACTTATTTCAGGATTTTTCGAATTTCAAGAACCAAGGGGGTGTGAAGAGTTTGCTTATGTTTTGACAAATTTTTCAAAATCCCTCGTGTCTCATGAGATGTGAAGTTGGTTCTTATGAAATCGTTTTCGAAATTCAAACCCGAAGTGGAAGTAATGGGTTTGTATACGTTTTAACAATTAGTCATATCTCTTAAGTCTGATAAGGAAACAAATTCGGTTTTACTTCTCTGGGCTTTTAGTGTATATAATATACCGAAATTTGAATAGTCTACACGGTCTTTTCCAATGTTTAATTGGCTAAAAATCTCTATTTTAAATATTTTTATTTTAAGAACAAAATTAACTTTCCAAGAAACTTCATAATCTCGAAACAACTGATGATATGCTCCGACTTTGACCGCTCCCGAACTTTGACCCGAAAAATAATAAAGTTTCGCCCAGACCATTGGCAGATTTTTTTTATATCTATTAGGTCTTTCTAAATGTTGAATTCATTTTTCTTCTACGGCTTCTTGATATAAATACCTAAAAAGCTTTTTCAGGATTTTTTGAAATTCTACCCCTAAGGGGTGTAAAGGTGATGAATACTTTTTCACGAATTCTGCCATATCCCCTTTCTTCTTCTGACTTCATATTTATCTATTAACTCCTTTCAGGATTTTTGGATATTCAACCCGCAAGTGGGTGTAAGGAAGTTGCATATGTTTTCACAGATTCCTACATACTGCTTAGATCTGAGGATATATCGAATTCATTTTAATTCGCCCAGACCATTGGCAGATTTTTTTAATTTATACGCGCGTAGTTCAAAAGAACTTACCCTCAAATGGCACAATTTTTATCACAAACACTTTTTCAATTAAGAAGATGATCATAATATAAAATCAAACGCTTCATTACTGATCTCAGCGTTGTTTTCATCACATAAGACAATGGAATATTTCTCGGCATTTATCTCGAAACTAGTTCCACCTAGGGTCACTAGATACACAACACTCTCTACCTAGGGTTTGGCAGATACGTCTAATTCGGTCGTTTCTGTACTAGAAATTGTGATTTAACCTCACAAAAATCGCCTGTTTATGTACTAGTTCGCCTGTTTTTGTACTACTGAACATTGCTAGCAAATTGCGTTTTTGAAGTGTGTTAGTGCGAATATGTGAAGAGTCGGAAAAAGAGCTGTCGGTTAACTTCCACAATTCTAGTACGTGTTTTTCTTTGATATGGAAGTGTGTGTGCGCGAAATTGTGGTTTTCAATGGAAAATTTCCCTATTTCTTTCATTTCTTCTATGGAAATTTACAATTTTGCTGCGAAAAGTCAATCATTTCGAATGTTTATAAAGTGAAATCCCATAAACATGGAAATTATTTAAATTTACTGGTTTTTCACCTTGGTACGCATCTGCCAAACCCCTCTTAGAGGCTGTTTTGGTGTGAGTGTGTATACAGTAACCCTAGTTCCACCTAATAAGAAAAAAAAACACTTTCTGCTTTAGGTTTTGAAACCCTAATTGGTAGTATTTACACACTTTACAATTACATGATGCAATTAAGTTCACTACATTACACTCTTGCGTGGCACATGAAAATACAATTAGCTTCACATTCCCGTTATATGACACTTTACACAATTTTCGAATTTACATATTGACTCCGATCTTTACAATAAGCGCGTGCCCTCAGCAATGCCACCGAAAAGACAAAAGACATCAGATGCATTTCGACAATGGCCACAAATTTTAACACCCAATGGAGAAATGAGGAACTTGAATGATCACGCTACTCATTTTGTACCGAATGGTGTTAGCCGTAAACTTCGATCGGATTATCTTTTAGAATTCAGGGAAATTCGCATAAAAAATACATATGACGGTTACACCATTCGAACAAAATAATTCTTAACCCCGCAATAGCGGTGTGAATTTACCCCGATTTGGTGTAAATAAGGGTCTTATCCGATGGCTGGTGTAAAAATCCCTTGGAGTTTTTAGTGTGTATAATTTTTAATATGAATTTCATAATAATTATTCACTGTTTAGAGTCTCTGCAATATTTAAAAAGGACGAGACATCCGACAATACAATGATATCTATATATCCATTTGGAGATGAGTATTACACATTTACAGAAAGTCCTGTTATGCACAGGTATTAATTATTTTATTGTTTCAGCAGTGATAAACTTTTAATTTTTTACCAATTTACAGAATAAATCCAGTAACTCTTGAAACTGAAGCCAAGTTAATGGTATCTGACTTCATAGGAATTGCCAGTCATACAAGTCATCCACATATTATGAAAGATGGCACAGTTTACAATTTAGGGTTGGGAATTACAAAGACGGGACCGGCATATCATATACTATGTTTTCCACATGGTGAGCGTATGTTTGAAAATGCACGTATAGTTGCAACAGTACCATGTAGATGGAGACTACATCCCGGTTATATGCACACTTTCGGTAATATCTTGAGCATTATTTCACTAATCGGTCTTCAATTTTATTATTAATTTAGCCATAACCCAAAATTACTTCCTGATCGTTGAGCAGCCTTTAAGCATATCCCTCCCGGAATGGGCCAAGACGCAACTAATGCACAAACCAACGTCGTCTTGTCTGAAGTGGTTCGAAAATAAATGTACTTATTTTTATTTGGTCGAAAGATCGACAGGAGTACTTAAATCTACATATAAAGCTGAAGCGTTCTTTTATTTACACATTATTAATCAGTACGAGCACAATTATCATGTAATTATTGACATCTGTTGCTATAAGGACCCTTCCATTTTGAACTGTATGTATGTTGAGAGCATGATGAATATGCAGAATAATCCGAATTATGCAGCCATGTTTCGCGGTCGTCCACTGCGATTCAGTCTTCCATTGGCAAAGGAGAAGTCCCAGCGTGCCAAACTTATCAAATCTTCAACATTTTCAAATCTTTTCGACCGGTTTCGATCAATAAGCACGTTACGTCGCTCAGAATCTGAACTAAAAGACATACAATATTCTGCATTCATCGATTTACAAAAAAAAACTGATTCGCAGTCGAAGGAAATCAGTTGCAGTAATTTACTAACATTGCCAGATACTGCTGCTCAGTCATGCAAGATGCTAGATGATGAAATTTTTGTTCAACCAGAGTTACTTTGCGACTTGGGCTGTGAAACACCTCGCATTAATTATGAGCAGCATTTTGGTGAGTGCTACTGCTATTGGAATAGTTGATGCTTGAAATTTACCAAACATACTTTTTCGTAGGTGTTCCATACCGTTATTTTTATGCCATTAGTTCTGACGTTGATGCTGAAAATCCTGGAACTGTAAGAAATGTTTTATACATAGAGATGCACATTTGTTTATTAACTGTGTCTTATAGCTAATTAAGGTCGATACAGTCACAAAATCTAAGCAAACATGGTGCGAACCTAACTGCTATCCGAGTGAACCAATTTTTGTTCCAAAACCCGAATCGGAAGTACATATACGATTTATTTGTTTATGATATTATTTTAAATAATTTACATTTTGATTGTATTATTTATAGGATGAAGATGATGGCGTTATCCTTGCAGCTATGGTCTGGGGAAACCTGGAAGAAAATCGTGTTGGATTGCTGGTATTATGTGCACGCAACTTTCTGGAAATCGGCCGATGTGAGTTCCAAACACCTGGTCCAGTTCCAAAATGCTTACATGGCTGGTTTGCTCCAAATAAAGATCTACATTTTAAAGAATGATAGTATTTAAGCACCTAAATTGATATTAAAATTATCTGACACTTAGTTATAGACAAAGTAAAGCATGTTGAGAAAAAAGTTAATGATTTTTAATTACTTCACTAGTTGCGTTCGCAGCTCCCTCGCACACGTCTGTATAGTGCCTGTACAACTGTACTGAAAAAAAAACTATTTTGTTTTGTTAACTGTTTGTAGCATGGTTGATGCAACCACAGTGTAGTAGTGCTATAGTAGTGACATGTTGGAAAAATATAATTTTTATAGGGGAAATATGAAATTAAATTAATGTACTCATTAATGTGATAAGTCACGACTCTAGCAGATCGATCAAATCAAAACGATCCATCTCTTCGCCTTCTTCGCCATCCTCTCCATATTCGCCCAACTCGCTATTTGTACTACAATATTGCCTTAACGAATCAACCACCAGAGTCGCCTTGAATCGCTTGTAACCCCGAACGCCCTTAACTGGCTCAATCACGTATCTATCATTTGCCATCACCTTAGAAATTCTGAAAGGACCATCAAACTTATTCGCCAACTTTTGGTTAACTCCTGAATTCGCTATGTTTGTAGCCACCGTCGCCAAAGTACCAAGTCGCTCTCTTTATATTCAACGTTTCGCCGTTTGTCGTATCTGGACTTCATTCGCCCTGCAGAACTCTTAATATTTTCGTCCACCCATACCTGTTGATTTAACGTAGGTAAAATACCTTCAAAGTCGTCACTTTGTTGACTCTCAGGGGTATCTACAGGATCGGCATCCTGCTGGTTCCCTTTGGTGCCCGAAATATTCGCCATTTCGTTTCTCGTCCTTACGCTGGACGGCACATCGACAGGTGCCTCGCTGGCTAGCTTGCCAATCACTAAATCAGCTATTAACTCAATTTGGATGTGCAAGCATCAAGCGAGAAAGAGAAAATTGCGTACTACCATTCACCAGATTATTGAGACCCCACACAATCTCCGGTACTTTTCGTCCTATCTACTCTCTGTTTCTGCACTTGTCGCCAAAGCCTGTATAATTGTGCGATTCGCCCTTTCTACCTGACCGTTCGCCCTCGGGGTTGCAATTGCATTATGAAAATGACTAATGCCTCTCTCTGCTATAAATTCGCCAATCTGCTCACTTATAAATGCTAATCCACGATCACTGTTAACACGCCAAGGGTAGCCAAATTCACCAAATACTATTGGCAGCACTCGCGTTTACACTTTTCACGAATGGACCTAAATGATCCACATGCACTGTGTCAAAAAGTACAGAACACCTTTCCATTGAAAGTAAATATCCCTCGCTACTCCTATAATCGCCTTTGGCAAACACACACATGCCTTTAAATATTGCATTACAAATCTTCCCATCTTGGGAAATCGATATGTTCCTTTAATGAACGCCAAACTTCTCTAAAAGCCGGAATGACCAATACTATCATGATATTTATTCACCAAGCTAAACTGAACCATTGCGGGCACATACAACCTTTCGTCAGATAACGTTACTCGGTAAAATAACGTATCCCGAATTTTATAATTCGCCTTAATATCCCTATCAGCTTTTCTGACCTAAGCGCCAACACAATCGCCTGGGCTTTGGCATCTTGTAACTGAACTGTCAGAAAACAGTCATCCTCTGATATGGATACAATATTCACAGCAACTAAATTGCATCCTTAAGTGCCAACTGTCTCACCTGCTATTGAATTACGACTCAATTCGTCTACATGCGCCACTCGCCCACCTGGCGAATAGGAATCATAATCTCTTTTTAATAGAGTCGCCGTAACTGATAAACTATCAGTCACCACCTTCAAATGGACTCCCACCAAATATATTCGAAATCGCCTTATTGGTTCTACTATCGCAAATGTTTCTAACTCATAGCTATTGTACATCTGCTCACTTTTTTTTGAATACCTCCTAGTCCACATTTACTAGCATCAGTATGTAGTTCAGTACATCTCTCTCCATCATACATCATGAGTACAGGTCTACTTCCTAAAAGATTCTCCAGTTTCTCAAACGCCTCCTGTTCTTCTTCGCCCCATTTCCGCTTAACATCCTTTTTAGTAAGCTTGGTTGATTGTCACTCAACTGATCCAGTAGTGTAGATATACCGATTCTAAATCATGGTACGGTGGTACGGTAAAAAGGTCAAGGTCAAAGGTCTAGGTCAGGGTCAAGGTCAACTGGGTCAAAGGTCAACTGGTAAGGAGGTCAAGGTCAACTGATATGGGGTCAAAGGTCAAGGTCAACTGATAAGGAGGTCAAGGTCAACTGATAAGGGGTCAAAGGTCAACTGAGGAACATATACTTTGTGCTTTTAGCTACTATATTAAGTGGCTGATAAGGAATTTACTCCGAGCTTTTTAAAAGCTGATGGGGTAGATAAGCAATTGTATGAGGCTGATAAGGAATTCACTCCGCCAAACGACAGAGGAGCTTTTGCATGATGACAGTTGTATGAGGCTGATAAGGAATTCACTCCGCCAAACGACGGAGGAGCTTTTTGACAGTTGAATGAGGCATTTACTACGAGCTTTTTGACAGTTGTATTAGGCTAATAAGTAATTAACTTTTTGACAGTGGCTTATAAGGAATTTACTCCGATCTTTTTGACAGTTGTATGAGGAACTTACTCCGAGCTTTTTGACAGTTGTATGAGGCTGATAAGGAATTAGCTTTTTGACAGAGGCTGGTAAGGAATTAGCTTTTTGACAGTTGTATGACGCACGAGCTTTTTGATAGTTGTATGGGTCATTTACACCGAGCTTTTTGACAGTTGTATGAGGAATTTACTCTATATTGCATAAAGCTAAAATTCTTATTACGGAGGAATAAAAAAAAAATATGGTACCAGTTGTAGGGGGCTGATATAGGTTATAATAATAATAAAGGCTGACATAAACAGGCTCAGCTAATTGCCTTTATCAGAGTAATTAATATTAAATATATGTTATAATAATAATAAAGGCTGACTTAAAAAGGCTCAGCAAGATATGGTTAACTCAGATCACTATATATAAAAATGAATGTTAGTCTGTTTGTCTGTTTGTCCTGTATAGGCTCCTAAACCACTCATCCAATTGCGATGAAACTTTGGTGATTTGTTGAGGGTACGCCCTCGATGGTTTCTGCGTTAACAAAATTATTTAACAGTTGGTGGTTCGCGAGTTATTTCAATATTTGAGTGTTTTTCATATGACTTAGCGGCAGTTTGTTCGTTTTCGGTGTATTAGTTATACCTATTCCTATTACTAAATGGTATAAGAGGATAGTGGATGGAAAATGGAATATGGAGGATGGAAGATGGAGGATGGTGGATAGAGAATGGAGGATGGATGATGGAGTTTGGGGGATGGTAGATGGAGGATGGTGGAAAGAGGATGGTGGGAGATGGTTTCTGCGTTACCAAAATCATTAAACAATTGGTGGTACGCGAGTTATTTCAACATTTGAGTGTTTTTCATATGATTTAGCGGCAGTTTGTTCGTTTTCGGTGTATTAGTTACGCGTTCCTATTACTAAATGGTAAAGTTGGACTATGGATGGTGGATAGAGGATAGTGGATAGAGGATGGAGGATGGAAGATGGAGGATGGTGGATGTGGGTGGAGAATGGTGGATGGTGGGTGGAGAATGGTGGATGGAGGATAGAGAATGGGGGATGGTAAATGCAGGATGGTGGATGGTGGTTAGAGGATGGTGGATAGAGGATGGAGGATGAGGTATGGAGGATGGTGGATAGAGGATGGATGATGGAAGATGGAGGATGGTGGATGGAGGATGGTGGATGGAGGATGGTGGATGGGGATGGTGGATGGTGGATGGAGAATGGTGGATGGTGGATAAAGGATGGAGGATAGAGGATGGGGGATGGTAGATGGAGGATGGTGAATGGTGGATAGAGGATAGAGGATAGAGGATAGAGGATAGAGGATAGAGGATAGAGGATGGAGGATGGTGGATAGAGGTTGGTGGATAGAGGATGTAGGATGGAGTATGGTGGATTGGGGATGGGGGATGGAGGATGGTGGATAGAGGATAGAGGATAGAGTAACGTGAGCAACGGAGCAACGGAGCAATGGGAGTAACGGGAGAAACCAGAACAATGGATTAACGGGAGAAACAGGAGCAATGGATCAACGGGAGAAACAGGAGCAATGGATTAACAGGAGAAAAGGGACCAACGAGATCAACGAGAGAGGCGGGAGTAACAGGAGCGATGGAACAACGTGAGCGAAGCGAGCGTAGCCGCGGTACGCGACTAGTTCTTAATAAATGTAAGGTATAATACAAATAAGGGCTGACTTAAAAAGGCTCAACTAGTTGTCTTTATCAGAGTAATTCATATTAAATATAGGTTATAATAATAATAAAGGCTGACTTTAACAGGCTCACCTATATATCGTTGACTTTACTAGTCAGATTCTTAATAAATGTAAGGTAAATTACTAATAATAGCTGACTTAAGCAGGCTCAGCCAGATATGGTTAACTCAGATTCTTAATAAATGTAAGGTATAATACAAATAAAGGCTAACTTAATGAAGTTCACTACTAATCCTAATATAGGCTGACTAAAAGAAGCTCCGCTAATTGCCTTTATCAGAGTAATTCATATTATATAGGTTATAATAATAGAAAAGACTGACTTAAACAGATTCAGCTAGATATGGTTAACTTTACTAGTCAGATTCTTAATAAATGTAAGGTATAATACTCCTAAAGGCTGACTTAGACAGGCTCAGCTAATTACCTTCATCAGAGTAATTCATATTAAATATAGATTATAATAATAATAAAAGTTGATTTAAACAGGCTCAGCTAGATATCATTGACTTTACTAGTCAGATTCTTAATAACTGTAAGGTATAATACAAATAAAGGCTTACTTACAGGCTAGATATGGTTGACTCTACCAGTCAGGTTCCTAATAAATGTACGGTGTGATAGGCTGACTTAGACAGGCTCAGCGAATTGCCTTTATCAGAGTAATTCATATTAAATATAGGTTATAACAATAATAAAGGCTGATTTAAAAAGACTCAGCTAGATATGGTTAACTTTACTAGTCAGATGCTTAATAAATGTAAGGTATAATACTAATAATGGCTGACTTAAACAGGCTCAGCTAATTGACTTTATCAGAGTAATTCATATTAAATATAGGTTAAAATAATAATAAAGGCTGACTTAAACAGGCTCAGCTAGATATCGTTGACTTTACTAGTCAGATTCTTAATAAATCTAAGGTATAATACTAATAAATGCTGACTTAAGAAGGCTCAGCTAGATATGGTTGACTATACTAGTCAGATTCTTAATAACTGTAGGGTATAATACTAATAAATGATAACTTGATCAGGTTCAGCTATATATGTGAGGGATTTACTAATCCCTAGAAATGAAAAGCAATTATTTCCTTATTTTCTTATGTAAATTTATTCCTTGGTCGCGTGTTGCAACAAAACAGGCAGCTCAATCACTCTCTTCTTCTATAGTGCCGGTTTAGTACTCGTACTAGGGGTGCGTTCCATTCTGTGGGAATAGTTCAGAATCCCACAGCTCGGCCGTCCTGACAGGATCCACATTTCCTCTCAATCGTCTTCTGTCACCTTGACTTCGGTCGTGTTTTCGTCGTCTTCGTCTTTCGTCTTCTTCATCTTTTCGTCTTCTTCGTCTTTTCGTCTTCTTCGTCTTTTCATCTTGGCTGTTTTTAGTTGCTTACATCCTTCTGTTGATTTTCGGTTTCATCGTAACTATTATTTTCATCATTGGCTGGATTGTTGTTATCGTCGTCTTCGTCCGATTCGATGTGATCTTCATCGCAGTCTGAATCGTAGACTACGAAAGGTTTCATGTTGTCCGCGCTGGTAGTTGAGCGTTTGGGTCCAATATGGTTGCCGCTCCTGATGACTTCGTACCTGTCGTTTCCGGTTGACTTCAAGACCTGATAAGGACCTAGAAATTTTGGAAAAATTTTAGTAGCACTCCCAAACTGCTTTTTTCTAATGGCGACTAAGTCTCCTGGTTCGTAACGCGGCGCTGCCTTCCTCTTCTTATTATAATATCGTCTATTTTCCCCCTGGATTTCGTAGATCTGTTGATTGACTTCACCTCGGATGTGGTCCCTATCTACGTCGAAAGTTTTGAGCATCTCTTCGTCGATGATGTCTGATATTCTCATTTCATTCTGGGTGCGCATCGGGACGCCCAACATTACTTCGAATGGTGATCTCCCTATACTTCTCTGTAAGGTTGCATTGAGATATATTTGGACTTTATTGCAGAATTTGAACCAATTTTCGGGTATCTCGATAGCTAGTTTGGTGATCATTGGGATAATAATTCTATGAACTCGTTCCACTTGACCGTTTCCTCGTGGTATCCCGGTAGTAATCAGCGTGTGTCTTATGTCCTCGGCCGTGCAGTATT
Organism: Beris morrisii; assembly: GCA_951812415.1. Taxonomy (NCBI): domain Eukaryota; kingdom Metazoa; phylum Arthropoda; class Insecta; order Diptera; family Stratiomyidae; genus Beris; species Beris morrisii. The sequence goes on from OX638311.1 coordinate 90,896,229, forward strand.
CTTTGAAGCTATTTGACGTGAATGCAGTTCCTCGATCCGTGATGACTTTCTGTGGATTTCCAAAAAATTTCCCTCTTCTATTCCGCTTTTCCTTTCAGCGAGAATGCACTGCACGCAGTTATTTCGGCAATTTCGAACTCTTTCTTTTAATTGAGGTATGGAAAAGTCTCTTCGAATTAGATCTTCCATCTACCTGGTGGCGAAATGTCCTTGTTCGTGAACGTGTTTAATTACTTCGTCTTGCATACCCTTTGGTACACATAGTAAACGATTTCCTTCGGCGTCTTCTTCGAACAACAAACCATGGTCTAGCGTGTACCTTTCATATGGTCCATGTTCCAAAAGATTTGCTATCACCTTCAATCTTTCATCTTTAAACTGAGCCGACTTAACTTTCGTGATTAGATCATTCTGAATGATCATTATCACTGGGCTCCTGCTTAAGGTGTCGACGTGCTTCATTCTAGTACCACTGCGGTGTTCGAGAACGTAGTTGTAATCTTGTAAAAGTAAAGCCCATCCTGCTATACGAGGCGGTAGATCATTTTTGTCCATAGTTGCTTTAAACGCAGCGCAATCTGTAACGATTTTAAAAGGAATTCCGAGAAGGTAGACACATAATTTTTTTAAGGCCGAAACTATTGCCAAGACTTCCAGTTCATAGCTGCTGTATTTTTCTTGTGTTGGAGAAGTTTTCCGACTATAATAGTAGACTGGATGCATTTCGCCATCGTCGTTGCAGCGCTGTAGCAAGATCGCGCCGTATACCAGTTTGGACGCATCTGTGTGAAGTTCTGTAGTTCCTTCTGGATCGTATAAGCGAAGTGTTGGAGTCTCTGTTAGTATGCTTTTTAGTTTGTTGAAAGCGGCTTTCTGTTCTGTGTCGAATTTAAAGTCGTTGTTTTTTCGCAGCAGGTCGCTGAGAGGTTTTGCAATCACGGCGTAATTGGTTACGAATTTTCTGAAATACCCCGTTAATCCTAAAAATGCTTGTAGCTTATTGATGCAATGTGGTTCAGGAAATTTCTTCACTGCTGATGTTTTCGATGACGAGGGGCGAATACTATCAGAACATATCTCATATCCTAAATACTCAATCTTTTTGCATAGGAATTGGCATTTTTTCCATTTAATCCTTAAACGGCGATTTGACGCAACTTCCAGGGCTTCTCTTAGTTTAGCTATGCATTCCTCTTCGTTCTTTACTGGGATAATAATGTCATCCATGTAGATGAGGACTACTTTCCGAAACACCAGTGGCTGGAATATGCGATTGATAAATTTCTGAAATACTGTCGGAGATGTACAAAGACCAAACGGCATACGCAAAAACTCGTATTGCCCAGTCGGTGTTACGAAGAATGTTATTATACTCTAGATGAAATCATATAGAGTATTATAAGTTTAATCCAGCCCAAAAGTTTGTAACGCATAGAACCAAGCCTCGGACGAAAAAAAGTTATATATTATTTTTTGTTTATTTGTGGCCAAAAACCTCAAATCTGCCTGACGTCCGTCCGTCCGTCCGTCCGTCCGTCCGTCCGTCCGTCCGTCCGTCCGTCCGTCTGCCGTGAACACGATAACTCAAGAACGCCTTCACCTAGGATCTTGAAATTTTGAATTTGGATGTTTGGTTGAATTTGTAAGGCTAAGTTCGTTAACGGGCAAAATCGTCCTACTCCTTCGGGTAGCTGCCATACAAAATGTCCTTAAAACACGTGTTCAAGAATATAGGTCGATAACTTCAGAAGGGTTTAAGCTACGACTTTGAAATTTTGTACGTGTTATTTTTCCAATAGTTAAAACTAAATATATGATTATGATGAAAATCCTGTTAGTCCTTCGTGTAGCTGCCATACAAATATCCTGTCAAAATGTATTCACTTAATTTACGAAACTCACTATAACTCAAGTAATCTTTTACCTACGAATTCGGAATTTTGTACAAATTAGTTTGGAGTGAAAAGGAAGTTCGAGTTTAATAGTCAGCAAAATCCTTGTGCTCCTTCTGGTAGCTCCCATACAAAATATCCTTAAAACACGTATTCAAGAATATAGGTCGATAACTTCAGAAAGGTTTAAGCTACGACTTTGAAATTTTGTACTTGTTATTTTTTCAATAGTTAGAGTTAAATATATGATTATGAAGAAAATCCTGTTAGTCCTTCGTGTAGCTGCCATACAAATATCCTGTCAAAATGTATTCACTTAATTTACGAAACTCACTATAACTCAAGTAATCTTTTAGCTACGAATTCAAAATTTTGTACAAATTAGTTTTGAGTGAAAAGGAAGTTCGACTTTACTAGTCAGCAAAATCCTTTTACTCCTTCTGGTAGCTGCCATACAAAATGTCCTTAAAACACGTGTTTACGAATATTGGCCGATAACTTCAAAGGGGTTTAAGCTACGTCTTTGAAATTTTGTATGTGTTATTTTTCCAATAGTTGGAGCTAAGTGTATGATTATGAAGAAAATCCTATTAGTCCTTCGTGTAGCTGCTATACAAATATCCTGTCAAAATGTCTTCACTTAATTTACGGAACTTACTATAACTCAAGTAATCTTTTAGCTATGAATTGGAAATTTTGTACAAATTAGTTTTGAGTAAAAACAAAGTTCGAGTTTACTAATCAGCGAAATCCTTTTACTCCTTCTGGTAGCTGCCATACAAAATGTCCTTAAGATACGTGTTCAACAATATTTTTCGATAACTTTTGAACGCTTCAAGCTACGAATTTGAAATTTTGTACACGTTTATTTTTGAATGGTTCCAAGGAAAGGAATAAATATGTAAGAAATCGAGTGAGTCCTTCCTGCACCTCCCATGTGAAAGTCCTTCAAAAAGGAAATTTTTTTTCGATGATTTACCCAGTTCAAGATATGAAATTAAACACTGAATATTGTCTTTTAGGTTTGAGTAGCAATCTAATGGCAGTCCTTAATAAAGGACATACAACATGCACACACGTAATTCTACTTTATCCCCAACTACAATATAAATCGGAGTTCAGTATTCATCTAGAGTATTATACGATTGGCTTGCAGCCGATCGTGACTGCAGTATGTTTTTATACTCTTTTCGGCCACTGGAACATGAAAGAAGCCGTTCTCCAAATCGAGAGTAGAGAATACACGCATTCCTTGAAGCTGATCTATTTGGTCCTCGATGAGTGGCAGAGGGTATCGATCTCGAATTACTTCTTTATTGAGGCGTCTATAGTCAATACACAATCTACGTGTTTCGTCTTTCTTCTTAGCTAAGACTATAGGTCTACTGTATTCGGAACTGCTATGTCTAATTATACCTTTTTGTAGCCACTGCTCTATCTCTTTGTCTACTATTTCTTTTTCAGTATAGTGTTTAGTTTAGTATCGGCTTTATTATTTTCCGTTGGCGTATAGTCTCTTATAATATTTCGTATCTCGTTCTCGTAACTCGGGTTACCAATCTGCAGTGGTTCACGATCTTCTTGAATTGCAAAGGTTAGGTTATCGAATTCATTATTTATTTTCCTTATGCCAATTCCACTATTTGTGAGTGATATTTCAGTATTCTGAAGAACATCTTTCCCAATTATCATTTCATGATAAAGACATTCCTGGGGTACGATGTGAATCTGGCCACACCATCGATATCAATCTGAATAGAGTAACACCCAAGCGAGTTGACAAAATTTTCACCCAGACCTCTTAATCGGGGATGTGAACTTATATTCAGGGACGGTGAACCCAATTTGGAATACGTATCCGATCTTAAAAGAGTAAGGTCGCTACCTGTATCTAGTGCCAGAACGTTATGGTTATTTATTGTTATTGTTGGCACAACGAATAGGTTTAATGCACTTTATCCGGAAAATCAAACTTGCAGTAAAGTTAAACGCAATTAAAAAAAAATAGCATTGAACGCATTACTGGAAAGATTTCCCACTGAACTCCCAACAATAATCCCCAACCAAAAACTCCCTCATTTCTTTCCAAACCGGCGTAGCAGCAGCACGAAAGGTATTTAATACTTAAACAATTTTATAATTAATTATTTGAATTAAAATGTCATTTACAGGATTTAAAGGAACTAAATTTAAAGAAACTGAAAAAAAAAGGAATACAGTCTTTTTTTATTTCTAAAATTTATCCGTAATATCGCTTTAAATTTAATTCGGCCAACAAGATGTCTGAACTGGCCGAAGACCATTCAAAGGTGAATCAACAAAATCTCTCAACATCGTGCTGCTGCCAAATTTGCCAACAACCAGATACCAGCGAAATGGTCCAGTGCGACGACTGCAATCTGTGGCAACACTTCGATTGCGTTGGCGTAGGATCGTCCATCGCGGACAAAGAATTCCTTTGCCCAAGCTGCCGAGCACATGGTTCTTTGAGAACATCGACATTGGTTGAGGATATTAATGCCGACGACGATAAGTCGAAGGCATCCTCAAGTTTATCGCGTAAATCCGCTCATAAAAAGCAGCTCAAAATGCGACAATTAGAAGAAGAGCTTTCCTTGAGCCGGGAATACCTCAGAAAAAAGTATGAGATATTAACGGCAGAGAGCGACAACGAGTTTCCAGAAATAGACCGCAACGAGAAGGTTGCAGCTACGAAACGATGGTTAAGTGAATCGTCGAACACTCCATTGCATCACGGGATTAGCACGGTGCGCACAGGATCTATTCGACTTACAACGACAAGTGCAAGTGCATCGACGTCAGTACCAGTTATTTCGAAGAGCGCCAGTCAGTCGCAATTACCGTCAGTCCTCGTGCCTCTTGTCAACTCCAGCGAAGTCGGCAACGTCAAACATGTGAAAATAACTGGCGAAAAGTCGGAGGCCACAAACGAAAGGTTGATACAACCGTCGAACAGCCTCATACTGCCACCATTTTATCCATCATCTATCAGCGTGCCTTCGGTGCCTATCCAACATTCATCACTACCACCGGTAATTGCATCAACAAGTAACGTGGCATCAACAGTTAAATATCCAGTGAAAACAGCAGAGACAGTTAACCCAGTTGACCGAACACCAGCTGAATTTTACGTCAGAAATCAAATTCCCGTTGTTTCGGAGAACACAAATAACATAGCAGAATCAAATGTAAACTTTCGTGTTGCGCCACCAGGTAACAATTTCTTTACTAATCCAACATATCTTTCCAATAATGCTACTATTCCAATAAACTATCAACCGCGTATAACCCAAAGTGCATATTACCAAGAAGTGCGACATCCTCAATCTTTAAGTTATGTGTCGAATAATGTGAATTCTCTTGTAAACAATCAACCGCGTACAACCCAAAGTGCCTACTCCCAGGAAGTGCGACATCCTCAATCTGAACCAACTAGTTATGAGTCAAATAACATTTTAAATGCAAGACAGTTGGCTGCCAGGCATGTAGTGTCAAAGGATCTTCCAATATTTGGTGGAAATCCGATTGACTGGCCAATTTTTATTAGCAGCTACGAAGCCACCACCTCTATGTGTGGTTTTAGTGATGAGGAAAACCTCATTCGCCTTCAAAGGTGCTTAAAGGGAAGGGCGTTAGAATCGGTAAGAAGTAGAATGCTTTTACCGAATAATGTTAAAGGTGTTATAAGTACCCTTCGTTTATTGTATGGTAGGCCGGAAGTGGTTATAAATTCGCTTCTGGAAGACATTCGTAACCAAACGTCTCCAAAGGCCGAACATTTGGATAGTATCATTAAATATGCTCTGTCTGTGCAAAATTTATGTTCTACGATTGAAGCGTCTGGGCTTCTAGCTCATATCAGTAATCCAATGTTATTACAAGAGCTTGTAGATAAACTCCCTGCCCAAATAAGACTTAACTGGGCCATGTTCAAAAAAACAATTCCGGTTCCGTCGGTGATCTCATTCGGGAACTGGTTGTTTGAATTAGCTCAAGCTGCCAGCGATGTCACACCGCACCTAGCAGATTTCGGCCAAGATAAGTCCGAGAAACGATCGAATTCTAAGAAGGATAAAGGATACTTGCACGCTCATTCAGAGCAAGCAAGTAACACATACGAGAAGCAATCTAGCAAAACCACTGATGAAAAACCCAAAGAGTGCATAATATGTCTGAAGGGAATTCACAAAGTGGAAGATTGTATAAAGTTCAAACAATATAGCCTTTCTGATAAATGGAAAGCTGTCAAGCAAAACGCGTTGTGCAGAAGGTGCCTCGGTGAACATTATCAATGGAAGTGTAAAGTCAAAAGTGTTTGTGGAAAGAATGGATGTGCGTTCCGACACCATCAGCTTCTACACAATTCGCACAAGGACTTAAGTGATACTCAATCATTGAATTCAACACCAACATCAACTTCGCATTATAATTGCCACACAGTTCACAAGTCAAATATCATGTTCCGCGTAATTCCGATTATGCTCTACGGTAGAGACACATCCATAAAAACACACGCCTTCCTGGATGAAGGCTCATCGTTGACACTGATGGAAGACGGACTCGCTGATGACTTAAATTTAAGTGGAGTTAAGCAAAGTCTTTGTCTAAAGTGGACTGCAGATGATACACGAACCGAGCCCGAATCAAGAAGGGTTTCGATGGAGGTATCTGGAACACATAAACATGCCCCCAAGTACAAACTTTCTGAAGTTCGGACCGTGAGTAAATTGAATCTACCGATCCAATCATGGCCTGATGAGAAAACCTGTAGGGAGCACGCTCACTTGAAGGGAATACCTCTTGAACCTTATTATAACGTAATTCCTCGTATCCTAATTGGAATTGACAATTGGAGGTTAGGAGCACCGCTAAAAATTAAAGAAGGTAAATCGAACCAACCCGTCGCTTCCAAAACTCGCCTTGGTTGGCTCATGCATGGACTCAAAGATGAAAGTGGTGTGCATGAAACCTTTAATCTCCACATGTGCGAATGTAATTCCGAAAAAAATTTACACGAACTTGTAAAATATTTCTTTTCATTAGAAAGCGTAGGTGTAAAGGTACCTGAGCAAATCTATGAATCAAGGAATGACAAACGTGCACTAGAAATTTTGAAATCGTCTACCCACCGTGAGAACGGTAAATTTGAAACTAGTCTCCTTTGGAAGTTTGAGAATATAACCCTACCAGATAGCTATCCTATGGCATTTCGCCGCTTTCTTTGTTTGGAGCGACAAATGAAGAATGACGCAGAACTCCAAAGGAAAATGCATCACACAATTAATGAATATGTTATGAAGGGTTATGTTCGAAAGTTAACGAAAGAAGAACTCGCGACACCACACCCGCGAATATGGTACCTTCCGATATTCTCAGTTAAAAACCCAAACAAACCGGGAAAATTTAGGGTCGTATGGGACGCAGCAGCTAAGTCCAATGGAACTTCACTGAATTCAGCCCTATTAAAGGGCCCAGATCAACTTACTTCATTGCTTGGCGTCATGTTTAGGTTCCGAGAGCGATTAATCGCAGTTACTGGTGATATTCGCGAGATGTTTCATCAGATAAAAATTAGAAAAGATGACCAAAATGCACAGAGATTTCTTTGGCGTGATAGTCCTGGGAGCAAACATCCCGACACATATGTTATGCAAGTCATGACGTTCGGCGCTACATGCTCACCCAGTGCTGCCCAATTTGTTAAAAATTTGAACGCCATACAGTTTGATGAACAATTTCCTAGAGCCGTATCATCAATAGTTAACAACCATTACGTCGATGATATGCTTGATAGTGCAGACTCGATTGACGAAGCTATTGACTTGACCAAAACGGTAAAATACATTCATCAGGCAGGTGGCTTCGAAATGCGAAACTGGGCGTCTAACTCACGCAAAGTACTTGCTGCGCTGGGCGATAATCTCGAACAGAAGTCCAAAAACCTGAGCATAAATGCAGAGAACGGAATTGAGAAAACTCTCGGAATGTGGTGGTGTACATCCTCCGATACTTTAACATTCTCTTCTGCATTCACGAAAATCAATTCTGATATCATAAACGGAAGCAAACGACCAACTAAACGCGAAGTTCTTCGCATTCTAATGTCAATTTACGATCCATTAGGACTGTTGGCTCCATATTTAGTTTACATCAAAATTCTATTGCAAGAAATCTGGCGATCGCAGCTAGAATGGGATGATGAGCTCACAAACAATCTACAGAGTAAGTGGATGAAGTGGGTCGAGGTCCTTCCCTCAATTCAATCTCTGCGGATTCCGAGATGCTATTCACGTGTTGAGTCAACAAAGCACACATCAATACAACTACATGTATTTGTAGATGCTGGTGAAGATGCCTACGCTGCCGCAGCTTACCTCAGGATTGAAAGCGAAAACGATCTAAGATGCTCACTTGTCATCGCCAAAACAAAGGTTGCTCCGCTCAAACCACTCTCTATCCCACGACTCGAGCTCCAAGCAGCCGTAATAGGTGCTCGTCTAGCAAAAAGCGTCGGCGAGGAGCATACCCTACCAATCGATAAGCGCTACATATGGACTGATTCTAAAACAGTTCTGTGTTGGATCACCTCAGATCCCAAAAAATACCGTCAATATGTCGCATATCGCATTGCAGAAATATTGGAAATAACTGACGTAAAGGAATGGAAATGGGTGCCAAGCAAATTAAATGTTGCAGATGAAGCGACTAAATGGTCTAAAATACCTGAAATAAATGAGTGTAACCGTTGGTTCCAAGGGCCATCATTCCTTTACAACACAGAAGATCTCTGGCCTAGCACTATCATACAAGCGTCTGACTCAGGCGACGAAATGCGACCTGTCCATCTTCACACTGTTCAGACAGTCTCTAACATAGTCCAATTAGACCGATTTTCGAAATGGCTCCGTTTATTAAGATGTATGTCGTACGTGTTTCGATTCGTCCACAATCTAAGAGCTAAAATGCATGTCTTGCAATTGTTACTGGGCTTGTTAGCTGGAACTGATCCACTATTGTCGATGCAATTGACAGCATTTTTCTTCGTTGGACAGTCTGGTGCCTTGTGTCCATGTAAATTGCATTTCAAACATTTCGGTCCCAAATTTTGCGAATTGCATTGACGAGATTTATGACCCTTGGTGCCTCAATTATAGCATAAAATATCTGGTGCCCCACTTCGTGTCTTGGTGCCATTCTTGTTATGGGTATCACCATCTGTTTTTCCCGAATCTCTACTTCTATCCTTGAATTTACTATAAGCTGCTAATTTAGTTTTGAATTCTAATTGATCATTAGCTTTGCATAACATAATTTTATTAGATGGGATATCGTAGATACCGTCTATGACATATTGCATTACTGCGCCGTCATCTAGCCTGCCTTTCAATCCCATTTCCTTCATTTTTAGAAAATACTCGTATACGGTCCTTCTATAGTTGTTTGCGCCTAGTCAATTTGCGATGTATCTCTGAACTGTCAATCTTCTGACCGAATTCGCTTATAAGGAAGCTTCTTATGCTTTGCCACGAATTTAGATTGCTCTTCGTTCTTAACGCAAGCTGTGCCGGTCCCGCCAGCAATCTTCGAGCATATAAAATGAACTCCAAAGAAGACCAATCCATCAGGTGACCAACATTTTCGATTTCTTCGACCCAGCCAATTATGTCATAGTCGTCTTCTCCACTAAACTTTTGTACTGCGTTAGTAACGTCTTCGAACGATAAGTGCGGTCTTGACTGTGTGACCGACTGGTGGTTTAGTTCTGACGCTCTTGACATAGACCGTTCTTTTTCCGCTAAGACTGCTTCCCTTTCGTTTAATGCTAATTCTTTGTCCCTAATAGACTTCGCATCCGGACTACGATCACCTCTACGCAGTAATTCCTCTTCCATTTTCGTAATGCTAATCTGCATTCGTTCAATTGCAGTTGAAAAATCGCTTTCGTCATTTCTTAGAACCGTACTGCTTCGCACACTTTTGTTTCGTTTTCCCATTTTTTTTTTACCGTTAGGGATTATACTGTTCGCTTTCAGGCAGAGAGAGCTATTATCGCGAAAGAAATATTGAAATTGTAAATCGGTACACAAGATTATGATTTTCGAAAATGCGTTATGATTCTTTTGCACGACCTCGCAACTCCGTGTAACGTGGCAAGTATGCAGTTTTATAACAAACCCGACACGAAATTTGTCGAATAATTCGAGAAGCGAAATTTTAATTATCCCGTTCCACGCAATAACTATTATATTTACCAAACCGTTTTGCTAGCTCCGTTAAAACGCGCTTATGTTTGATTGTTCTCGCGTTTCTGTGTATCAGTACCACTCTCTGTCTTACCGCTTCGAAAAAACTGTTGTTTCGGGAAAAGTCGACACAATTTGGCTCGCTTTTCACGTGACCTAGCACACTTTTTACGTAGCGAATCGAACGATATTCACTGTGTAATGCAACGGACAACACTTGAACCGAGATTTCTTGAAAATTTAGAGTTTTTGTTGCGCGAGCAAGAAGTCGAACACCGAAAAAAAATTGTTTGTTTGTTTTATGTTTGATCACCGAATTGCGTCGTTTGTCGTCTATTACGAATGCACCGCACTTCGCTATTCCACGTTTTTATTTTTATACTCTAGATGAAATCATATAGAGTATTATAAGTTTAATCCAGCCGAAAAGTTTGTAACGCATAGAACCAAGCCTCGGACGAAAAAAAGTTATATATTATTTTTTGTTTATTTGTGCCCAAAAACCGCAAATCCGCCTGACGTCCGTCCGTCCGTCCGTCCGTCAGTCCGTCCGTCCGTCCGTCCGTCCGTCCGTCCGTCCGTCCGTCCGTCCGTCCGTCCGTTCGTCCGTTAGCACGATAACTCAAGAACGCCTTCACCTAGGATCTTGAAATTTTGAATCTGGATGTTTGGTTGAATTTGTAAGGCTGAGTTCGTTAACGGGCAAAATCGTCCTACTCCTTCGGGTAGCTGCCATACAAAATGTCCTTAAAACACGTGTTCAAGAATATTTTCCGATAACTTCAGAAGGGTTTAAGCTACGACTTTGAAATTTTGTTTGTGTTATTTTTCCAATAGTTCGAGCTAAATGTATGATTATGAAGAAAATCCTGTTAGTCCTTCGTGTAGTTGCCATACAAATATCCTGTCAAAATGTATTCACTTAATTTACGAAACTTACTATAACTCAAGTAATCGTTTAGCTACGAATTCGGAATTTTTTACAAATTAGTTTTGAGTGAAAACAAAGTTCGAGTTTACTAGTCAGCGAAATCCTTTTACTCCTTCTGGTAGCTCCCATACAAAATATCCTTAAAACAGGTGTTCAAGAATATTGGTAAATAACTTCAGAACTGATTAAGCTACGGCATTGAAATTTTGTATGTGTTATTTTTCCAATAGTTGAAGATAAATATATGATTATGAAGAAAATCCTATTAGTCCTTCGTGTAGCTGCCATACAAATATCCTGTCAAAATATATTCACTTAATTTACGGAACTTACTATAACTCAAGTAATCTTTTAGCTACGAATTCGGAATTTTTTACAAATTAGTTTTGAGTAAAAACGAAGCCTGAGTTTACTTGTCAGCAAAATCCTTTTACTTCTTCTGGTAGCTGCCATACAAAATGTCCTTAAAATACGTCTTCAAGAATATTGGCCGATAACTTCAGAAGGGTTTAAGCTACGTCTTTGAAATTTTGTACGTAGTATTTTTCCAATAGTTGAAGCTAAATGCATGATTATGAAGAAAATCCTATTAGTCCTTCGTGTAGCTGCCATACAAATATCCTGTCAAAACATCTTCACTTAATTTACGGAACTTAACTCAAGTAATCTTTTAGCTATGAATTGGAAATTGTGAACAAATTAGTTTTGGGTAAAAACGAAGTTCAGGTTTGCTAATCAGCGAAATTCTTTTACTCCTTCTGGTAGCTGCCATACAAAATGTCCTTAAGACACGTGTTCAACAATATTTTTCGATAACTTTTGAACGCTTCAAGCTACGAATTTGAAATTTTGTACACGTTCATTTTTAAATGGTTCCAAGGAAAAGGATAAATATGTAAAAAATCGAGTGAGTCCTTCCTGCACCTCCCATGTGAAAGTCCTTCAAAAAGGAAATTTTTTTTCGATGACTTACCCAGTTCAAGATATGAAATTAAACACTGAATATTGTCTTTTAGTTTTGAGTAGCAATCTAATGGCAGTCCTTAATAAAGGGTAGAACATGCACACACGTAAATCTACTTTATCCCCAACTACAATATAAATCGGAGTTCAGTATTCATCTAGAGTATTATATGATTGGCTTGCAGCCGATCGTGACTGCAGTATGTTTTGTTTAATGTTACCTTTTCTTTTTCAATGTTGCAGGCAGCTTCAATTCCGTAGCTTATAACCGCACGAGAGTTATGATTGTAACCGGACGAGATGTAGGATTGTAACCGGTTGAGCCCCTAGATGTGGGATTTACTAATCCCTAGAAATGAAAAGCAATTGTTTCCTTATTTTCTTATGTAAATTTATTCCTTGGTCCGCGTCTTTCTTCGTCGCGTGTTGTAACAAAACAGGCAGCTCAATCACTCTCTTCTTCTATTGTGCCGGTTTAGTACTCGTACTAGGGGTGCGTTCCATTCTGTGGGAATAGTTCAGAATCCCACATATGTATGTTTGACTCTACCAGTCAGATTCCTAATAAATGTACGGTGTGATAATACCAAGGCTGATATAGACAGGCTCAGCTAATTGTCTTTATCAGAGTAATTCATATTACATATAGGTTATAATTGGTACTAATAAAGGCTGACTTAAGAAGGCTCAGCTGGATACGGTTGAATCAGATTCTTAATAAATGTAAGGTAAAATACTAATAAAGGCTGACTTAATAAGGTTCAGCTAAATGTGTTTCACTCTACCAGTCAGGTTATAATAATAATAAGGCCGACTTAAACAGGCTCAGCTAATTGACTTTATCAGAGTAATTCATATTAAATATAGGTTATAATACTTTATTATTAAAAAATAATAAAGTAATAATAATAAAGGCTGACTTAAACAGGCTCAGCTAGATATCGTTGACTTTACTAGTCAGATTCTTAATAAATTTAAGGTATAATACTAACAAAGGCTGACTTAATAAGGTTCAGCTAAATATGTTTGATTCTACCAGTCAGGTTGTAATACTAATAAAGGCTGAATTAAACAGGCTCAGCTGATTGCCTTTATCAGAGTAATTCATATTAAATTGTTGTGTGTTATTTGTCGAGCCAGTAGCGTTCGCCTTCACTACACCCTCCTTTCCTCTTTCAGGTTGAAACCAAGGACGGGAAGGGAAGGATGAAACCTGACCAGAACGAAAGGTCTAACCGTGGACGCGACAACCCCTGAAGCGGAGAAGATATGGCAGAGTGTCGTCAAATAGTTAAGATTATCTGTAATGGAAAAAAAAGAGCAGAATTGTAATCTCTCCTTTTTTTTTAATGTTTCTACGATACCGAATTCCGACGGATCCTAGCCCTGTTGTTACGGGAAGTGGGTTCCTCCACGCCCTTAGCGCGAATCGGGTAGGGCGGTGCAGCCGTAGTAGGACCTGGTAGGGCGGGGAATGTGCAGGTTAACTCGCGAGCGACGGCCTATTTTGCGCTTCATTCTCCGACACCGCCGATCACGCTATTACAAATAATGCCAGCAGCCGGAAAACTGATCCGCGCGTACACCCCTCCACCGCAGGACGAGCAGACGGGCGAATTCCCACAGCGTCAGCTACCGTAGGTGAATTCCGGTAGCTGACGGGATACCTGAACCTATATTGGGCGGAGACGGAGCGGCCTAGATCCTTCCTTCCCGACAAAACTAATTCGCCGAACAACATCTCAAACAAAACTTCTGCTGAAACTTTCCCAGCGCTCCTGTCAAATACTACTGTCAGTTGGAAGGCCATGTCAGACGACGGAGACATTCCAGTTGACGTTCGGAGAATATTGGGAACGCCTGGAAACGGACCGGAAACAAATATAACCGAGGCGTTGCCATCCGGGAATAAAAATCTATTTAAGAAGCGATTTTGATTGTGGCGGGGCCTTTTGGTGTACGACCGCCGTGTAGAACGTTTACAAGTTGGAGCGGAGTAAGAGAAGTCGGAGTGGAGCAGAAACGAAACAAAGGGTTGTCGGACGAAAAAAAGGCTGGGAAATTCCGGAGCTGGTTAGCAGGGAGGATACGGAGAAACACCGGAGAGAGAGAGTCGGAGGCATTGCGGAAGGCGTACACGGTGGATGTCGGGGTGCGCGGACGAGTAAGGTGAAGTAGGGTAATTCAAGTAGGTACACATTCCCTCCTCTAGCAGGACTCGAAAAGAAAAACGGGAAGAATTTCGGAAACCGTGGACGTGGAGGAGCTTGTTGGTGGAGATCCGTCGGACTAGGGTCTTGAGAGTTTATTTTTCTTTCTTTAATTTTATTCGTCAATATAATTTGTAACGTACGTCCAGTTCCTGTTTCATTTATCGGTGCGGAAGGAGGTTTCCTAATCGTCCTCCCAAAATTACAGATTAGGTGGCGCCCATTTTGAAGAGGACATTGTCTTCGAAGTAGTTCCCGATTCCCCCCTTCTCCGGCGGAGCGTAGCCGGCTCAGTTTAAGTTGGTTATAAGGGAAGATCGGAAGCACGAAGACCGCAGCGGCATTTCTTTCTTTTTTCCTGCCTTCAGGGTAATGATTCGGCTTTTGTGGCCGACTTATTACATTGCCGAAATGAGTAGGTAATAAAATATAGATTATAATAATAATAAAGGCTGACATCAACAGGCTCAGCTAGTTGCCTTTATCAGATTAATTCATATTACATGTAGGATATAATAATAAAGGCTGACTTAAGCGGGCTCAACTAGATATGGTCAAGAGCGCGAATACAACTTCTTCCAGGAGGTGGGGGGCAAGGCAAAAGGTTTATAAAATAGCCCCCACTACATTTGGAATCTGAATTTTTGGTTGAAATTCAGAAGGGTTTAAACTACGACATTGAAATTTTGTATGTATTATTTTTCCAATAGTTGGAGCTAAATATATGATTATGAAGAAAATCCTATTAGTCCTTCGTGTAGCTGCCATACAAATATCCTGTCAAAATGTATTCACTTAATTTACGGAACTCACTATAACTCAAGTAATCTTTTAGCTATGAATTCGGAATTTTGTACAAATTAGTTTTGAGTGAACACAAAGTTCGAGTTTAATAGTCAGCATAATCCTTTTACTCCTTCTGGTTCAAGCTACGAATTTGAAATTTTGTACACATTAATTTTTGAATGATTCCAAGGAAAAGGATTATTATGTAAGAAATCGAGTGAGTCCTTTCTGCACCTCCCATGTGAAAGTCCTTCAAAAAGGACATTTTTTTTCGATGACTTACCCAGTTCAAGATATGAAATTAAACACTGAATATCGGCTTTTAGTTTTGAGTAGCAATCTAATGGCAGTCCTTAATAAAGGATATACAACATGCACACACGTATGGTTGAAAATATGGAATACATCACCTTATAATAATGGAAAATTAACAGCAGATACTTAAATTTGCCATATATTTCAGTACATCCGCATTGAATTCATTGAATATCCTCTTTCAGTCCTAAAATAAATTAACATCTGTTCTCACTGGAAAGCTCCAAACTGACAGATCATCATTTTTTTATTCAGATTATACCGGTCCATGGTGGGATGCAGTTACCGCATATCTTATTCTCAATTATTGGAATGTGAAAAAAAATTAGAGTTCATAATATTTTCAAACATCGCTATCAAGAATTCGCTAATTTAAAAAATTTTGAGTCCAAAATTTTGACTGAAATGGATCTTACTCCATATACTGTTATTTTTTCATCTGATTATTTTGATCTAGATATATCCGCAAATTTATACACTTCGGGATATCCCTCTCGCAGTGTTTCAAGAAAAATTAAGTATTCCCTTTGTAGAGCACTTGTTAAACTCGATAGTTTATCGGAAACAAATATTTCGATTATATGCAAAGAGGAGGCTTGTCAGTCCATACTAATAACGTTAAAATATTTTTTTTTTATATGGCTGCAACATTCCAAGAAATATTACGCACAAGCGATATTAAAGATTTGTTTTTTTGGAATCCTATTTAGCACTATGTTCTTTGCAATCTCACTGCAGAGCTTGTCTTCGGATTTATTTATAATAGATTTGAATTCCATTTGTGGAGTTAGAATTATTTGTCTTTACATGGAAATCTGTAAGCCACTTGCTAATATTCTTTTAAATAATTATACAAAGTCAGTTAACAATAATATTACCACTCATTCCGCAACACGAAAAATTTTATATTACAAATAAAAAATGCCGATAGATTATTAATCAAATGAATTGTGTGATATATTTATGTTAATTTAGTTAAACAATTTCAAATGAATTATGTGATATATTTATGTTAATTTAGTTAAACATTCATATTTATATTTATTTCATTTTTTGCAATGCTTTTTATTATTTACAATGCTTTTATTTATTTTGGTTTTTTTTCCTTTTTTATCGGACTCATTCCGTAACTCGAAAAATTTTGAATTTTAAATAAAAAATTTCGAAAGACTATTAATCAAATGAATTATGTGATATATTTATGTTAATTTAGTTAAACATTCATTTCAAATTTGCTACCCTGAACTTTTTTTTTCCACGTTTCATGACTAATAGACACCAAAAAAGCAAAAAAAATGGTCAGTCCGTCTGTGCGCCGTACGCCGTTCGCCGTACGCCGTTCGCCGTACGCCGTTCGCCGTACGCCGTTCGCCGTCCGCCGTCTGCCATCCGCCGTCCGCCGTACGCAAAACGTTTGAAAGCTTATAGCTCTCAAACTTTTTGAGCTATTAAGTTAAATTTTTTTTTGTTGGTAGACTGAGCAGACCATTTCAAGTAGCCACCTTTTGAGTGGTGGGTGTGTGAGGGGGGAGGTGGGGGGAAGCGTTTTAGACGAAAAATCTCAGTAACCGCTTAGGCTAGGAGGCTGAAACTTGGAATTTATATAGAGCATCGATAGTGGACCCATTTGCAAAAAAAAAATGATGATATGCTGTGGGTATACTAGGAGAATAGATCGAATTTTTAAGAGGGGGCAGTGACTTACAGGGGTGGGGGTTGAAAAACTTTACATTACATTATCTCACGAACCAATTGCACTAGAGAAATAAAATTTGGTTTCTGTATAAATGTTGACAAATAAAGTTTGCTGAAAGAAAAATTTTTTAAGGGGGCGGTGGAGCATGGAAGTGGAGAGGGTAAGCATTTTTTTAAAAAATCACGTCTCATATTTCAAGAACAATGTAAGATAGATGCTTAAAATTTTTACCAGAAATAGGCCTAATAGACCCCCAGCAGGAAAAAAATTTCATGGATGAGGGTGTATAGGGTAAGGGTGGGGAGGGTGAAAAGTAAAAAGTTCCGATTTTTATATATCGAGAACCTATAACAATATAAAGCTGAAACTTGGTATTTAGATAGAACTATAGTAGTACATGGTCGAAAAATATAATTTTTTATAGAGGTGGTATGGTACGGGGGTGGAGGGTGTTTTTCCTAACTATAGAACGACTTATGCTAGAAAGTTGAAATTCGGTACGTATATGTATATCAACTAGAAAAGTAATTTTAATTAAAAAAAATTTAAATATCCATTGGCGCTCGGAAGTGGGGCAAAAAAAACATATCTATCGTCATATCTATTAGGTCTTTCAAAATATTGAATTCATTTTTTTCTACGGGTTCTTCATAGAAATACCTAGAAATTGTTGTCAGGATTTTTTAAAATTGGACCCCAAGGTGGTGTAAAGGGGATGTATACATGTGGGATTTGCGAGTAACTTAATAACTATAAATCAAATAACTTCCGTTAAAGAAATACAAGTAGATATAATATTGAGAAAAATATAAAAATATGAAAAGATAAAAATATAAAATATAAAATATACGAGTCGTCGTAGCGTCGTTCGTCGTTGGTCGAGAGAGAAGAAGAGAGCGGCCATGTGGTCTGAGTTTCTTTTATAGACATTCAACCGGAAATAGTTGGCTTACAATTTATAACTTTGAAGTTAGTTACGTTAAATAATACATTGTTTACAATATCAAGTAATAGGTAAAATACACTATGGCTCAGTTTACAATTCCACATTCGGCCGTCCTGACAATGTAGCCGTCCTCGGCGTATCGATGATTAGTAGAAACCTTTCGTCATAGTTAGTTTCTTAATCGCGTGTTTCGCCGTTATTTTACTTTTCGTTGTTTGATTTTTCGTCGCTAGGTTCTTCGTTGTTTGATTTTTCGTCGTTCGGGTCTTCACTGTTTTTTTTTTCTTCGTCGTTAGGTTATTCGTCGTTTGCTTCTTCATCGTTAGGTTCTTCGCCGTGAGGTTCTTCGTTGTTTGCTTCTTCGTCGTTAGATTCTTCGTTGTTCGCCTCTTCGTTGTTAGGTTCTTCGTTGTTTGCTTCTTCGTCGGATTCTTCGTCGTTATATTCGTCGTCGTAATTGCAATAGTATTTCATGAAGTCGCTGCTGGTTGACGTTATTTTTGGTCCCTCGCAGTCAGCAACTTTCTCTACGTTGAAACGGTCGTTGATCTTAACTTTTGTGACCTTGTACGGTCCCAGAAACTTCGGAGAAATTTTAAGGCCTGCCCCAAACTGTGTGCGTAGAATAGCGACAAGGTCCCCGACCTTATACTTCCTAGATGCTCTGCGTCGTTTATTATAAGCTCGCCTGTTTTCCTTTTGGATTTCGTCGATAGCCTTCGATGCTGAATCACGTAGTTTATCTCTGTTAGCTTCAAACAGTTGTATGATTTCGTCCTGGATCATACTGCATAGCGTCACGTCTTCCGGATTTTTCATCTTTGTTCCGAACATGAGTTCGAATGGCGTTAACTGGATCGCCCTGTTAAAAGTGTTGTTCAAATTTCTCTGCAGTTTGTCAACGTGCTTATACCATTGGTCTGGAAATTCTAAAGTATATTTTGTTAGAATAGAAATTACCATTTGATGTATCCTCTCGACCTGCCCGTTACCGCGCGGTACGCCCGTAGTCGTTACAATGTGTTCGATTTTTTCGTTACGACAGTAATCCGCGAATGCCGACGACGTAAAACATGGACCGCGATCTGTGATAAACCGGCGCGGATTCCCGAACACAGATTGTTGCATTTTGAGTTTTTGTAGTACTTCATTAGTACTAGTCGTTTTTACCGGATACAACCACACAAATTTTGTAAAACTGTCAACTATACTCACGATATATTTATATTGCTTATTAGTCAGTGTCATTGGTCCTAAATGGTCGATGTGGTACGTGTCCAATGGGGTCGTTCCTTTGGTGATCGTATGCAAATATCCTTCCTTTTTTTTCTTTCTTTCGCTAAGAATACATTGTATACAATTCGTAACAATTTGATTGATTTTTTATCTAATTTTGGAATGAAAAATTCACGTAAAACAAGTTCTTTCATTTTATTCAATGCGAAGTGTCCCTGGCTATGCACTGATTTTAAAATACCCATCTGCATACCACTTGGAACAACAAGGAGTCGTCGATCGTTGACATTTTTGTATAAGACCCCATGGTCTACTTCGTAGTCGTCGTAAGGCTCTTTCTCTAAAACTTTAAGAATAGTGTGGATATGTTCGTCATGTTTTTGGTTTACCTTAATTCTTTCCATTAAACTGCTCTCCAACATCATTATAGCTGGATTTCTGCTAAGTGCATCTGCATGTTTCATTGAAACTCCTGGTCGATGCTCGATCGTGAAGTCGAATTCCGCCAATGCTAAGGCCCATCTGGTTATTTTTGGTGATATCTCCTTTTTTGACATTGTATATTTGAACGCTGAACAATAGGTGATGATCTTGAATGATATTCCTAAAACATATACTCGGAATTTCTTTAGTGCTTGAACCACTGCCAATGTTTCCAATTCAAAGCTGGATAGCTTTTCTTCCGCTGAAGTTGTTTTTTTGCTGAAGTAGTGCACTGGGTGCAGTAATCCGTCTTCCTGAGATTTTTGCATAAGGACTGCTCCGTAGCCCATTTTGCAAGCGTCTGTGTGAACTTCATGCGGATCAAATGAAATGGAAGTATTCGTACATGATTGCCGTCGTGTACTTGTCGTCTTACGATTTTTACCCATTTTGCAGATACTCACGAACCCCGTTTTTTGAATAATAGAACTATAAAAGGTTAGTTTCGCACTTTTTTTTTTTGTCTCTTACAATAAAATTTATTAGAAATTCAATGAAAAAAACGGTACGGTTAACCAGAATTTCTACACTTTAACACACGAAAATGCAACTTAGTTTTAATTAGTTCGAAATGCTTCGGTTGAGCCCCCAATTGTGGGATTTGCGAGTAACTTAATAACTATAAATCAAATAACTTCCGTTAAAGAAATACAAGTAGATATAATATTGAGAAAAATATAAAAATATGAAAAGATAAAAATATAAAATATAAAATATAAAATATACGAGTCGTCGTAGTGTCGTTCGTCGTTGGTCGAGAGAGAAGAAGAGAGCGGCCATGTGGTCTGAGTTTCTTTTATAGACATTCAACCGGAAATAGTTGGCTTACAATTTATAACTTTGAAGTTAGTTACGTTAAATAATACATTGTTTACAATATCAAGTAATAGGTAAAATACACTATGGCTCAGTTTACAATTCCACATACATTTTCACGAATTCAGCCGTATCCCTCAGGTCTGATTACATATCGAATAACTTTTTACTTCCACGGTCTTATTTAATAATCACCTAAAACTTCTTTTCAAATTTTTTCCTTTTTCAACCTTTAAGAGTGTGAAAACGGGTTGAACACTTTGTCACGAATTCCGTCATATCTCTTAGGAGTGATAAGACATCGGATTGGTTTTCACTTCCTCGGGCTTTCTTTATATATATCTAAAAACTCATTTCAGGATTTTTGGATATTCAACCCCAAAGTGGGTGCAAGGGGGTTGCATATGTTTTCACAAATTCTTACATATTTCTAGTTCTAATGAGATATCGAATTCATTTTTACTCCCTAAGACTTCTTACATAATCGTCAAAACGTTGATTTCAGGATGTTTGTTATTCAACTCCAATAGGACGTAAGGCTTTCGACATATTTCTCGGGATTGATGAGATATTAGATTGGTTTGCACTTCCACAGATTTTTTTATAATCGCCTACAAACCCATTTCCGATTTCATGTAATGGCCCTAAACCAAATCACGAAAAACCTTCTAATGGCGTAACAACTGATATTATACTGGGACTAGATCTCGTCCCGGTGTATGACCCAATTATGTAATTCATATGTTATATGAGGCAGCGGCGTAAGTATTCTAGCGCGACTCCATTTTAACCGCTTCCCGAACTTTTTTTTTGGTTTTCAGTCACATAGTAACCTACACCGCATCTAAGAATTAAACTCGTTCCGAACTTCTGCCGAAAAAATTATAAAAAGTTGCGCCCAGACTGTTGGCAGATTTTTAAAAAATAATAATGTAAAAATCCTTTGGATTTTTGGATTTTTAGTCGATTATGTAACAAGATCGTGGAAGTAGAAACCAATTTCATAAACTCATAGCTAAGAGAATTCATGAGAATATTTGCGATCACCTTACTACCTCTGAGTGGCTGAAGATCAAAAAATCTGCCAACAGTCTGGGCGCAACTTTATTATTTTATGGGTAGAAGTCCGAAACGTGTTTAATGATGAGATGCGGTGTTGGGTACTATGCGACTGACAACCTAAAAAATAACGTTCCAAATAGCCTCCTGGTTATTGGTGAATAGTGAATGCACTTCGATAAAAAGAGCAGTATACGTGGTACTAACAGCCTACTTCGTTTTCAACATAATATCCAGCTGAGCTATCACAAACACTTGAACCATTTCAACTACTATTTTTAATAGCAGTGCTCGATAAAAAAAAATAAAATGAACAGTAAAGCGAAAGTTCTACATAAATTTCGTAAAACTAATTTTAAGTTAGATATTAAGCGTCTTTACTTTTTTACGTTGAAATATATTATAATAATGTATTTAGTTAAAATTTGTGTTTTATTAAATATTACCAGTACAACTTAACAGATCTGCTAAGTGTTTGAATGAAGCTTAATTTTCTCTTGAGACACCACCCCCGTACCTTGCTACCCCTATCAATAACTTTTTTTTCTAGGGTGTCTCTATAGTGGCTCTATATAGTCGTTAAATTTTAGCTTTCTATCTTTGCTGTTTTCGTGCAATAAAAATCAGAATTTTTTCCTTTCCACCCCTCCCATTATAACATTTGCACACTAAACATTTTTTTCTTTCTTTTCCTAGCACAAGCGGTTCCTGAGGTCTAGAAACCAAAATTTTTCATCTAAAACGGTCGAATCATCAATTTTAAATCTGATATTACTTGAATTAACAAGCAATTATAAGAGAAAAGCCAGTAAACTTACCTTTTGTAAATTACGGAACTATAACTATTACTTCAAATAATCAGTCAATTTAAGAGAATATCCAGTAAATTTGCTGCTTTTAAAGTTGAAATTTACTGATTGGAAATTGAAATTTACTGACCGAAAATTGAAAATTACATTCAAATTGACTATTACTTTTCAATGTAATTTTACTTGAAAAGGTAAGGCATATTTGCCTACTATCCAAAAGATGTCAAAGTAAATAGATTTCTTTTACTGTGTGTCTAAAAATAATTCTGGCCAAGCCTTGGCACTTTTAAACAAGGGAAATACTCAAAATCGCAATTCTGCCCACGGTTGACGACATTATTAATAAAATTTCATCTAATTTTGCCTCAAAATGCAGAAATTCGGAAAACCCACTGATTCTCTCTAGTATTAACAATATTTTAGTTAGATAAGCTATTGAATTTCCTTAGTTAAATTTTAATTTTAATGTTAGTTTTAATTCCTAGATTTTAAGTGTAGCCTTAAGTTCTAGTTTAAGTAACATCTATGAGGTTTTTTCATTCCCATTTTCCCCACTTAATTAATATCACCAAATTGTAGCTCATTAAATTCTTGTCATAACTAAGCATTTATCACGAATTAAAAAATCTGCCAACCGTCTGGGCGCAACTTTATTATTTTTCGGGTAGAAGTTTGGAACGCGTTTCAGATTAATGCGGTGTAGGTTACTATGTGACTGAAAACCTAAAAAAATTGGTAGAATGGGGTCGCGCTAAAATACTTACGCCGCTGCCACATATAAAATATGAATTACATAATTGGGTCATACTCCGAGACGCAGTTTAAGTAGTAATATAATACTACGTAGCTATTACGTGATTAGGAGGTTTTTCGTGATTTGGTTTTGGGCCATTACATGAAATCGGAAATGCGTTTGTAGGCGATTATATAAATAGTCTGTGGAAGTGAAAACCAATCTAATATCTCATCAATCCTAAGAATATCTTGAATATCTAAAAATCCTGAAATCAACTTTTTGACGATTATATAGGAAGCCGTAAGAAGTAAAAATGAATTCAATTTCTCATTAGAACTAAGAAATATGTGGGAATTTGTGAAAATATATGCAACCTCCTTGAACCAACTTTGGGGTTGAATATCCAAGAATTCTGAAATGGGTTTTTAGATATCTATAAAGAAAGCCAGAGGAAGTGAAAACCAATCCGATGTCTTATCACTCCTAAGAGATATGACGGAATTCGTGAAAACGTGTTCAACCCGTTTATACCCTCTTAGGGGTTGAAAAAGGAAAACATTTGAAAACAGGTTTTAGGTGATTATTAAACAAATCCGTGGAAGTAAAAAGTTATTCGATATCTAATCAGACCTGAGGGATATGGCTGAGTTCGTGAAAATGTATACAACCCCTTTACACCATCGTGGGGGTCGAACTTAAAAAAATTCTGAAAACACTTTCTAGGTATTTATATGAAAAATCCGTAGAATAAAAATGGATTCAATAATTGGAAAGACCTAATAGATATGATGAAAATCGTGAAAATATATGCATTCTATTTTTACTGATCATTTTTTTCGCCCCCCCCCCCCTCTGTACACCAATAGATATTTGAATTTCTTTTGAATCTAAATGATTTTTCTAGTTGACTTACATATACATACCGAGTTTCAACTTTCCACCATAAGCCGTTCTATAGTTAGGAAAACCCCCCCCCCAACCTCGTACCATACTACCCCTATAAAATATTATATTTTTTCAACATGCTACTACTATAGTTCTATCCAAATACCAAATTTCAGCTTTATATCTTTATAGGTTCTCGAGATATAAAAATCGAAACTTTTTTCTTTTCACCCTCCCCACCCTCACCCTCTACCCGCTCACTCCAAAATTTTTTTCCCTGCTAGGGGTTTATTTGGCCTACTTCCGGTAAAAATTCTAAGCATCTATCATACACTGTTCTTGAGATATGAGACGTGATTTTTTAGAAAAAATCTTATCCCCTCCACTTGCATACTCCACCGCCCCCTTAAAAAATTTTACTTTTAGCAAACTTTATTTGTCAACCTTAATACAGAAACCAAATTTTATTTTTCTAGTGTAATTGGTTCGTGAGATATCGTAATCTAAAGTTTTTCACCCCCCACCTCCGTACGCCACTTCCCCCACTCAAAAATTTATTTCCGATCTATTCTCCTAGTATGCCCACAGATGTTCATCAAGTTTTAATTTCGTGACATTAACCAATTAGGAGATATGGATTTAGAATCGGCTTTCGAGCGTTTCAGACGTATTATTATTCCCCCCACTCCCATACCCCTTTACCCATATTATCATTTTTTTTTGCAAATGGGTCCACTAACGATGCTCTATATAAAATCCAAGTTTCAGCCTCCTAGCCTCAGCGGTTACTGAGATCTAGAAACCAAAATTTTCCGTCCAAAACGCTTCCCCCACCTCCCCCCTCACAACCCCACTACTCAAAAGGTGGCTACTTGAAGGGGTCTGCTCAGTCTACCAACAAAAAAAAATGCAACTTAATAGCTCAAAGAGTTTGAGAGCTATAAGCTTTCAAACGTTTAGCGTACAGCGGACGGCGTACGGCGTACGGCGGACGGCGCACAGACGGACTGAAAATTTTTTATGCTTTTTTGGTGTCTATTAGTCATGAAACGTGGAAAAAAAATTTTTCAGGGTGGCAAATTTTTTTTTTTTAAAAATCGATAATAATACTTTATTATTAAAATAATAAAGTAAAAGGCCGTAGAGTCTGAGCATCGCATTAAAACTAGGCAACCGCGCAACTCGATCGGTTTCGTACAATAGAAACAGCAACAACCGAATACCTAGCTGCAAAGTAACCCAATCAGAAACATAGTTGAAGCATAGAGAAAGATCTAATAGAGAAACAAACCCATAGCCGTTCTCTACTGATTTGTTTTTCATACATTCGATTAGAAATTTCTAGCCTTAAAAGCTCTTCCATTCTAAAAAGCTTTACTAACCACTAGTTCAAAAAGCTTGAGTTTAGCCGAAAAGGGTAACAATTTTAAATGATGTTAAGTTCATTCATCGTTGTTTCAGTTTAATTCTGGTGAAATTTTATGTTATCCTATAAAATAAAATTTCACCAGGGTAAGAAATATTGAAGTTAATTTTACTTTATAATTTTCTAATAATACAATAATTTATTTAAAATAGACCCCTAGCAGAAAAAAACAATTTTTGGTGAGGGTGGGGGAGGGTGAAAAGGAAACGGTTCCGATTTTTATATCTCGATAGCCTATAAAGATATAAAGTTGAAACTTGGAATTTAGATAGAGCTATATTAGTAGCATGTTGGAAAAATATAATTTTTTATAGTGGTGGTATGGTACGGGGGTGGGGAGTGTTTTTGCTATCTCTAGAAGGGCTTATGCTACAAAGTTGAAACTTGGTATGTATGTATATGTAAATCAACTAGAAAAGTAATTTAGATAAAAAAATATATAACTTTTTTTCGTCCGAGGCTTGGTTCTATGCGTTACAAACTTTTCGGCTGGATTAAACTTATAATACTCTATATGATTTCATCTAGAGTATAAAAAATATACTGCAGTCACGATAGGCTGCAAGCCAATCGTACGATACTCTAGATGAAATACTGAACTCTGATTTATATTGTAGTTGGGGATAAAGTAGAATAAGGTGTGTGCATGTATAATTTGTCCTTTATTAAGGACTCCCATTTGGTTGCTACTCGAAACTAAAAGACAATATCGTCAGTGTTTAATTTCATACTTTGAACTGGGTAAGTCATCGAAAAAAATGTCCTTTTTGAAGGACTTTCACATGGGAGGTGCAGGAAGGACTAACTTGATTTTTTACATATTTATCCTTTTCTTTGGAACCATTAAAAAATTAATGTGTACAAAATTTCAAATTCGTAGCTTGAAGCGTTCAAAAGTTATCGGAAAATATTGTTGAACACGTGTCTTAAGGATATTTTGTATGGCAGCTACCAGAAGGAGTAAAAGGATTTTGATGACTAGTAAACTCGAACTTTGTTTTCACTCAAAACTAATTTGTACAAAATTCCGAGTTCATAGCTAAAAGATTACTTGAGTTATAGTGAGTTCCGTAAATTAAGTGAAGACGTTTTGACAGGATATTTGTATGGCAGCTACACGAAGGACTAATAGGATTTTCTTCATAATCATAAGTTTTGCTTCAACTAATGGAAAAATAATACGTACAAAATTTCAAAGTCATAGCTTAAACCCTTCTGAAGTTATCGGCCAATATTCTTCAACACGTGTTTTAAGGACATTTTGTATGGCAGCTACCCGAAGGAGTAGGACGATTTTGCCCGTTAACGAACTTAGCCTTACAAATTCAACCAAGCATCCAGATTCAAAATTTCAAGATCCTAGATGAAGGCGTTCTTGAGTTATCGTGTTCACGGACGGACGGACGGACGGACGGACAGACGTCAAGCGGATTTGGGGTTTTTGGCCACAAATAAACAAAAAATAATATAAAACTTTTTTTGTCCGAGGCTTGGTTCTATGCGTTACAAACTTTTGGGCTGGATTAAACTTATAATACTCTATATGATTTCATCTAGAGTATAATGATAATATGGGTAAAGGGGTGTAGGAGTGGGGGGAATAATAATGCGTCCGAAACGCTCGAAAGCCGAGATCGAGACATTCTAAAATCCATATCTCCTAATCGGTTAATGTCACGAAATTAAAACTTAATGAACATCTGTGGGTATACTAGGAGAATAGATGCGAAACAAATTTTTGAGAGGGGGCAGTGGCGTACGGGGGTGGGGGTTGAAAGACTTTAGATTACGATATCTCACGAACCAATTGCACTAGAGAAATAAAATTTGGTTTCTGTATAAATGTTGACAAATAAAGTTTGCTGAAAGTAAAATTTTTTAAGAGGGCGGTGGAGCATGGAAGTGGTGGGGGTAAGCATTTTTTTTAAAAAATCACGTCTCATATCTCAAGAACAGTGTAAGATAGATGCTTAAAATTTTTACCAGAAGTAGGCCTAATAGACCCCCAGCAGAAAAAAAAAATTTGAGAGTGAGGGTGTAGATTTTGAGGCTGGGGGAGGGTGAAAACGAAAAAGTTCCGATTCTTATATCTCAAGAACCTATAACAATATAAAGCTGAAACTTAGTATTTAGATAGAACTATAGTAGTAGCATGTTGGAAAAATATAATTTTTTATAGGGGTGGTATGGTACGGGGGTGGGGGGTGTTTTTCCTTACTATAGAACGGCTTATGCTACAAAATTGAAATTCAATACGTATATGTAAATCAACTAGAAAAGTAATTTTGATTAAAAAAAAATTTAAATACCCATTGGCGTTCGGAAGTGGGGCAAAAAAAATGATCAGTGAAAATGGAATGCATATATTTTCCCATTTTCGTCATATCTATTAGGTCTTTCCAAATATTGAATTCATTTTTATTCTACGGGTTCTTCATATAAATACCTAGAAAGGGTTTTCAGGATTTTTTAAAATTGGACCCCCAAGGTGGTGTAAAGAGGATTATACATTTTCCCGAATTCAGCCGTATCCCTCAGGTCTGATTAGATATCGAATAACTTTTTACTTCCACGGGCTTATTTAATAATCACCTAAAACTTGTTTTCAAGGTTTCTCCTTTTGCAACCCCTAAGAGTGTAAAAACGGGTTGAATACGTTTTCACGAATTCCGTCATATCTCTTAGGAGTGATAAGACATCGGATTGGTTTTCACTTCCTCGGGCTTTCTTTATATATATCTAAAAACTCTTTTCACGATTTTTGGATATTCAACCCCAAAGTGGGTGCAAGGGGGTTGCATATGTTTTCATAAATTCTTACATATTTCTAATTCCAATGAGATATCGAATTCATTTTTACTTCCTAAGGCTTCTTACATAATCGTCAAAACGTTGATTTCAGGATGTTTGTTATTCAACTCCAATAGGACGTAAGGCTTTCGACATATTTCTCAGGATTGATGAGATATATTCCACAGACTTTTTGTATAATCGTCTTCAAACGCATTTCCGATTTCATGTAATGGCCCGAAACCAAACCACGAAAAACCTCCTAATGGCGTAACAACTGATATTATACTAGGACTAGATCTCGTCACGGTGTATGACCCAATTATGTAATTCATATGTTATATGAGGCAGCGGCGTAAGTATTCTAGCGCGACCCCATTTTAACCGCTTCCCGAACTTTTTTTTTGGTTTTCAGTCACATAGTAACCTACACCGCATCTCAAAATTAAACTCGTTCCGAACTTCTACCGAAAAAATAATAAAGTTGCGCCCATACTGTTGGCAGATAATTTCATGGCATTTATTTTTATACTCTAGATTAAATCATATAGAGTATTATAAGTTTAATCCAGCCCAAAAGTTTGTAACGCATAGAACCAAGCCTCGGACGAAAAAAAGTTGTATATTATTTTTTGTTTATTTGTGGCCAAAAACCTCAAATCCGCCTGACGTCCGTCCGTCCGTCCGTCCGTCCGTCTGTCCGTTAGTACGATAACTCAAGAACGCCTTCACCTAGGATCTTGAAATTTTGAATCTGGATGTTTGGTTGAATTTGTAGGGCTAAGTTCGTTAACGGGCAGAATCATCCTACTCCTTCGGGTAGCTGCCATACAAAATGTACTTAAAACACGTGTTCATATCTTGAACTGGGTAAGTCATTGAAAAAAAATTTCCTTTTTGAAGGACTTTCACATGGGAGGTTCAGAAAGGACTAACTCGATTTCTTACATATTTATCCTTTTCCTTGGAACCATTTAAAAATGAACGTGTACAAAATTTCAAATTCGTAGCTTCAAGCGTTCAAAAGTTATCGAAAAATATTGTTGAACACGTGTCTTAAGAACGTTTTGTATGGCAGCTACCAGAAGGAGTAAAAGGATTTCGCTAATTAGTAAACTCGAACTTCGATTTTACTCAAAACTAATTTGTACAAAATTTCCAATTCATAGCTAAAAGATTAATTGAGTTATAGTGAGTTCCGTAAATTAAGTGCAGACGTTTTGATAGGATATTTGTATGGCAGCTACACGAAGGACTAATAGGATTTTATTCATAATCATACATTTAGCTCCAACTATTAGAAAAATAACACATACAAAATTTCAAAGTCGTAGCTTAAACCCTTCTGAAGTTATCGACCAATATTGTTGAACACGTGTTTCAAGGACATTTTGTATGGCAGCTACCAGAAGGAGTAAAAGGATTTCGCTGACTAGTAAACCTGAACTTCGTTTTTACTCAAAACTAATTTCTACAAAATTCCGAATTCGTAGCTAAAAGATTACTTGAGTTATAGTGAGTTTCGTAAATTAAGTGAATACATTTTAACAGGATATTTGTATGGTAGCTACACGAAGGACTAATAGAATTTTCTTCATAATCATACATTTAGCTCCAACTATTGAAAAAGTAATACATACAAAATTTCAAAGTCGTAGCTTTAGGCGTTCCAAAGTTATTGGTCAATATTATTGAACACGTGTTTTAAGGACATTTTGTATGGCAGCTACCCGAAGGAGTAGAACGATTTTGCCCGTTAACGAACTTAGCCTTACAAATTCAACCAAACACCCAGATTCAAAATTTCAAGATCTTAGGTGAAGGCGTTCTTGAGTTATCGTGTTCACGGACAGACGGACGGACGGACGGACGGACGGACGGACGGACGGACGGACGGACGGACGGACGGACGGACGGACGGACGGACGGACGGACGGACGGACGGACGTCAAGCGGATTTGAGGTTTTCGGCCACAAATAAACAAAAAATAATATATAACTTTTTTTCGTCCGAGGCTTGGTTCTATGCGTTACAAACTTTTCGGCTGGATTAAACTTATAATACTCTATATGATTTCATCTAGAGTATAAACAATATTTATTGGCGTTCGGAAGGGGGCGAAAAAAATTATCAATGAAAATGGAATGCATATATTTTCACGGGTTTCGCCATATCTATTCTGTCTTTCCAAATATTGAATTCATTTTTATTATACGACTTCTTCATATAAATACCTAGAAAGCGTTTTCAGGATTTTTTGAAATTCGTCCCCTAAGGGAGTGGAAAGGGGGTTGTATATTTTTTCACGAATTCTGCCATATCCCTCAGGTCTGATAAGATATCGAATATCTTTTCACTTTCATGAGCTTGTGTAATAATCGCCTGAAACTTATTTTTAAGTTTTTTAATTTTTCAGCACCTAAGAGGGTATAAAAGGGTTTAACACGTTTTTACGAATGACGTCATTTGTTTTAGAAGAGATAATAAATTGAATTGGTTTTTACTTTCTCGTGTTGTCTTCATATTTATCTATTAACTCCTTTCAATATTTTTGGATGTGCAACCCCCAAGTGGGTGTAAGGAGGTTGCATATCTGATAATATATCGAATTCATTCTTACTTCCTAAGGTTTCCTATATAAGCGCCAAAAAGTCAATTTCCGTATTTTTAGATATTCACTCCTAGGGGGTGTAAAGTGGTTGTATGCTTTTCAAAGTTTCGAAATATTGCTTAGCTTTCATTAGATATTAGATCGCTTTTCACTTCCACAGACTTTTTATATAATCGCCTACAAACAGATTTCTCAATTTTTTGATATTCAACCCCCAAGGGTTTGCATATATTTTCACAATTTTTTCCATCCCTTAGTTCTGATGAGATATAAAATTGGTTATTACGGCATTTGATGGAATGACCTAAAAACCAATTTCACGATATTTCGAATTTCAAAATCCCTCTAGTTTCATGAAATATGAAGTTGCTTCTTATAAAATCGTCTAAAAACCTGTTCCACAATTTTTTTGGAATTCAAACCCCAAGTGGAATTAATGGCCTTATATACGTTTTAACAATTCGTCATATCTCTTAATTCTGATAGGGCAGCAAATTCTTTTTTAATTCTATGGACTTTTAGTGAACATAATATACCGAAATTCGAATAGTCCACACGGGCTTTTCCAATGTTTAATCGGCTAAAAATCTATATTTCAAATATTTTTTTTTAAGAACAAAACTAAATTTCCAAGAAACCTCATAATTTCGAACAACTGATGATATACTCCGACTTTGACCGCTCCCGAACTTGAACCCGAATATAATAAAGTCTCGCCCAGACCATTGACAGATTTTTTTTGTAATGTTTGACATTACGTGGTGCAGTAATCTCATTAGAATTGGAGTAAATGTTTACTGATTTCCGTTTAATAGACTTTTATGTCATTTTGTAATTGTTTTTTATTTCTATATATACTCGTATTGTTGTATCCGCGGTTTTTGTGCATTAGTAATGTTCATATGGCATATTTCACGTTACGTACTCACAAAAATACATATAAGATTAATAAGTTCTCTCACCAGACATAATTAGAAATATTTATATCGGTTTTACTTTATTATTTCAATAATACAGTATTGTTATCGATTTTTAAAAAAAAAATTTGGTACCCTCAAATTTTTTTTTTTTACGTTTCATAACGAGTAGACACGAAAAAAGCAAAAAAAAATTTCAGTCCGTCTGTCCGCCGTACGCCGTACCCCGTACGCCGTACGCCG
This sequence comes from Beris morrisii, assembly GCA_951812415.1. Lineage (NCBI taxonomy): Eukaryota > Metazoa > Arthropoda > Insecta > Diptera > Stratiomyidae > Beris > Beris morrisii. The sequence continues at coordinate 90,928,244 of OX638311.1, forward strand.
TACGCCGTACGCCGTACGTCTACCGGTGTACGCAAAATTGTTTGAAGGCTCGTAGCACCCAAACCCTTTGAGCTTTTTAGTTGAATTTTCGTGGATAGAGTGGGTAGACGCCCTCTAGTGACCAAATTTGGAGTGGTGAGGGTGTTAGGGGGGAGGAGAGGGAAGTGTTTTAGACGGAAAATTTTGGTTTCTAGATCTCAGCAACCGCTTATGCTAGGAAGCTGAAATTTGGAAATTATATAGAGCTTCGGTAGTGGACCCATTTGCAAAAAAATTGCCGATATAGGTGAAGGGGTTTGGGAGTGGGGGGAAAAATAATGCGTCCGAAACGCAAAAAAGGCGAGATTGACAGATTCTAAATTCTATATCTCCTAAACGGTTACTGTCACAAAATTGAAACTTAATGAATATCTGTAGGTATACTAGGAGAATAGATCGGAAATAAATTTTTGAGTGGGGGCAGTGGCGTACGGGGGTGGGGGGTGAAAAATTTTAGATTACGATATCTCACGAACCAATTACACTAGACAAATAGAATTTGGTTTTTGTATAAAGGTTGACAAATGAAGTTTGCTGAAAGTAAAATTTTTTAAGAGGGCGGTGGAGCATGAAAGTGGAGGGGATAAGAATTTTTTTAAAAAATCACGTCTCATATCTCAAGAACGGTGTAAGATATACGCTTAAAATTTTTACCTGAAGTGGGCCTAATAGACCCCTAGCAGAAAACAAAATTTTGGAAGTGTGGGTGTAGAGAGTGAGGGTGGGGGAGGGTGAAAAGGAAAAAGTTCCGATTTTTATATCTCGAGAACCTATAATGATATAAAGCTGAAACTTAGTATTTAGATAGATCTATATTAGTAGCATGTTGGAAAAATATAATTTTTTATAGGGGTAGTATGGTACGGGGGTGGGGGGTGTTTTTCCTATCTATAGAACGGCTTATGCTACAAAGTTGAAACTCGGTATGTTTATGTAGATCAACTAGAAAACTAATTTAGATTAAAAAAAATTTCAAATATCTATTGGCGTTCGGAGGGGGGGCAAAAAAATTGATCAGTGAAAATGGAATGCATATATTTTTACGGTTTTCGTCATATCTATTAGGTTTTCCCAAATATTGAATTCTTTTTTATTGTACATCTTCTTCATATAAATACCTAGAAAGTGTTTTCAGGATTTCTTAAAATTCGACCCCTAAGGGGGTGCAAAGGGGGTTGTAAACTTTTTCACGAATTCTACTATATCCCCAGGTCTTATCAGATATCAAATATCTTTTCACTTTCACGTGCTTGCGTAATAATCGCCTAAAACTTGTTTTTAAGTTTTTTCCTTTTTCAGCTCCTAAGAGAGTATAAATGATAAGAAGAAAGAAATTTTCCAATGTTTAATCGGCTAAAAATCGCGATTTTAAATATTTTTATTTTAAGAACAAAATTAATTTTCCAAGAAATCTAATAATCTCGAAGCAACTCATGATACACTCCGACTTTAACCGCTCCCGAGCTTTGACCCGAAAAATAATAAAGTTTCGCCCAGACCATTGGCAGATTTTTATTTAAATCTGGTCCAATTCCTGCGAGTTTATTTCATAGTGTGGTAGTATCCGGTGTGAACACGAATAAGATTTAAGACCCATCCTATATTTTACTAATATTCATAAATTTCAATCATGCTCGTACATGCAAACAGAAATTTTATTTATTTATGCATATAAGTATTAAAACGAGGTATAAAAAACAACATGTTTTTTTTTGATTTTTGTGAACTTGTTCTTTTAAAATTACACGTATTATCACCAATGTATCATACTACCTATATTAGTTCATTTTACTTTATTATTTTTTGATAATAAAGTATTGTGATCGACCTGAAATTTCAAAAAAATTTTCTACCCTGAAATTTTGTATTCTCACGTTTTAGGACTAGTAGACTCCAAAAAGGCAACAAAAAAAATGTCCTCTGTCCGCAGGAGACGCCGTACGCCGCACGCAAAACCGTTTGAAAGCGCATAGCTCACAAACCCGTTGAGATATTAAATTGAAATTTTTATGGTGGGTAGATTGGGTGAACCCCTACGATTGAAATCTTTTTGCGGGGTGGGGGTGTAAGGGGGGAGGAGGGGCGCGTTTTAGACCCAAAATTTTGGTTTCTAGATGTCAGGAACTGCTTATGGTAGGAGACTGAAATTTGGATCTTATGTAGTTCTATGATCGTGGACCTATTTGCAAAAAAATGGTTGATAAGGGTTGAGGGGTGTGGGAGTTGGGCGAAAAACAATGTGTCCGACACGTTCGAAAGCTGGGATTGAAGTATTCTAAACTAACTAACTACTGAACCGTTGATCTCAGAAGTGCGAAACTTTGTAGTTATCTTAAGGGATATGAGAGTAGACAAGGGCTAAAATTTTTAAGAGAGGAAGTGGAGTGTAGGGGTGGGGGGTGAAAAACTTTAGATTACAATATCTTCCGAACCTATTATACCAGGAAGAAAAAATTTGGTTTTTGTATATAAGATCATAAGTGCAGTCTACTGAATGTAAAAATTTTAAGAGAGGAGGTGAAGTACGAAAGTGGGGGATAACCATTTTTCAAAAAATTTAATTTTTATATCTCAAAAACCGTTTTACAGGAGTTAGGTCCAGTAGACTTCTAGCAGGAAAAAAATTGTTGTGGTGCTGGCGAAGGGGGTGACGGTGGGAGGAAGTGGAACGAAAATAATTCTGATTTTTATTTCTCGAAAACCGCAAAGCATAGAAAGGTAAAAATTGACGACTATATGTATAGAGTCACTGTAGAAGTATCCTAAATTTTTGATAGGGGTAGCAAGGTACGGGGGTGGGGGGTGGTTTTTCATTTCTCAGAAAAAACGTATGCTAGAAAGTTGAAACTTAGTATGTATATGTAGAAGTACTACAGGAGTAATTAAAGCAAAAAAAAAGTTCAAAGTTTTATTGATGTACAGAGCTGGAGTAATGCGTTGCAGGTCACTATGTGACTGATAACCTAAAGATTAAACAGGAGGCTATTTGGAACGTTATTTTTCAGGTTATCAGTCGCATAGTGACCTACACCGCATCTCATCATTAAACACGTTTCGGACTTCTACCCAAAAAATAATAAAGTTGCGCCCAGACTGTTGGCAGATTTTTTATTATTGTATTATGTAAGATATTATAATAGTACAAACATATTATAATAGATATGTATCGATATCTCATTATTTTTGCTCTTCACTAACCCATAATTATTATAAATTCATACATTCATTTAATAAGGCATTCGTCATACCTACGTATTTTGTTTGCTCTTCATTAACATTCGTCATATTTAAATATTCTTTAAAAAAGACAATTCTGAATTTATTTCATAATTTTGACTTCCTGTATCCTGTTAGCGAATTCTGTAACAGTAATTTTTCGTTCGATTTGCCTGATATTCTGTTTTTTAAGTGCAAATATTGAAACATTAATGTGTGCATAATGTTAAGCGCCTAACTTGAAGAATCGTTAATACGTGTTTTAGCGACTTTGGTATAAGAGGTACTGGAAGGAGTGAAATGATATCGCCCCTTAACGAACTTAGTCTTACAAAACGTATTTGATCGTGAAAAAATGTGACCGTCATCCGCTCCTGAGCTATCCTGCCAACAAACGAACGGACAAGCGTTTTTGGAGTTTTTGGTCATTGCTAAACGAAAAATAATAATTACCTTTTTTTATCTGTGGCTCCATGATTTGCGTTATATACCTACATTTCGGACCTGAAAAATTTTTTATATATTTTTTTTTCAAATGGCTCCGCAGTCAAAAATCTACATAAGTTCCAAGTTTCAACTTTCTTTTGTAAGCGGTTGCTCATGCTCCCTCCCCTTTCCCCCATCTTATCCGCAGTCTCCAAAAAGTCACCACTCTACCCTGTCTACCCACTTAAAAAATTTCAATTCAATAGATCAAAGGGCTTGTGAGATACTCGCATTCGAACACGCATGGCGGGAAATTTTGAGGTCTAGTAGGGGAATCGTTCGCATTAAAGAAAACTTTCAAGTACGAAAACAGTAACCTCCTTACACTTCCCCCAAAGTCGCTTTCATTGCCCACAAGTAACGGATCAGACAATGTTAGAGAGTTGTCTCTCTATTAGTACTTACTCTATGGTTGAAGTATACATATAAGTAAGTGGAGCAAATTCGACTGTGCCTCCATCCTAATCGAATGTTCTCGCATGTACCAGAACAGCGTGGAAGATCAAAATTTTTCGAAAGCTCTTAAGCCTACTAGACAAGTCCACACGCAGCACCAAAAGAACATTCAAAAACACTCTCGGCTACAGCCAAGCAGTATATAAGCAGGCGAAGCTTTCAGCGAAGAGATAGTAATTTTTATTACGTGGATTGTGAGTGCCATTGCGAGTATTACGCGACCGTATTAGTGGAAAGCGATTGATAGCGTATGATCCAGTCAAGCGATATATAAGCGGGTGGTATTGCCATACAGTGCGAATAGAATTAAAGTAAAGTAAATAAATTATTACTTCTTTTAATTTTAAACGAATTGTATTTTTACTTGAAATCCCGGCGAACTCCTAGCTCGCAACAATATTTTTAAATATGAAAATGTAATATGGAATAATTAAAATCAAATCTAATCTAATCTAATCTTTCAACTTTGTAATGAGATGTGTAATGATATGTGTCCATGCTCAATGTAGGTACTAATGTGTACTATGTTGAAACCTTCACACAGTTCATACGTCATTTTGTATAAAAGTTTAAATTGCAGGCAATTTTCACGCAAGGTTTAAGTAGCTTTAAATGATAAACTATGACTATTAAATCAGTTAAGTGCAAGCATAATCATGTATTAAATACCTACAATATTGTCTACAGAAATATACAGTGAAATAAAAAACTTCGATTTTTTAAATGTTTTATTATTTCAGAAAAATTCCGGAACAGAGAGTTCTTAAAAAACGTGTTCGCGTTCGTAAAATCCGTATAGACTTTCGGCTGGAAGGCCGATGCCAGTCTCAATCATATATCACTTGAGATGGTGTAAATAATTCAAAGGAGTATAAGTCAATAAAGCCTTATGGCTCATCGAATAGGGCCAAAATGCTTGTACTCGATCGCATCAGTACATAAGCGTCGTATAATCTAAGTCTTCGGGCGCCATGTAATGTAAGCCCTATATCACAATCGTAGGCATTATATATTGTATGATGCTGGCTAAAGACGCCGTTGGGGCCATAAAAGGTGTAGCGCTGTCTAATGATGACACGTTGGGTGCCATAAAAATCTGGGCCCTATGTTAAAGAAGGGTACCATATAATGAAAGCTGAATAATGGCCTGGTTGGTGGCTGGTTGGTTTACATGGTGGCCCGTCTACCGAAAAACAGGGCCCAATTAGCACATGAAGCGCCGTTTTGATACCACAACTCGTTTAACCTGGCCGTTAAGGGCTGATGAAGTATATGTATAGTTTTACAGAGACCTGGGGCTTGAATGGATTATCATATCCATCCGGAGCTGTTCAAGAAGGTAATCAGTTCTCCTATCTTGTTTTTCGAGATCTCATCGAGGTTATTGAAGAAGGGTTTGCCTAGTGCGCGAAGTCTGGCTCTAGCTAGGGCGGGACACTCGCAAAGAAGGTGAATAACAGTTTCCCTCTTATTTGCATCCCCACAACTGCGGCAATTGACGTTAAAGGGAATACCCAGTCTGGCCGCGTGGTCGCCAATCGGCCAGTGGCCCGTGCTGACTGCCGTGACTGTGGAGACGTCCACACGGCTCCTGCTCAGGAGTTCGTCTGTTCTGCTCCGGGAGTTGGATGGCCATATCTTCCTAGATATGACGCAGTTGGTCAGTCCTCTCCATCTGGAGTTTGCGTTTGTGAGAAAGTGGGTGGATATTTGGCGCTTAACAGTCCCTCGTGGGACCTGAACGGATTCTTCGAGAGAGCCCTGAAGAGCAGAACCTTGCCTAGCTAATTCGTCTGCTCGCTCGTTACCCTCTATCTTGCTGTGGCCTGGGACCCAAAGCAGAGTAACTTTGACTTCACTTCCTAAGTGGGCTAGCTCTTCTCGACACTGTTCGACGAGTTTAAAGGAGGTGGTAGCCGAATCTAAGGCCTTGATTGCGGCTTGGCTGTCAGAGAGGATTACAACATTTCGCTTTGGCGTAGCGTCTTGCTGCAAAGTCCGACAGGCCTCCCGGATCCCCAGTATCTCCGCCTAGAAAACGCTGGCGTAGTCCGGTAAGTGGTAAGACCTTGCGATATAGTGTGTATCTGAGAAAACTCCCGCTCCGACTCCACAGTTCATCTTTGAACCGTCAGAGTATATGACTGTGTCGAATTCATGTATAACTGAGCCATTCTTCCATTCCGCCCTGGTTGGAAAACCCACAGCGAAATCCTTCTTGAAGGTCAGTCTCGGGATAATGTAGTCGGTCGGCGATTTAACTATTTCCGCTGGTAAGGATTCTAGAATGTTACTGTGACCGTAAGGTTTGCCATACCAGCACCCAGATTCCTTGAGTCTGACAGCGCTACATGACACAGTACTTCTGATATGTAAGTCAATAGGTAATAAATGCAACAATACGTTCAAAGCATCAGTCGGACATGACCTCATTGCACCTGTAGTTCCGACTGCTGCTGTTCTCTGAACCTTGCTGAGTTTGTTTATGTTGTAACTCTTACTTAACGCTGGCCACAAGGCAAGCGATCCGTAGGTAAGAATTGGACGTATTACGACTGTGTACAACCACAGAACCATTCTTGGTTTAAGTCCCCACTTTTTGCCGAAGGTTCGTTTGCAGGCGTAGAAGGCGATACGTGCTTTCTCCACCCGTTGTTCTATATTTAACTTCCAGCTGAGTTTCGTATCGAGCACAACTCCAAGATACTTTGCACTAGGTGATAATGGTAGTTGCTGACCGTTAAGACGGGGAGGTTAAAGTCCGGTATTTTAGTTTTAGTGGTGAAGAGCATCAGTTCAGTTTTGTCCGGATTTACACCCAGGCCGCAGCTAGCAGCCCACGTGTTTACCTTACCCAGCGCGCCTTCCATGATTTCACTGATCACTGAAGGAAACATCCCTGATACCAGTATAACCACGTCATCCGCATACGCCACCACCTTAACCCCTTCCCTCTCCAGTCTTACTAAGATTTTGTTCATGGCCATTAACCAGAGAAGAGGCGAGATAACACCACCCTGGGGTGTACCTCTGCACACAGATTTTTCCAAATGGCTGTTCCCTAAGCTAGAGTGAATAATTCTCGTTCTCAACATGGATACTATCCAGTCGCTGAGACATTCCTCGACACCGAACTCGGTAAGAGATTCTTGAATGGCCTCAGTATGGACGTTATTGAAAGCACCTTCAATATCTAGAAAGGCAGCTAGGGTGTATTGTTTGTAATGCATTGTGTATTCAATTGTTCGCACAACCTCATGCAGAGCAGTCTCTGTGGATCTTCCCTTGAGGTATGCATGCTGCGATTTTGAGAACGGAGATCTGACGCAAATGGATGTCTAATATGCGCTCTAGTGTTTTCAGTACGAAAGATGTCAAACTAATTGGCCTGAAATCTTTCGCGAGTTCATGACTACGTTTGCCCACCTTCGGTATGAACACAACTTTGACTTGTCTCCAAGTCTGAGGCACATGATTCAGGGAGATGCAACTTCTAAAAATCGCCACCAGCCAGAGAGCTACTATATCTTGTAGCTTCTGCAGCATAATTGGTATTATACCGTCGAGGCCAGAAGATTTGTACGGTGAAAAGCTGTTGATTGCCCAACAAGTCTTCCTCTCGTCGACAATCAATTTAGTGTCGTAGTCTGATATTCGCTGCTCACCCTGAAGGTTTTGGGTGTCCGTGCAGCTGTCCCTAGATCCGGGGAAGTGGGTATTTATTAAGAGCTCCAGTGTCTCGGCAGTGGAGTCAGTCCAGTTCCCGTCCCCTCGCTTCACAAACGACGGGTTCGTGTGCTACTTGGACAATATCTTACTCATCCTCGCAGAGTCTCGGGTGCACTCAATGGATTGGAAGTAGTCAGCCCAAGCTTGCTTCTTGGCTGTTCTAACAGATTTTTTGTATATTTTTAGGCAGTCCTTGTAAGGTTGCCAGTGCTTGTGCTTGTAGCAGATGTTGAATACACAATACATGGATAGTTCTTCGTTCCACCACGGGGGGAGCGTTTTCTTACTATACAGGGTGTTTGGTACTCCGTGCACGACCTTGTAAGGGGTTATTCCTTGATATATTTGGAGAAAAAAATTGTTCCACAGGGTGGGTCAATTTTTAATATTAGTGGAGATACAGGGTGGTTAAGAAAAGTGTTTTTGACCGGTACCCTCACTCACTTAAAACGTTATATCTTGAAAACGAATAATCACAAGGCAAAGTGTTATAACTCGTTTTTTAGGCAATCGAATTACCTTTCATTTGATGTAACAGTCTAAATTGTAACTGCACCCAATCTTAAGATATTTACTCGAAAACACCAATTTTTGCTACGTGAACCCTTAAAGTTCAGTGATCAATGTAGTTTTTCTCAGAAAACCCCATTATAAACATGTCATTTTAATTTTATTTTTTTATGAGCCGTATTATTACCTACAAAAGCTGCATACATATGTATGAGTTACGATTAACATTTTGGAAGTAATAGGTAAAAATACATATCGCATAAAAATTAAATATTTCAAAAGTCAGTACCATAAAGTGGACCTCGTTTAATTTGTCGGTAGTACTGAAGTATTTTTATTGCCCATTTATTACTATTTAAAGTATGTAGGAAAACAATGAAATGTAACTGAGTTTCAACATAATTGATGCTTTTACCTGGATGTGGTAGGTAATACTGGGTGCGGTACTATGCCTTTTTTAATAGGGTGCCTTACAAAATAAAAAGCCTATAAAAGCAAAACTACCTTCATATTTTTATCAGTTTTAGTTACGTTGCTAACAGAAGAAGGTGTCAGTAGAATAAAAAAAATAATTTCGAAATGTCTGAGTACTCCAATGAAGAATATGCTGACATTGTGTTAATTTATGGAGAGTGTCGCAAAAATGGACAAGCCGCACGAAGGCTTTACCATCAGAGACATCCCCATCGACGGACACCTGACAGGAGAGTATTTCAGGACGTTTACAGGAGAATTAGGAAAACTGGCAGCGTTAGAACAAGGAGAGTAAATGTAAATCCTGCGCCTATAATCGCTGTTCAGATTGACGAAAGAATACTGCAAACAGTGCAAAATGATCCATCGATCAGTATCCGACGCTTGGCATTGCAGTTTAACGTATCTACTTGGAAGGTTTGGAGTATTTTAAAAGTAGAACGCTTCCATGCCTACCATCACACACCAGTACAGGAGCTGCTACCCATTGATTTCCGCAAACGGATGGAGTTTTGCAATTGGCTCCTTGAACGACAAATAGATGACGACAATTTTTTCAACAATATTCTGTGGACGGATGAGTCCCAATTTACCAGAGACGGTATCACAAACTTCCACAACCTACATACGTGGGCTGAGAGCAATCCACACACAAGAAGAGCGGCATCATTTCAGCACAGATTCAGCGTCAATTTATGGGCAGGCGTGATTGGTGACGATTTACTTGGACCTATTAGGCTTCCGCGTACTCTAAATAGCTCCAATTACTTACAGTTTTTATCAAATGATCTACAGGACTTATTGGATGATATTCCACTGGTACGATTGGCTTCCATGTTTTACCAACACGATGGTGCTCCAGCTCATTACGGCCGACAGATCACAGATTGGTTAAATTCCAATTATAGCAATCGCTGGATCGGTAGAAATGGACCGATACACTGGCCTGCAAGCTCTCTTGATCTTACTATTATGGATTTCTTTGTATGGGGACGGATGAAGGACCTAGTCTACGCAACGCCAGTAGAAACATTGGAAGATCTAAATATCAGGATCGATGCGGCAGCAATAGAAGTAAGGCAGCAGTTGAGGAATATGAATACCAAGAGAACACTCGCCAAACGAGCTTTAGCGTGCATTCAAAATGAAGGTGGCCATTTTGAACATTTATTATAACAAAATTTTTTTAAATAAAACATAAAAACCATTATTAAATTCTTTTAGTTCAAACAAGTAGTGTAGATCAACATGCAAATGCACTGACTTTTGGAATATTTAATTTTTATGCGATATGTATTTTTACCTATTACTTCCAAAATGTTAATCGTAACTCATACATATGTATGCAGCTTTTGTAGGTAATAATACGGCACATAAAAAAATAAAATTAAAATGACATGTTTATAATGGGGTTTTCTGAGAAAAACTACATTGATCACTGAATTTTAAGGGTTCACGTAGCAAAAATTGGTGTTTTTGAGTAAATATCTCAAGATTGGGTGCAGTTACAATTTAGACTGTTACATCAAATGAAAGATAATTCGATTGCCTAAAAAACGAGTTATAACACTTTGCCTTGTGATTATTCGTTTTCAAGATATAACGTTTTAAGTGAGTAAGGGTACCGGTCAAAAACACTTTTCTTAACCACCCTGTATCTCCACTGTTATTGAAAATTGACCCACCCTGTGGAACAATTTTTTTCTCCAAATATATCAAGGAATAACCCCTTACAAGGTCGTGCACGGAGTACCAAACACCCTGTATTTGGCTGGACATGATACCTTAAAGGCAACACTAAAAGCCTTTTCTAGTGTCTTCACCTTGGCATCCAGCTCCTCCATAGTGTTAGGGTTCAAGTTAAATATGTTTAAAAGTTTTGCTTTCACGACTTGTCTGAATTTCTTCCAGTCAATTCGCTTCGGGTTTCTGAATGGCTAGGATCCAGTTGTGATCCGAGAATGATCGTAAACTGGCCTATTCACTGGACGCCATATAATGTGTCGCCGCATTCTGACGCCAGGTGTTGTGCGCCATATAGTGTCTCCAAACGTTAATCGTCATAAAAATGTGGCCCAGTTAAAAGGAGGGCTCTTGGAGGTATATATGACTACCTCGTTCCGAAACATTTTCCCAAAAAAAAGAATTTAACCCGAACATTCCTGCTTTGATGATGACAAACCCCTTTTGCCACCAAGATTTTCGTCAATGATATTGTTGCGAGCTAGGGGTTCGCCGGGATTTCAAGTAAAACACAATTCGGTTAAAATAAAAATAAGTGATAATTTATTTATCCGCACTTTAATTCACAGAATTATAATCGCACAATAATTCGCACTGTATGGCAGTACCGCCCGCTAATACCATATATCGCTTGACTCGTTCACTTTCGTTCTCTCTCTACACGGTCGCGTGTACCCGCTATCTGTCACAGTCGACGTAATCAGAATTACTACTCTCTTTGCTGAATGCTTCACCTGCTTATATACTACCCGGTTGCAGTCTAGGATGTGCTTGAACGTTCGTTCAGTTCTGGAATCTTCTCGAAAGCTTCAAAGCCTTCGATTTCGATCATCGTTCAGTGGTGTGTGCAGAAGATTCAAGTGAGCTTGAGATCTTTCGACTTTGGTGGTTCATGTACAGGGTTCTAGTACATTGGAGAGCATTCGATAAAGAAGGGAGATAGAATCGTGTTGTCTCGCCTTATCTTCAGCTAGGTTTCTGATTTTGTTATTTTGCAACTAGGTATTCGGTTGTTGTTGTTTTCATTATGTGAAACGATCGAGTTGCACGGTTGCGGGGTTGCCAGGCTTACATGTAACATTACTCCCTCCTTAGTTTCTGTTCGTCCCGAACAGAGTAGCTCCCCCGTCAGTGACGTCATTTTTCATTTTGGTCCGTGGTACTCCCTCCTTTAGTTGCGTGCTGACTCGATGCCATCCTTTACCGTTGCACTGATGTTTTGACGATGTTTCCCTCTGTCTTCGAGTGCTGTGCAACAATACTAGATCGCCATCTCTGTAGCTGGAAGATTTCGCTCGTTGACAACGCTCTGCATTCTGGTGATTATTTGTTGAACAGATTTTGTCCCGAGTTTGGTAATGTTTTGCCTGCTGTCGATCACAAACTTTTAATCGTCGCAAGTTCCCCACGACCTCTTTGTCTTGTTGACTATTCTGCATCACAATATGCTGATGTTGATTTCGCCAGCCAATTTCCGTCTCTTCTAATTGGCTCTGTAGCTTTGCGCCTCTGGTACTCCTTTGTTCGGCAGTACACTCCGAACAATAATTCGTTGTTCTCTTCGGATTTCGACAATCAAACCTTAAGTGTCCTTCTTGTCCACAGTTCCAACATCGCATCGCTCCGCGACGTTTGCCTTGTCTTTCGGTTCCTTTCCACCGGCAATCGGTGTCAACAGTTATTTCCCCATCATTACAGCTATTGCATACCGGTTGTTTCGAAGTGTGATCATCGTAATTATTCCTGTTTCTTCTTAGATGCCAACAATCACGCCGTAAATGGCCGTCCTGTCCGCAATGCCAACATCGGAGAACGCTGAGCCTAGCGCGTTCCAATCTCCGACTCACGTAACATTGACCCGTGCCCTCACTGCGGCAATGGTGGGGTATCGCTCTTCCAGTGTATTCCGCTGGTCTGCAATCCCGACTTAAGTGTCCCGTCTTTCCGCAATTCCAACATCGGGGGGCACCAGATCCTACGCTCCGCATGGTGTACTCTGCTCTCTCGCATACACACTTTTCTGTTATTTTTCGGACTCGGTAGTTACTCCACGAGCTTTGCTTGGCAGCTTCGAACGTAAGCCCATATACTAAGGCTTCGCCAATCGTTTTCTTTCCTGACAATTTTAATGACAACTGTAATTCTTCATCCTGTACGGCATTATTAAATGTGAACACAGCCAAATCACTGCGTTGTTCGCCTTGCACATTAGGGAATGAAAGCAACGTAAGTCGTTCTATATCGAGCGCTAGCTCTTGCAATGTTTCGCCATCCTTTTGACTTCGGTTGTGGAGTTGCATCTTGTAGATCTCTCGCATGTGGTCACTGCCGTAATAAAGATCTAAAGTCTGTACCAACGTCGAAAAATCTTGTTGCTGCTCCTGCGGAATTGTTTGGAGAACTTCTGCTGGTGGACCTCTTAGCGCCAATATCAAAGCCGTTCCTCGTTCCAAATCATTCCAATGATTATTTCTCGCGGCAGCCTCAAATTGGGTTTTGTAGATAGCCCACGGTGTTTGTCCATCAAAGATTGGGGCTTTAAGATCTTTGTGTGTAACGTGTTCGGTTTTGATGACTCCAGTTGCTTTCACGTTATCAAAGTCCCTTTTTAGACGTTCAACTTCTTCCACAATCTCAGATGTCTTTTCTTCGAAAGTTCGAAGTTTCTTCTCTACATTTTCTTCGATTGTCTTACCTATAATGTCTATTTTATTATTTTGCAGCTCCAATTTTCGGTTGAGGTCTATTGACTGCTGGTCAAGTTTCTGGTTGAGGTCCTTTGACTGTTGTTCTAATTTTTGGTTGAGATCCTTTGAAGTCTGGTCTAACTTCTGGTTAAGGTCTGCTGACAGTTCACTTTGGTGGTCCAGTTTTTGATTAATGTCCGTTGAGGTTTGGTCTAATTTCTGACTTTGTTGGTCCATTTCCTGGCTGAGGTCCGTTGAGAGCTGTCTTTGTTGGTTCATCATTTGCTGCATTAACTGCGTCAGAGAATCTGGTGTACCAGAACACTCCTCACCACTTAATGCACGAGCTTCTTCTATTGGGAACTCGAAACTATTTGCGTCCTTACCTTCAGCCTCAAGCACGTCGATCATTCGGCTGACAAGTTCGGACTTGTTCCCGGTTGTTGATAATTCGCGTCTACCGAGCTCTTCCTTCAGCTCCATTAGTTTTAAGTCTTTTAAATAACGCGGCATTTTCACTATCTTTTATTTATCCGTTAACGATTTTTCCGCGATACAATTTCACTCAAATTCTCTTCTTGTCCGTATGAGAAGTTTCGACTTCACTAATTCAAGATACCGCTCACTAGAGCACTCTAGATTGTTCGATTTTACAAAATTCTCCCTGTCCGTTCGAGAATTTTAACTTCACTTTTCAGTTTGAAAACTTTGTTCGCGCACAAAATTCTCACTTTGTCCGTTCGAGAATTTTAATTTCACTTTTCCGCTCGCGATTTTAACCCGAATTAATCCTTGAAATCCCACTTCTGACACCAATTGTTGCGAGCTAGGGGTTCGCCGGGATTTCAAGTAAAACACAATTCGGTTAAAATAAAAATAAGTGATAATTTATTTATCCGCACTTTAATTCACAGAATTATAATCGCACAATAATTCGCACTGTATGGCAGTACCGCCCGCTAATACCATATATCGCTTGACTCGTTCACTTTCGTTCTCTCTCTACACGGTCGCGTGTACCCGCTATCTGTCACAGTCGACGTAATCAGAATTACTACTCTCTTTGCTGAATGCTTCACCTGCTTATATACTACCCGGTTGCAGTCTAGGATGTGCTTGAACGTTCGTTCAGTTCTGGAATCTTCTCGAAAGCTTCAGAGCCTTCGATTTCGATCATCGTTCAGTGGTGTGTGCAGAAGATTCAAGTGAGCTTGAGATCTTTCGACTTTGGTGGTTCATGTACAGGGTTCTAGTACATTGGAGAGCATTCGATAAAGAAGGGAGATAGAATCGTGTTGTCTCGCCTTATCTTCAGCTAGGTTTCTGATTTTGTTATTTTGCAACTAGGTATTCGGTTGTTGTTGTTTTCATTATGTGAAACGATCGAGTTGCACGGTTGCGGGGTTGCCAGGCTTACATGTAACAATATCTTCCGAACAGGCAAATAAAGTTACCGATAATTTGAACAAAAGAACAAAGAAGAATAAATTTCATTGTCGCTAGTAAGTTTGGTCACCATGCTGACTAAATGCTGCCGTAATATTAATTGGTCCCAATAAAAAAAATCTGCCAACAATCTGGGCGCAACTTTATTATTTTTGGGTAGAAGTCCAGAACGCGTTTAATTCTGAGACGCGGTGTAGGTTACTATGTGACTGAAAACATAAAAAAAAGTTCGAGAAGCGGTTAGATTGGGGTCGCGATAGAATACTTACGCCGCTGCCACATATAACATATGTATTACATAATTGGGTCAAACTCCGGGACGAGGTCTAAGTCGAAGTATAATATCGTCACTCTAATTTCAAAACCTCGTAACTCCAAATCAACAAATTTTAAAACTAAATCTTTAAAACTATTTTTATACTCTAGATGAAATCATATAGAGTATTATAAGTTTAATCCAGCCCAAAAGTTTGTAACGCATAGAACCAAGCCTCGGACAAAAAAAAGTTATATATTATTTTTTGTTTATTTGTGGCCAAAAACCTCAAATCCGCCTGACGCCCGTCCGTCCGTCCGTCCGTCCGTCCGTCCGTCCGTCCGTCCGTCTGTCCGTTAGCACGATAACTCAAGAACGCCTTCACCTAGGATCTTGAAATTTTGAATTTGGATGTTTGGTGGAATTTGTAAGGCTAAGTTCGTTAACGGGCAAAATCGTCCTACTCCTTCGGGTAGCTGCCATACAAAATGTCCTTAAAACACGTGTTCAAGAATATTGGTCGATAACTTCAGAAGGGCTTAAGCTACGTCTTTGAAATTTTGTATGTGTCATTTTTCCAATAGTTGGAGCTAAATATATGAGTATGAAGAAAATCCTATTAGTCCTTCGTGTAGCTGCCATACAAATATCCTGTCAAAATGTATTATCTTAATTTACAAAACTCACAATAACTCAAGTAATCTTTTAGCTACGAATTCGGAATTTTGTACAAGTTAGTTTTGAGTGAAAAGAAAGTCGGAGTTTACTAATCAGCGAAATCCTTTTACTCCTTCTGGTAGCTGCCATACAAAATGTCCTTAAAACACGTCTTCAAGAATATTGGTCGATAACTTCAGAAGGGTTTAAGCTACGTCATTCAAATTTTGTATGTGTTATTTTTCCAATAGTTGGAGTTAAATATATGATTATGAAAGAAATCCTGTTAGTCCTTCGTGTAGCTGCCATACAAATATCCTGTCAAAATGTATTCACTTAATTTACGAAACTCACTATAACTCAAGTAATCTTTTAGCTACGAATTCAGAATTTTGTACAAGTTAGTTTTGAGTGAGAAGGAAGTTCGAGTTTACTATTCAGCGAAATCCTTTCACTCCTTCTGGTAGCTGCCATACAAAATGTCCTTAAAACACGTGTTCAAGAATATTACCAATAACTTCAGAACGGTTTTAGCTACGTCTTTGAAACTTTGTATGTAGTATTTTGCCAATAGTTTGAGTTAAATGTATGATTATGAAGAAAATCCTATTAGTCCTTCGTGTAGCTGCCATACAAATATCCTGTCAAAACGTTATCACTTAATTTACGGAACTCGCTATAACTCAAGTAATCTTTTAGCTACGAATTCGGAATTTTGTACAAATTAGTTTTGAGTAAAAAGGAAGTTCGAGTTTACTAATCAGCGAAATCCTTTTACTCCTTCTGGTAGTTGCCATACAAAATATCCTTAAAACACGTGTTCAACAATATTTTCCGATAATTTTTGAACGCTTCAAGCTACGAATTTGAAATTTTGTACACATTAATTTTTGAATAGTTCCAAGGAAAAGGATAAATATGTAAGAAATCGAGTGAGTCCTTCCTGCACCTCCCATGTGAAAGTCCTTTAAAAAGGACTTTTTTTTCGATGACTTACCCAGTTCAAGGTATGAAGTTAAACACTGAATATTGTCTTTTAGTTTTGAGTAGCAATCTAATAGCAGTCCTTAATAAAGGACATACAACATGCACACACTTAGTTCTACTTTATCCCCAACTACAATATAAATCGGAGTTCAGTATTCATCTAGAGTATTATACGATTGGCTTGCAGCCGATCGTGACTGCAGTATGTTTCATCCATATTTTTACGTAAATTGTTTAGAATTTTTTATAGCAGCATCTTATATCGCTTTATGGGGTGCAGACCCATATTTTTCCTTGTTTAAGTAAAACAACCTGAACCTTTCGTGTTCCAACTTCAACTAATTTATTTAATACAATTTAGTTTCTACTTAACCTATTTTCCTAAATACTAATGCAATGGATTTTACATAATTCTATATACATAATTCCAAAAAGCTATTATTTCATATTTTAGTGTTTTACCGGAGGGTCAGTTTTATGACTATCAATTTTATGACTTTATTGTTTCATTTCTTCGATGTAATCCAATTATACTTCTCGCAAACTTTTAAGCCATTAGTCTTTTCAAATAACAATTTTAAATATTATTCCAGCAAAAACCAATTCTACGTGGACAGACAGAAGTTAGCGGTTACCTGCTAATTCGGCTTTTTTTATAACGAATACGATTTTATATTTGATTTTCGGTAACCCGCTACACACTCCCCTTCCAGCGCAGCGTATGTTAAAAATTGAAAAAAAAAATATATGTATGGGAAAAGAGAAAAAAAAAAAATATAATAATAAATAAAGATAATAAATTTTATTGGAATTCACACAGGTTGGGTGTGAGCTGGCTTCAATCTGTCTAATGAAATAGAAGAATTTTTTCCGTTAATTTCTACTACGAACTGCTTCCTAAATCGGCGTACAACTTTATATGGTCCGTCGTATGGAGGGTTCAGTAATTTCTTTACTTTATCTACCCTTACAAAAACAAAATGGCACTTGTCTAGATCGGTCGAAAAACTTACATTTTTCTAGGAGTTTTGACGAGTGTCAGTGGGTTTTATTTTACTCATCGCTTCTTTCAAATTAGATACGAAACTTTGAGGTTCTAAGCGGTGGTACAAATGCGGTGAGATCCTAGTAGTTAGAATAGTTTGGATTCAAATTGTCTTCCTTGATCTGCCGTAAAATCAAGTGGGACTCCAAACCGACTTATATACTCGGTAACGAAGGTTTCAGCTACTGTTAATGCTGACATGTCCCTTATCCGATACGCCTCTGGTAGAGATGAGACGAATATTTTAGTATTCGCTATGATATTACTAATATTTGGATATATTAGATATTAGGAATATGCCGATATCAAATATTCGAATATCAT
This sequence comes from Beris morrisii, assembly GCA_951812415.1. Taxonomy (NCBI): domain Eukaryota; kingdom Metazoa; phylum Arthropoda; class Insecta; order Diptera; family Stratiomyidae; genus Beris; species Beris morrisii. The sequence continues at coordinate 90,946,299 of OX638311.1, forward strand.
GATATTCATTTCCCATCGACCCCTTCTCATAGCATGGATTTACCGATCTATTTATTCTTCATTTACTTGGATCCAAATTCAACTAATTTACCAATCTACTCTTCTTTTCTTTATACAATAAATTTCATACATTGTCATTTATATCTTCAAAGCAGACAGTCCTTTCCCTTCCGATAAATGTTGAATTCGTTGTTTAAATCTACCATAATCTTCCGTTACACATTTGCACTTTCCTTAATTAATGTGTATGTGGTAGGTACGAAATTGCACAGGTGTACTTTCCCAGACCCTTTCCTTCTTAAAGTGCCTGCCTTCTTTCTCTAGAACGCGCTCAATATAGTAGTAAATTTTTAGTTTTCTATCCTTTGCGGTTCTCGAAAAATATTGAATCAGATTTTTTTCCTTTTCACCTTCTCCCGACATCGCCCCCTACAATCACACCTTCAAAATTGTTTTCCCTGCTAGAAATCTACTGGGCCAAACTCCTGTAAAATTTCTAAGATCATATCTGGTACTGTTCTTGAGATATAAAAATCTAATTTTTTGAAGGAAATAGCCCCTCACTTTTGTGCTTCACCACCCCCCTCAAAAAGTTTACGTTCAGTAGACTCCACTTGTAATCCTATATACAGAAACCAAATTTTATCTTCCTGCTGTAATTGGTTCGGAAGATATTGATGTCCAAAGTTTTTCAATCCCCACCTCGAGACCCCACCACCCCCCATAATTTTGGTTCAATATGGTTTTACTACTATATTGAGCGCATTTTAGAGAAAGAAGGCAGGTACTTTAAGAAGGAAAGGGTCTGGGAAAGTACACCTATGCAATTTTGCACCTATCACCTACACATTAAATAAGGAAAGTGTAAATGAGTAAGGGAAGATTATGGTAGATTTAAACAACGAATTCAACATTTATCGGAAGGGAAAGGACTGTCGGCTTTTAAATGACAATGTATGAAATTTATTGTGTGAGGAAAAGAAGAGTACATTGGTAAATTAGTGCAATGTGGATCCTTGTAAATAAAGGAAAATTGATTGCTAAATCTATGCGTTATATAAGGAGGAAAGGGTAGGTGTTTTTATATTTGGAAATAATAATTGAATTAAATATAACTAACATATATTGGATAATGAAAAGGATAGCAGAGTAAATCCGAGTGATTTCGCACCTCGTAAGTTTGAGCAAGGGTAAATGGGGTAAGTTCGTAATGTTTAACATCTTTGTTAGTTTTTTTAGTTTTAATTTTCATGTATTTTCAGTTTTGTGTTCATATGTCTATACCGAGTTAAAATTTTTTCAGCAATTAGATATTTTGCAATAAGCTGCTAATAATAGTGTATTTTCGCGATCATATTGACTTTTAAATTTAAATACCGTAATGTTTTCTTTAGCTTAACTTCACCAAATATAGTTATAAATCTCTATTCGATGATCATTTCATGAAGATTGTTTTTCAACAAGCACCAGCTCAATATGATACAATAGATATTAGTAATATTCAAATATTAGTTTAGATATTATAATACCGCGTAATGAATATATTCGTATTAGGTGATATCACCATATATTGGTATGGACCCATCACTAGTTATCACTGACCAGTAAAAGTCATCGCCGATTAAAACACTAATACCGTCAATACAAGTTGCATTATTTATACTAACGTCAGCTAACTCGCGGCACTTCAACTTGACGTCGATTAAATCTGGAACTGCCAAAACATCCAAGCAAATTTATGGAACCTCTAGTGCGTCGATCCTTACTGTGTTGTTATTGTACTGACTTCGAAGAATAATCTCTACCTTACTAAAAAGCTGTGGGCTAGGTCGTTTTACTGTCCTGAATGGCATGATTTGAATCGACTGCTGTCAAAGGATCTTTAAACCTAACTTTCTGGATACAGATTGCTTGACGTATGATGAATGACTGCCGCTATCAATAACGACTCGAAGTAGTGTTCTTAATATTCTTTCTACAATAACGCTGTTATTATTTTTGACAGTTTGTAACTCATTTACGTTAGCCTGCGCCGCCGTAATAATTTCATTTTTATACTCTAGATGAAATCATATAGAGTATTATAAGTTTAATCCAGCTCAAAAGTTTGTAACGCATAGAACCAAGCCTCGGACGAAAAAAGTTATATATTATTTTTTGTTTATTTGTGGCCAAAAACCTCAAATCCGCTTGACGTCCGTCCGTACGTCCGTCCGTCTGTCCGTGAACACGATAACTCAAGAACGCCTTCACCTAGGATCTTGAAATTTTGAATCTGGATGTTTGGTGGAATTTGTAAGGCTAAGTTCGTTAACGGGCAAAATCGTCCTACTCCTTCGGGTAGCTGCCATACAAAATGTCCTTAAAACACGTGTTCAAGAATATTGGTCTATAACTTCAGAAGGGATTAAGCTACGACATTGAAATTTTGTAAGTGTTATTTTTCCAATAGTTGGAGCTAAATATATGATTATGAAGAAAATTCTGTTAGTCCTTCGTGTAGCTGCCATACAAATATCCTGTCAAAATGTATTCACTTAATTTACGAAACTCACTATAACTCAAGTAATCTTTTAGCTACGAATTCGGAATTTTGTACAAATTAGTTTTGAGTGAAAACGAAGTTCGACTTTACTAGTCAGCGAAATCCTTTTACTCCTTCTGGTAGCTGTCATACAAAATGTCCTTAAAACACGTGTTCAAGAATATTGGCCGATAGCTTCAGAAGGGTTTAAGCTACGTCTTTGAAATTTTGTATGTGTTATTTTTCCAATAGTTGGAGCTAAATGTATGAATACGAAGATAATTAGTCCTTCGTGTAGCTGCCATACAAATATCCTGTCAAAACGTCTTCACTTAATTTACGGAACTTACTATAACTCAAGTATTCTTTTAGCTATGAATTAGAAATTTTGTACAAATTAGTTTTGAGTAAAAACGAAGTTTGGGTTTACTAATCAGCGAAATCATTTTACTCCTTCTGGTAGCTGCCATACAAAATGTCATTAAGACACGTGTTCAACAATATTTTTCGATAACTTTTGAACGCTTCAAGCTACGAATTTGAAATTTTGTACATGTTTATTTTTAAATGATTCCAAGGAAAAGGATAAATATGTAAGAAATCGAGTGAGTCCTTCCTGCACCTCCCATGTGAAAGTCCTTAAAAAAGGACATTTCTTTTCGGTGACTTACAGAGTTTAAGACATATAATTAAACACTGAATATTGTCTTTTAGTTTTGAGTAGCAATCTAATGGTAGTCCTTAATAAAGGACATACAACATGCACACACGTAATTGTACTTTATCCCCAACTACAATATAAATCGGAGTTCAGTATTCATCTAGAGTATTATACGATTGGCTTGCAGCCGATCGTGACTGCAGTATGTTTTCGATTTGGTTCGCACATTGAGGTTATGTGCTTACCATCGCACTTCGCGTATTTCACAAACTTAACCTTACAAAATCGAGACGTGTGATTTTGTTTTGAACATCGAAAACAACGACCCTTTAGCTTCAGCAGCTCCTTTTTCTCTGCAATACTTAATTGACCTTCACAGTCCCTCGTTCCGTGGTCTGTTGATTCACAAAATATGCACGGTTCCTTTACTTCTGGTATAAAAAGACCTGCTGCAGTTTTATATGTTTTCGTTGGTTGCTTCCGAGGTTCATTTTCGTCGTATGAATTTTCTAGGGATTCAGCCTCTCTTTTAATAAACTTGAGTAATCCTTGCATTTTTTTATCACCTACGAATCCTAACGTTTCACTACATCCTAATATTGATGCGCCATCAGTGGAGTGGCATCATCAACCTGCTCGTTACTGTTTTGATTGGAGTAAAGGCGATGAAAGTTAGCTCGAAGATCGGCCGGTAGACATCGTAGCAACTTGGACTTCAACATTATCGAATAATGATTTAGTGAAACGCCCATGACGTTCAAAGACCAAATAGCAGTCGTCACAGTTGTGTATAGACGTCGGGACTCTTCGCATCTGTTCTAGATAATAGTGCCGATATTCCCATGAGCTGCTGCATGATTTTACCTACTAATTTTTCGACGTCTCCGAACTCTTCTCGAAGGAGCGCAGTGGCACCATCGTAATTGCTGACGATTGGCGTAAACCAGCAATCGTATAGGCGGCTCTGCCCCTTAGTGTAGACTCCAAGTAGGCGAGTTTGTCGGTCGCTGAAAGAGAACTGGGGTCCTATTCTCGAGTTCATTCGACCAAGTTTCGTGCACGAATTTCATCAACTTTCAAATGACTTGAAAAATTGCTATTCTCGAGTAGTCACACGGCGGTCGCATGCGAATCTTTTCGCATGATATGCAACGAGTGGTTTCTATCATTCGAATTAAACTTTCGTGTACGAAACTTTAGCCGTTACCATGTCAACTGTCAAAAAATATTTTAAATGTGTATACAAATTAAATTTAAATTTATAAAAAGTGAGTTCAAATTTTAAAAATTTGAATATTTTAAATATTTTTTTAAACACCTATAAATATAAAAATATGATGCAGCACAACATTCTCGGAACATTTTTGTCTGCATTAGAAGACACAGAAGATCATGCGGAAGTCAGAAGACAATTTCTTCATAGAAATGACGCCTTTGATTTACCGAATCGACATTTCGAAAAGATGTTTCGATTACGAAAAGAAATGGCTGAAGAATTAATTGATCTTGTTGCAGAAAAAAGTGATGTGCAAAGAAGAAGTTCTGCTTTTGGATCCCACTATAAAGGTAAGACATTAAGGGTAATCTTTATTTAAAACACTTTATTATTTAGAAAAAATTATGTTTTCTAAAAATTAATAAAGTAAAGTAGAGTACAAAAAATATATAAAATTTATTTTAGGTACTAACAGCATTGAGATTTTTGGCATCTGGAAGCTATCAAATGGACATTGGTCAAAATGTAAACATGGCGATTAGCTAAATTTATATTGCGGATGGAGCACATTGAGTAAATCCAGACTTGGCTCAAGCTCGAATTCTTTAACAACGCATAATCCGAAATTTCTTTTAACTGTTTAATTACTTTACCAATATTTATATTAAGTACCTAATATTTATGTAATGTTACTCGTTAAAAAAACAATTCTTAAGAATAGCAAAATTATAATTTATTCAACAAACTTTTTTTTAATATTATTATAACACAACACACATGCAACAAACCAAATAACACGTTAAACAAAATAACGCGTTGATGTTCTTCCTCCAAATATTCTAAATCCTCATATTCCTTGTGGAGACTTTCATTCTCAGTACCATTTTCTATTACGTCACCACCTTAATTGTCATCAATATCATCACTCTGTAATTTGGTGCATTAGATTAAATAGCACGAAAGCATACGATAAAAGTGGAATGATGGTACTTCAAATTGACTTACAAATTCAACAATTGACTCAAAAGTCGTTTCAACACCGGTAACTGCTGTAGCGTCGAGCATATTAGCTATGCTGTTGTTTGTTGCATCCAAACACACAGTACTTTGTCGTTCTCCACCCGTGGTTCGAATATCTTTAAGAATGCCCGCTTGCAACCCTTTTGTTTTGTTTTTCATATCTTGCCAAGTCTGTAAATTACATAAATAATTATCTTGATTGCTTGTTTATAATGAATACCTTACCATACCTTGCGCCATTGCTTTCAATCCTTTTTGCACCAGGAATACTATTTAAAACATTCGAAACGTTACTCCAAATTTGTTGAGCGTTTTCATGGGTGAATTCCGCATTGAATCTACCTTTAATTAATTTTGGATTACTTTCCAAAAATTCTATTAATATCGCTTTCTCCTCCCCACTAATATTACCAACCCGATTTTGATCGATTTTTTTTAGTTTGAAACTAGCGGATTTCTGTTCTGAATTGTTTCACTTGTTAGTGGTCACAGTGGCTTACCGAATTCACGTTAAATAGCAAAGAACTTGTCTGGCAATACCACTTCCAAATCGTGTACGACCATTCGAATGTAAAAATTTCGCATGACATTTAAGAATACCAATTTTTATGGGAGTTGGATCGTGCACGAAACTTATCATTCGAATCGTACGCGACCAAAATTCGAATGAGCTCGAGAATAGGGCCCCTGTTGTCGTGGATTGTTGTTTTAAAATGTTCCCAATAAGGAAGCCAGTCCTGATAATCTCCAGAGAAGGTTTTGAGCGGCAATTTCGGCATTTTCATTGCGGAGTGTCTGTCTTGCAAACTACCTGCTACTGGAACACTGCTGACAATTTGTCGGTTCAAGACTCGATTCACCTTCTCCAAACGTTGCGATAGTCTGGCCATAGTTCCGACTGCCTTATCCTCATACTCAGCAGTAGTTTCGCATTAACTTAACTTAAAATCGATTATACTTTCGTCCCGGGTTTCGGTACCATGAAATAAAACGCGATCGGTATTTTAAATGTTTTATTATTTAAGGAAAATTCCGGAACAAGGAGTTCTTAAAAAACGTGTTCGCGTTAGTAAAATCCGTCGACCCGCGATCTCCTCGTTCATTCGTTAAGTTCATTCAGTCATGTTCATGGTCCTTAGTCTCGTTGCGTTCGGTATTTTCAACATTCAGTTCTTTTATTCGTTTATATAACTGCGATTTCTTAAATTTTGTATTTGGAGATGCAAAAAATGTTGACAGCAGTCCGAAATTTCTTCAAAACAGCGCACAAATCCGTGATTTCCATGTTCCTAGTTAAGACAAAAGAAATGACTAATTTAGGTACAAGGAGGTATAAATAATGTAATGTGAGCACACGTTACTGGTCTTTTTGACCAAATTAACCTTTTCGCAAAAAACAAACCTCCAACCTTAAATGAAGTTTTAATTTCAAGAACTGGAATGAAACGTTACAACGTTACTTCTCCTCCTAGAAAATTTTCTTTTTGACAGTAACCTGTAGTAACATTATTTAATTATACATAAATATTTCCATAAATAAACATTATAATACAATATTAGGTGCGTTTTTTGCGACTTTGAATTTATCATGTGCCTGCATGTGCTACACCACTGTAAGATGTGGTGTGGTTGCTCCTCTAGCTTTGCGCTTTGTTGTTGTTTTCGCACATCGCTAACCGACTCTGTACTGGATAAGGGAGTAAAAAAATACGCCAAATATCGGTTTAAGGTGTATAACCTTAAAACGATCGTTGACACATAGATGGCGTTAGTGAGCGTGTTAAGCAGCCTAGGAACGCAATTTTTTTTTATTTAAGATTTGGTTAGTTGTTAACATTAATCAGTGCACATCGTCAAAAATTTCATTCAACAACATACGTTTGTCCTGCGTTGATCATGTCTAGTTTTTTGCCAGAAAAAGAGCATATGCGGGAAGCTCTGCTTTTTTGCTTCCACGGCTGCTGAATCGCATCAAATGCTTGTGGGGGCCTATGGTAACAATGTTTTAGCGGAATCAACGTGCAAGGCTTGGTTTCCTCGATTCAAAGACGGCGATTTTGACATGAGCGACAAGAAGCGCGAAAATCGGTCCAGGAAGGTTGAGGACGATCAATTGCAGGTTCTTTTGGACGACGACGATACCCAATCACAAAAAACGCTTGCCGAGCAATTGGATGTTACTCAAGCAGCCATTTCCAAGCGTCTACGTGCCATGGAAAAGGTTCAAAAGATCGGAAAATGGGTGCCGCATGAATTGAACGATAGGCAGATGGAGCGACGCCAAAACACATGCGAAATGTTGATCGCCAGACACAGAAGAAAGTCGTTTCTGCATCGGATTGTGACTGGCGATGAAAAGTGGATTTATTTTGATAATCCAAAGCGCAGAAAATCGTGGGTTGATCCCGGTCAACCATCAACATCTACCGCAAGACCAAATCGCTTCGGACGGTAGACAATGTTGTGCGTTTGGTGGGATCAGCAAGGTATCGTCTACTATGAGCTCTTAAACTGTCGATGCCCACCGCTACCACAAACAATTGATCAAATTGCACCGTGCTCTGCGTGAAAAAACGCCGGAATATCAACAAAGACATGACAAGCTGATTTTCCTTCACGACAAAGCACCATCGCGCACGTCAAAAAAGGTCAGAAACTACTTGGACACACTCAACTGGGTGGTGCTACCCCCTCCCGCTAATTCACTAGACCTGGCCCCTTCTGAATACCACTTGTTTTCGTTGATGGGCCACGCGCTCGCTGAACAGTACTTCGGTTCTTACGAAGACGTCCGAAAATGGCTTGATGAGTGGTTTGCGCTTCGAAAGAGAAGGCATTTTTTTGGCGTAGTATCCACATATTTCACGAGAGATGGGAGAAATGTGTAGCTAGCGAGGGTGAGTACTTCAAATAAATTTGTTTTTGTTTTCTTTGAAAAAACATGTGTTTTTCTGACCTTAGTCAGAAAACCGATCGTTTTAAGGTTATACACCTGGTAAAAGAAAAACTTATTTGGTAGATACATAGGGTAGAATGGGTAGCCCTGCGCCATAGGTAGAAATGTACCACTCGCCATTGGCGCTCGCCCGTAAGTAAAATCCTCAAAGCAGAAGTAGTATTCTCTTTCTCTTTTCTATCCATACGATCGCGTTCAGGAATCGTTAAAATACCGAACAGTTATTCGGAGAAAAAGAAAAACGCAAAGGAAGGCACATATATAGCGTGTAGTCTAAGGTGTGTTTTAGTAAAGTGCTAGTTTATTAGTTGTTTGTATTTATGAAAAATAATTAAAAATATCCATGTGGTCGGAATCGGTAGAATTGCACAATGAGCATATAGGGAGATATGCACCAGATTGTTATGCCTCCTTTACCTGAATTCATGGCCGCAAATCTTAATGGTATTCAAATTATTTTGCTGCAACCAGAACGGATTCGTGCTAAAAGGAGACAGCAGTAACATATCAAATTTGTAATCGATTTCTCAAATTTTAATATCCGTTAACTTATCAAAACTTATAGTATAAAACCATTGAATTATTATTATTATTATTATTCGGTATTTTTTATTAGTATAAAAAGCTTTAATATATTTTCTGTTTAGTTCGTTTATGTTTGTTACTTTTGTAAATATATTTTATGTTTTTTGTTTCAACTAATTTGGTTTGGGTTGGCTATATATATAAAATGTGGTGCATTTCTCCCGTATAATGGGAGAAATGCACCATTTGGACTGACTGCGTTCTTCTTCATTAGGCTCAAGATCTGTTTATATTTTGCTCTTTGTTATGAATAAAATATTTGCGCAAAGTGTTTGATTAAATAAAGAAAGAAAACTTAATCAAGTTCCACTATTTTCTACGGAGATATGAAGTAATTATTGGAAAATGGTGCATTTCTACCTAGTCTCCCCAACACTTATTCCTAATCTTTATCGAGCCAAATAAAAAAACATATTGATGAAAAGGTACCCGGGTAACGTATTTACAAATCCTATACCATTTGAGTCTCGAACAGGATTGTCTTCGATTACAAACCCTATACCATTTGAGTACAAGAAGTCACCGAAATAGTGTAGGCTTTGCGAACGAAATTGAACTGCACGCGACCTTACAAACCCTATACCATTTGAGTCACAGACAACATCAAGTGTGGTGTGAATGACTTCGCCCTATAAACCAAAAGCACGAAAAATTCATGGGTTCTTATGTACAAACTACTACTATGTTAACTCGTGCGATTGTGTTTGTGGCGATAAACGTAAAGCAAATATTTCCCCATCTTCTCCTCAAGAATGTAAACATGCCGACCTTTTCCGCCTTTAGCGATAGAAAAAGACTAAAGGTTCTACACGACACGTATTATCATCAAGTGCCATTGCAAAGTTAGATGTTGAACTGCGCAGAGCGCTATAGTTTCCTACATGCGAACATGATGCCGGAACCCATAACTCTGCAATCTTTCGATTGCACTAGTCGATTGAATGCTGTCTTTTGATTGCACTAGGCGTCGATCACTAGAATTCTATTTCACTATGACCGGACGCCGTCCATCGGTGCAGTGTCGACCGGTAAGGCAGCATTCGCCTATAAGTCAGGCCTACCTTTCATCGATGATAGTTCAGGTCTACTTCATACATCCTTCATACATACTCTTCAGTGAGTGCACGTATAGCCATCTCGTTCTTGCTCATTCCAATTTCAAATACAATGCGCGATAGGAGATCTCTCATGTCGACGAGTGCGGATGAGATGGTCGGATGCATTTCAGTATGAGCAAGAAAGAAATGCGAATACCTCACACGTATTCACAGACAGCAAGTACATAGCTGAACTTGTTCCCAACTGATAATATTATTTCAGCGACAAGTTTCGAAACTGTTCGCTTCCTCTTCATCGCCTCTTCATCGCCTCTTCATCGATGTTTGGTTTATAGGGCGATTAGGTTTTGTTGGTATGCAAATGTGTTTACAAACCGAAATCGAATAGTCTCAGAAAAAGTGCGTAACCCTATAAACCAAAAACACGAAAAATTCATGGGTTCTTATGTACAAATTACTACTATGTTAACTCGTGCGCTTGTGTTTGTGGCGAAAAACGAAAAGTAAATATTTCCCCATCTTCTCCTCAAGAATGTGAACATGCCGACCTTTTCCGCCTTTAGCGATAGAAAAAGACTAAACGTCCTACACGACACGTATTATCATCAAGTGCTTACTCGCCGGCAAATGCCATTTCAAACTTAGATGTTGAACTGCGCACAGCGCTATTGTTTCCTACATGCTAATATGATGCCGGAACCTGACGACTAGTGTAATGAAATTCATATTTCGATTACATTTGTCGATTGAAAATTGTCTTTTCGTTGCACTAGTCGACGACCACTGGAATTCTATTCCAATATGACCGGACGCCGTCCATCGGTGCAGTGTCGACCGGTAAGGCAGAATTCGCCTACAAGTCAGGCCTACCTTTCATCGATGATTGGTCAGGTCTACTTCATACTCCCTTCATACATACTCTTCAGTGAGTACACGTATTGCCATCTCGTTCTTGCTCATTCCAATTTCAAATAGAATGCGCGATAGGAGATCTCTCATGTCGACGAGTGCGGATGAGATGGTCGGATGCATTTCAGTACGAGCAAGAAAGAAATGGAATACGTGTGAGATATTCACACGTATTCACAGATAGGAAGTACATAGCTGAACTTGTTCCCAACTGATAATCTTTTTTCAGCGACAAGTTTCGAAACTGTTCGGTGCCTCTTCATCGTCTCTTCCTCGATCTTTGGTTTATAGGGAAGTTCCGGTTTATTGGTGGTCGTTTGAAAACCCTATATAATTTGAGTCAAGGTCATGAAAGTCTTCTATTTGTGTTTGTTTTCATGAAAACCTTAAACCGTTTATATACAAAACGTCACCGAAATAGTGTAGGTTTTTGGCAAAGTGCGCAAGTTTCGGTTTGTTGATGGTCGTTTGAAAACCCTATTCCATTTGAGTCAAGGTTTCGAAAATCTTCGATTTGGTTTTGTATGCACGGAAGCTTTAAAAAATCACCGAAATAGTGTAGATTTTGAGTAGCTGGCTTACTCCCATTTTTATACTCTAGATGAAATCATATAGAGTATTATAAGTTTAATCCAGCCCAAAAGTTTGTAACGCATACAACCAAGCCTCGGACGAAAAAAAGTTATATATTATTTTTTGTTTATTTGTGGCCAAAAACCTTAAATCCGTCTAACGTCCGTCCGTCCGTCCGTCCGTCTGTCCGTGAACACGATAACTCAAGAACGCCTTCACCTAGGATCTTGAAATTTTGAATCTGGATGTTTGGTTGAATTTGTAAAGCTAAGTTCGTTAACGGGCAAAATCGTCCTACTCCTTCGGGTAGCTGCCATACAAAATGTCCTTAAAACACGTGTTCAAGAATATTGGTCGATAACTTCAGAAGGGTTTAAGCTACGACATTGCAATTTTGTATGTGTTATTTTTTCAATAGTTGGAGCTAAATATATGATTATGAAGAAAATCCTGTTAGTCCTTCGTGTAGCTGCCATACAAATATCCTGTCAAAAAATCTTCACTTAATTTACGAAACTCACTATAACTCAAGTAATCTTTTAGCTACGAATTCGGAATTTATTACAAGTTAGTTTTGAGTGAAAAGGAAGTTCGAGTTTACTAGTCAGCGAAATCCTTTTACTCCTTCTGGTAGCTGCCATACAAAATGTTCTTAAAACACGCGTTTAAAAATATTGGCCGATAACTTCAGAAGTGTTTAAGCTACGTCTTTGAAATTTTGCATGTATCATTTTTCCAATAGTTGCAGCTAAATGTATGAATATGAAGAAAATCCTATTAGTCCTTCGTGTAGCTGCCATACAAATATCCTGTCAAAACGTCTTCACTTAATTTACGGAACTTACTATAACTCAAGTATTCTTTTAGCTATGAATTGGAAATTTTGTACAAATTAGTTTTGAGTAAAAACAAAGTTTGTGTTTACTAAACAGCGAAATCCTTGCACTCCTTCTGGTAGCTGCCATACAAAATGTCCTTAAGACACGTGTTCAACAATATTTTTCGATAACTTTTGAACGCTTCAAGCTAAGAATTTGAAATTTTGTACACATTCATTTTTAATTGATTCCAAGGAAAGGATAAATATGTAAAAAATTGAGTGAGTCCTTCCTGCACCTCCCATGCGAAAGTCCTTCAAAAAGGAAATTTTTTTTCGATGACTTACCCAGTTCAAGATATGAAATTAAATACTGAATATTGTCTTTTAGGTTTGAGTAGCAATCTAATGGCAGTCCTTAATAAAGGACATACAACATGCACACACGTAATTCTACTTTATCCCCAACTACAATATAAATCGGAGTTCAGTATTCATCTAGAGTATTATACGATTGGCTTGCAGCCGATCGTGACTGCAGTATGTTTAATCAAGTAGTTTCACTTATTGCACAATTAATAGAGATTTGCGAATTTTGATACTATAATTTTTCAGAAATATCCTTAAAACACGTATTCACGAATATTGAAAAACTAATATAACTTTTTTCGTCGGAGTCTTGTTGCTGCCTCCTAACTAAGTTATGTTAGTTTGATCACCAATACGAACACATGGTGATTCGACAACGAATCCTATCAGACCATCGATATTACATTATGGGATGAGTATCAGAAAATCCTGTAAATGCTGTCCAGGTGTATATACCAAGTGCACGCAGCAGCAAAACTAATTTAAAATCTCATCAGACTTAAAAGATCAGAATTCGTGAAACAGTTCGGGGTTTATCATTGAGAATCCCACATATATTCCCATAGAGGTTGACAATCGAAAAATTTTGATATTAAGCGATTATATAGAACGCTCGTTGAAGTAAAAACCAATTCGATATCTCATAAGACCTAAAAGATATGTTTGAATTTTTTTATGAGAGGTACCCGAAGGAGTGGAGCAATTTCGCTGAATAACGCAGTCGACCTTAACTTTAACTAAAAACTGTAACACGACTACTACGGTAGACTCAGCACGGCAACGCTCAACGCCCATATTCACCACGCAGCAGAAACATTATTTCCCCAGGACAACGTCTACACCTGTTCACCACAGCGTGGGAACTAGTTCCGAGAAGGGCACTATAAATAGTGCAGCCGGTCCCTCTTTAGAGCTCAGATCAGCTTGAGCACTCTAGGGTCTCACACTGATCACATACATTGTAAGCAACTAATAATAAACAATAAATATATTTTAGATTGCGTTATATTTGGCGACCAACTTGTGGCACAACTTCGACCACTATTTCAAGAAGAGGAATTACCACGGTTCCGGTACGAAGAAGCCACCGCAACAGGATGGCTATCCAAATGACGGAAGGACAGCTACAGCAGTTGATAGCTGCTCTACGGCCGCCAGACTCTCCGGCTAACGTCCTCCCTACCTGGAATTTCACCAACTGCCCAGCGAACTTTGATGGCAGTCGATCACGGGACAAAGTCGAGGAGTTCATCGCAGCTGCCTCCGTGTACAAAGATGTTGAAAATATCTCCGACCAGAGTGCCATTGCAGGCCTTCCAATGCTGCTTAAAGACGTAGCTGCAACTTGGTGGCAAGGCGTGAAGGAGCAGGTTACGACTTGGGATGAGGCAAAAATCCTACTCCGCGGCGCTTTTTCCCCTACCAAGTCTTTATGGAGATCTTCGATGCACGCTAAGATGATTCCACTCTGACGGATCTTTTCATCTTCCGTAAACGAGCGCTGCTCGCTCAACTGCCAGCAAAATCACACTCTGAAGCGCAGCAGTTAGACCTTATTTTCGGGCTACTAAACTTAAACATCAGAAGCTATATCGCACGGAACAGCATCTCGTCGTTTGACCAACTGTTGCAACAGGCTAGAGCGTGTGAAGAGATCACCAGAGAGAGGAAGCAGGAGCATCGACCACAGAAGGAAGAACCCAAAATCAACTTCAAGAAACGCATCAAGTGCGACTCTTGTTACAACTTCGGACATACCGCAGAGGTATGTCGCAAACAGCAACGCTCGAGTTTTAACCAGCCTTCGGATACCAGAACGTACTCCGCAGCGGTCACATGTTATGGATGTGGTCGACCAGGAACAGTACGAAGCCGCTGTCCAACCTGCAGCAAACCAAAGGAGTTACCGGCAGCTAACTTTTGTTCCATCGAGGCTAGCGATAACCTAATACTTCGCGATCGTCCCGCCGTTCAACTCGAAGTAAATGGTATCGTTGGCTACGGATTCATCGACACCGCCGCTAGAGTTAATGTAGCAAGCTATCGACTATACCAGCAATTGAAGCGCACTGGCTGTACTTTCATCACAAAAACAACAAACGTTATTCTGGCAGACAGAGGTCTTTTTTACAAGCGTCAACGTCTTAATCCATGGCCGAACTCTACCACTCAAGTTTCTAGTCCTCCCTGATTCGATCAACAACAGAACGCTGCTAGGAGTGGACTTCATCGAAAGTGCTTTTGGTATTTCGGCGATACCCCGAAAGCAGAATTTCAGTTGTTGCAAAAGGAAAAAGCAGAACCGACCATCATCCAAATATTAGACGTGAAAGCGAGACCAGACACACCACAGTGAGTATCGAACAGAATACTCGATTACATGGAGTTGCTGAAATTACCTCAACGGGCATTCGCCGTTCCTGATCCAGTCAGTCCAATCGCCGATACTCCGAAACTTACTCCACCGAATTCTTGGGAATTCACCGATTCCCCGCAACGGCAATTTGAGGGCTGTATCCCAGAGCCGATCAGTCCCATCGGAGACACACCAAAACGTAGAAGGACATCAGATGCGCCGTTGGACTATTTGGTGAAACTTACTTCACCATTACGGCAATTCAATATAGCCATTCCGGATCCAATCAGTCCACTAGCTAATACCCCGAAACGAACAGTGATGAAAATGGTTCGTGACTTCGCAGACATCGAGTTGTCTGAAGTTAATATTGAACCAGCCCTTAACGATGACGAGGCTACAGAGCTTACAGATGAGCAGCGAACAGAGCTTAAGAAGATTCTGTTCAACAAAATCAATCCTTTTAATGGAGACGACGAGCAACAAAACTGTTGCGAGAAGTTGAAAGAACTTTGCACAACGGCATCTATACAAACAGATGATATTCAACCGTTCGCATTACGGACGAACTCCAGTGATTATGCCATCGGTGCAGATCTACTGCAAGGGGAGGCAGAAGACGAACGACACGTAGAAAACGCGAGTCGCGTGCTCTCACCCGCTGAACGCAACGACAACACCACTGAACGAGAAGCCCTGGCTGTAGTTTGGGCTGTCTGTAAATTACGAGGATACCTCGAAGGCAGCAAGATTAACATCGCAACTGATCATTAGCCTCTGAGATGGCTAATGGCACTCAAATCTCCAACAGGAAGGCTGGCCAGATGGGTCCTAACGATTCAATCCTACGATATCGAGATAAAATACTGCCACGAAAAATCTAACGTCCTCTCCGGTTCCTTATCTCCTCCACCAGAAGATACACCCGAATCTGATGATATCGCAAGCATCTCAGTCGATATTCCACATAGGACGACCAAAGAAAACTGCTTCCTCGGGGAGATTGTAACACGCCTACTACGGTAGACTCAGCACGGCAACACTCAACGTCCATATTCACCACGCAGCAGACACATTATTTCCCCAGGACAACATCTGCACCTGTTCACCACAGTGTGGGAACTAGTTCCGAGAAGGGCACTATAAATAGTGCAGCCGGTTCTTCTCAGGACTCAGATCAGCTTGAGCACTCTAGGGTCTCACACTGATCACATACATTGTAAGCAACTAATAATAAACAATAAATATATTTTAGATTGCGTTATAAAACTAATTTCTATTAAATTTCAACTTCGTGTCTTAATAATTTCTTGTGTTATAGTGAGTTTCATAAATTCAGTGCATTTTTAAAATTTTTACAGGATTTTTATGTGATATTCTAAATATTCATATAACTATGTAACTATTGTAAAATCAACGTATACAAAATTTCAAAGTTGTAGCTTTCTTTCATTCTAAAGTTATCGGTCAATATTCGTGAATACGTGTTTTAAGAATTTTTCCGAAAAATTATAGTCACAAAAATCACAAATCTCTTGCTTTATGGGCTCTCTATTAATTGTGCAATAAGTGAAACGCCGTGATTTAAAGATGGGCGTATGTGAGCTACCCAAAATCTACACTATTTCGGTGATTTTTTGTATCTTAATGTCCTAAAGTTTTCGTGCATACAAAACCATATCGAAGATTTTCATGACCTTGACTCAAATGGTATAGGGTTTTCAAACGCCCATCAATAAACCGGACCTTACGCACTTTTTCTGAGACCATTTGATTATGGTTTGTAAAAACATTTACATATCAACGAAACCTAATCGAAGACAGTCACACCACACTTGATGTTGTCTGTGACTCAAATGGTATTGAGTTTGTAAGGTCGCGTGCAGTTCAATTTCGTTCGCAAAGCCTATACTATTTCGGTTACTTTTTGTACTCAAATGGTATAGGGTTTGTAAGGTTTTTAAGCAAACAAAACCTAATCCAAGACAGTCCTGTCCGTGACTCAAATGGTATAGGGTTTGTTAATACGCCGCCGGGATTTCAAGTAAAACACAATTTGTTTAAAATCAAAATAAGTGATAATTTATTAATCGCTCTGTATGGCAATACCGCCCGCTTTTATATAGCACTTGACCAGATCCTCCTATACATATATGAAAGCAGTCGGGTAGAATCCCGCACTCACACATGCATATGCCAAGGGTAACCGACTGTTTCACAGCTATACCAGGAACTTTTGTTCTAAATAGGGTAATGTTCAGTGCGATAAAATTAATATTGTTGCGAGCTAGGGGTTCGCCGGGATTTCAAGTGAAACACAATTCGGTTAAAATAAAAGTAAGTGATTATTTATTAATCGCACTTTAAATTCACAGAATTATAATCGCACAATAATTCGCACTCTATGGCAATACCGCCCGCTTATACCATATATCGCTTGACTCGTTCCCTTTCGTTCTCTCTCAACACGGTCGCGTGTACCCGCTGGCTGTCACAGTCGGCGTAATCAGAATTACTCTGTCTTCGCTGAGAGCTTCACCTGCTTATATACTAGCCGGTTGCAGTCTAGGATGTTCTTGAATCTTCGATGCTTGTGGAATCTTCTCGAAAGCTTTAGAGCTTTCGATTTCGATCTTCGTTCAGTGTAGAACCTTCTCGAAAGCTTTAGAGCTTTCGATTTCGATCTTCGTTCAGTGGTGTGTGCAGAAGATTCAAGTTAGCTTGAGATCTTTCGACTTTGATTCTAATTGGATTCTAGTACATTGGAGAGCATTCGATAAGAAGAGAGATACAACCGTGCTGTTTCGCCTTATTTCTGGTTGGGTTATTTTTCAACTAGGTATTCGGTTGTTGTTGTTGTTTTCATTATGTGAAACGATCGAGTTGCACGGTTGCGCGGTTGCCAGGTTTACATGTAACATTACTCCCTTCTTAGTTCCTGTTCGTCCCGAACAGAGTCGATCCCCTCGTCATGGGCGCCATGGTACTTCGTTAGTCTATCGAGGTGTACCACTTTCATTTTAGTACGAGGTTTTTGGTGCAACTGAATACGGTACACAACATCATTTAACCGGCTGATGATTTGGTAAGGTCCCTCCCAATTGCGCTGCAGTTTCGGCGACCTGCCCTTCTGTCGTTTGGGATTGTATAGCCAAACCAAATCACCCTCTTGGAATCCTGATGAATTCGCCCGTTGATCATACCTCGTCTTCATCCGATCGGTCGCCAAATTAATTTTATCTCTGACCAGGTTGTAAATTGTGTGTTGTCGATGTCGAAGATCCGATACGTAATCTTTTGGATGGGTCGGTTGGTCTGGTGGCACTCCAAACATTAATTCCGCGGGGACTCGAATGTTCTTCCCGAAGATGACTCGGGAGGGAGTTTCTCCTGTTGTTGCGTGTACCGATGTTCTGTAGGCCATTAAAAATAGAGGAATGTGTTGATCCCAGTCCTGTTGCCTTTCGCTGACGAGTTTGGATAGGTTCGAATTCAGTGTTCTATTGAAACGTTCCACCATTCCATCGGACTGTGGATGCAGTGGAGTTGTCCTCGTTTTGTTTATTCCCAGCATTTGACACACGTGTTTGAATGTTTGAGATTCAAAGTTGCGCCCTTGATCGGAGTGTAGTTCACGTGGAACTCCAAATCTGCTCACCCAGTTGGTAACAATTTGTTCTGCGACGGTAACTGCTTCTTGATTTGGAATTGCGTAAGCTTCGGGCCACTTGCTGAAATAATCGATGACCACAAGAATGTAGCGATTACCATTTTCTGATTCCGGAAATGGTCCAGCAATATCCACAGCAATTCTCTCGAATGGAGCTCCCACGTTGTATTGTTGCATTTCTCCCTTCGATCTGCGTTGCGGGCCTTTACTTGATGCACAGGTAGTACACTTACGGCACCAATTTTCGACGTCATCTCGGAGATGGATCCAATAGAACCTCTCTCGTATCTTTGCCAAGGTTCTATTCACACCTAAATGTCCACCGGAAGTACCTTCGTGATACTCCTTCAGAATTTCCTCGACTTTAGAATGCGGGACAATGGTTTGCATGAGATGCGATGTTCCGTCAGCGGTTCCCCATTTCCGTTTTAATAGCCCACCGTCTAGGTGCCGGGACTTCCATTGTGCCCAATAACTCTTTAAGGTTTCGCTGAATTCGCTGATGTCTTTCCACTCAGGCCGCTCCATTTTGTCCTTCCATGCCATGATCGGTGAAATATCTGGATCTTTTCGTTGAGCATCTTCCAGTTCTTGCTGATTCCATCCATCCTTTGGTTCGGTCGTTATTCGCTGAATGGTTTCTCCGACTTCTTTTTCTTCTACGTGGTGACAATGCTTGCAGTTTGGTGGACAAGGACGACGTGAGAGCGCGTCGGCATTGCCGTGAATTCTCCCTCTTCGGTGAACAATTTCAAAATCGTAGGATTCAAGCCTTTCTATCCATCTTGCTACTTGGCCCTCGGGATTCTTGAACTGAAGTAGCCATTTAAGCGATGCGTGATCCGTTCAAAGAAGGAACTTTTTGCCATAGAGATATTTGTGAAAATGTTTTGTAGCTTCTACAATGGCTAATAGCTCTCGGCGAGTTACGCAATAGTTCCTTTCGGATTTTGAGAGTACTCGGCTGTAGTATGATAGCACTCTCTCTTGTCCGTCGATCTCCTGTGATAGTACTGCGCCGATACCGACATTGCTGGCATCAGTGTCTATGATGAAACCATGACCTGGTTTCGGATACGCCAGAACTGGAGAGTCGCAAAGTTGATCTTTTATTTTCTCGAATGCTTCCTGGCACTGTTGATTAAAAGTAAATGTCTTTCCCTTTTCTGTTAGCTGATGAAGACATTTTGCCGTGTTGGCAAAGTCTTTTACGAATCGACGGTAATACGTCGCTAATCCTAGGAAGCTACGTAGCTGGTGTTTATCACTCGGAGTAGGCCAATTTTTCACTGCCAGTATCTTCTCTGGATCCGTCGTTACACCATCGGCTGAAACGATGTGACCCAAGTACTTTACTTCTGCACTAAACAAAGTGCACTTCTTTGGACTCAGCTTTAATTTTGCCGCTCGCAGTCGCTGAAAGACTTCCTGTAGATTTTTCAGATGCTCCTCGAAGGTTTTGCCGATAACGATCACATCATCCAGGTAAACGAGACAAGTTTTCCAACTCAGGCCACGCAAAACAAATTCCATTAGTCTTTCGAACGTAGCTGGAGCATTGCACAGGCCAAACGGCATTACGATGAATTGCCACAGTCCGCTGCCGACAGAGAATGCTGTTTTCTCTCTATCATTTTCGTCTATTTCCAAGTGGATGCAAGTGCCAGTAGCCACTTTTCAGGTCCAACGTTGAGAACCATTTAGCATCTGTTAGGGTGTCCATGATATCGTCGATTCTGGGTAGTGGATAGCTATCCTTTTTCGTAACATCATTTAGTTTTCTGTAGTCCACACAAAAACGGGTACTACCATCCTTTTTCTTAACCAGCACTACTGGCGATATCCACGGACTCTTTGATTCTTCGATGATGCTCCATGGTTTTGACCATTGAATTCACTTCTTCTTGTTTCGCTATTGGTACTCTTCTTGGAGGTTGACGTATTGGTGTAGCACTTCCGGTATCTATACGATGCTTCACTAGATTTGTTCTGCCATAGTCCTCATCACTGGTGGAAAAGACGTCGCTGAACCTTTCGATTAGTTCCACTGCTTGCTTGTGTTGTGCTCCTTTAAGGTTGCTTGACTGAAGAACTGCTGATGTTACATTATTCTTCCTTCTTGGATTCTTTTTAGAGGCTACGTCATGTTGTCCTTCAGTGTCGATGCTCGTCACCGCCGAAATTGGTTCACAGCTGCCAATTACATCTCCTTTCTTTACGCTGGTAATGCTGTCCGAAACGTTGAGCACTCTTATTGGTACAATCATCCTCTCATTTCTTTTTACTAGCGTTTTTCCCAATATTAGACTTCGTAATGCAGGTGTCGTTTCTGGTTCGATGAGGTAGAATCGGTGGTCCCCGGGATCACCATCGAGCTCTGCCCAAATAACGTTCTCTGATGACTTTGGTATATCCGCATCTTCGCACAATATAACTCGCAGCTTGGTTGTGTTGGAGGATGTTATTTCCATTGGGATTTCGATGTTCCGCCACTTCATTATTCGTTGTCCTAGGTCCAGCTGGATACCATGTGGTTTCAGAAAATCCATTCCAATAATACACTCGTCGGTAATATCAGCTACCACGAATACATGCGAGAATGTCAAATCTCCAAGCTGGATGTCACGTGATATTTCTCCATGGACTGTAGTAGTTTCTCCTGTTGCTGTGCGAAGTGCGTAATTCTTGGTGTTGTGAAGCCAAGTACGGTCTACGAGGTCAGATCTTAGCACTGATCGTGTTGCGCCTGTGTCAATTGTTATTATGCAGTTTAATTTGTCGACTCGACCACTCATGCATAAGTCGTTTTCACCACGATGTAGTCGAGAAACTGCGATGATGGTTCCGGGGGCGTCGATTCCACCAGCCAACTTCTGCCCCATGAAGTTGGCTTTTACTCGTTTCCCGGACTATGATTAGGCGAAGCGTGCTCTCGTGACGGTTCGCCTCGTTCTCCTTTTTGTTTAGCAGCGCAGCCGGAACAATAGTTGGTAGCTTTTCTTGGTTTTCGGCAGTCGCGTCTTAAGTGTCCTGCCTGTCCGCAATTCCAACATCGAGGGGCACCAGATCCTTCGCTCCGTTTGGTGTACTCCGTTCTCTGACATACACACTCTTCTGTTATTTCTCGAACTCGGTAGTTATTTCTCGAGCTTTGCTTGGCAGCTTCGAACGTAAGCCCATATACTAAGGCTTCGCCAATCGTTTTCTTTCCTGCCAATTTTAACGCCTGCTGGAGCTCTCTGTCCTGTACAGCATTGTTAAATGCGAAAACAGCTGTATCGTTGCGTTGCTCTGTTTGCGCATTGGGAAGCGATAATAGTGTAAGTCGTTCAATATCGCGCGCCAGCTCTTGAAGAGTTTCACCATTCTTTTGGGTTCGGTTGTAGAGTTGTGTTTTGTATATCACTCGCATGTGGTCACTGCCGTAATGAAGATCCAATGTCTGTACCAGCGTCGAAAAATCTTGTTGCTGCTCTTGAGGAATTGTTTGAAGAACTTCTGCTGGTGGACCTCTTAGCGCCAATATCAAAGCCGTTCCTCGTTCCAAATCATTCCAATGATTATTTCTTGCGGTAGCCTCAAATTGGGTCTTGTAGATAGCCCACGGTGTTTGTCCATCGAAGATTGGAGCTTTGAGATCTTTGTGCGTAACGTGTTCTGTCTTGATGACTCCAGTCGCTTTCACGTTTTCAAAGTCCCTTTTTAGGCGTTCAACTTCCTCCACAATCACAGATGTCTTTTCCGCCATTTGTTCTTCAAAGGATCGAAGTTTCTTCTCTACATTTTCTTCGATTGTCTTACCTATGGTGTCTATTTTATTATTTTGCAGCTCCAATTTTTGGTTGAGGTCCTTCGAAGTCTGGTCTAGCTTCTCGTTAAGGTCAGTTGATGTCTGATCCAACTTCTTGTTAAGATCCGCTGACAGTTCACTTTGTTGGTCTAATTTCTGGTTGATGTCCGTTGAGGTTTGGTCTAATTTCTGACTTTGTTGGTCCATTTTCTGGCTGAGGTCGGTTGATTGTTGATCTAATTTGTTCATCATTTGCTGCATTAATTGCGACAGGGGATCTGATGTACCAAAACCCTCCTCACCACTTCCTGCACGAGCTACTTCGATTGGGAACTCGAAAATGTTTGCGTCCTTACCTTCAGCCTCAAGCACTTCGATCATTCGGCTGACAAGTTCGGACTTGTTCCCAGTTGTTGATAATTCACGTCTACCGAGCTCTTCCTTCAGCTCCATTAGTTTTAAGTCCCTTAAATAACGCGGCATTTTCACTAACGATTATTTGTCCGTTACAGATTTTCCGCGATTCAAATTCTCTTTTTGTCCGTATGAGAACTTTTCACTTCACTAATTCAAGTACCGCTCACTAGAGCACTCTAGATTGTTCGATTTCACAAAATTCTCCCTGTCCGTTCGAGAATTTTCACTTAACTTCACAGTTTGAAAACTTAATTCGCGTACCAAAATTCTCACTTTGTCCGTTCGAGAATTTTAAATTCACTTTTTTCACTCGCGATTCTAACCCGAATTAATCCTTGAAATCCCACTTCTGACACCAATTGTTGCGAGCTAGGGGTTCGCCGGGATTTCAAGTGAAACACAATTCGGTTAAAATAAAAATAAGCGATTATTTATTAATCGCACTTTAAATTCACAGAATTATAATCGCACAATAATTCGCACTCTATGGCAATACCGCCCGCTTATACCATATATCGCTTGACTCGTTCCCTTTCGTTCTCTCTCAACACGGTCGCGTGTACCCGCTGGCTGTCACAGTCGGCGTAATCAGAATTACTCTGTCTTCGCTGAGAGCTTCACCTGCTTATATACTAGCCGGTTGCAGTCTAGGATGTTCTTGAATCTTCGATGCTTGTGGAATCTTCTCGAAAGCTTTAGAGCTTTCGATTTCGATCTTCGTTCAGTGTAGAACCTTCTCGAAAGCTTTAGAGCTTTCGATTTCGATCTTCGTTCAGTGGTGTGTGCAGAAGATTCAAGTTAGCTTGAGATCTTTCGACTTTGATTCTAATTGGATTCTAGTACATTGGAGAGCATTCGATAAGAAGAGAGATACAACCGTGCTGTTTCGCCTTATTTCTGGTTGGGTTATTTTTCAACTAGGTATTCGGTTGTTGTTGTTGTTTTCATTATGTGAAACGATCGAGTTGCACGGTTGCGCGGTTGCCAGGTTTACATGTAACAATATTAAATGAATTATTTTGTGCGGTGTCAAGTAATAAGTGCAGGTAATGTAAATACATGTCTTGGGGACATAATAGAAAGACAGTTTTTAGATACCTTTCAGTACTCCGATACAGATTTTCACTCGAAGACTGTGGAACATGGCACAAAGAAACATTTTGCGGCATGCCACAAAAAAAAATGTTTAATGAATTAATATATAGTTATGAATTTAGTAGGTAGTTCTGGCTTCTAAAGCCTTTGGCTATGGAAGAGAAATACTTACCCAACTGCCTTCGAAAGCAGTAAACTATCAAATCGAGTAGTCTCCATTGCTTGGGACCACATTAATTCTAACTATTGACCGAGGTTGTTCCATCCGAAGTCTGGATTAATACACATTTTTGTAGAAATGCCCAATTACTCCACCCAAAGGTGGTCTCCAATAAGTTCTAGGAATTATTTCAAAATAATTAAATACATATGTATATGAAAGGAAGTAATAGCCGAAAGTTTTAATATACAACTGAAAAATCCAATAGTTTCCAGCACTTATTCAGAAATTAAAAATCTGAATACGTCGTAAATTATAGCTTGCTTAACTCATGTAACTTCCCCAGAGTCTTCACTGGGTTGAGGAAAGGAAAAACAAACTTGTGCGTGGAATAATACAAAAGAAAAGCCTCTATTAAAAAATTATTTTATTATTTTCAAATAAATTAATTATTAGTTTATCAATAAGTTTATTATAATATTATAATAACAAAAATACTGCTTTTAATTTAAATAACCATATATTAAATCCTGAGGATCCTTCCGATTTTGTAAATACTTCTGCTGAAGTTAAATAACTCTGCGAATTCGGGAGAATCCTCGGCACACCACCCTCACGCAATCTAAAAAACTTTAACGGGCGACCAAGGTCTCGCCCGTCAACATGCTTAGTTTTAATTATGTCACAGTCAGAATAATTTTTAATACATACGTAACTAAATTTGGTGGGACTCCAATTATTACGCAGGATCGACTTGATCCAGGCAGCTCGTTGATCTTCCTTTGTTTGGAAAGGAGAATTTCACTATGGGTTTCTCTCCCTCCCCAATAGTGCCGTAATAATTCGACCGGCATCCCGGAATGCAACACTTCCTCGGCATGGTGATGATCTTTGAAATGAGAACACATTAAACTATTATACATTGGTAGTTTTGGATAGTTGAATAACTCATACTTAGTTATCCTAAAGATAATAAAAAATCGTTTCCACTTCGTGTGTGCCGTACAATGATTCCCAGGGTGTCCTGTTTGAGACAAACAATGTTTCTTTTTATCTTATTCTGAACTATGCGTTACAAGCCCAAAATTAAGGACAGTTACTTCCTTGCATTTAATTATTACGTGACATAAAATTGTGCAAGAAATTTACATTTTCAACCATTTTCACTTGTAACTTATCAATAAATTAAAATCATTCGCACTTTTCAGCTACCACACGAAAACCGAAACTGTCAAATATCGAATGGTCACCCACGCACACTATCATACAACCTACCCGACGGCTTTCATATATAGGAGGCTCTGAAATGGCCCTTTTCTAGTGTTATGTGCCATCAAATTTTTGCGTAAATTAGTCGAGCGGATCTATCACGCAACGCCGTAACCCCTGCTGTACTACTATCATTTCTGTTCTACTGCACTTAGGTACCTGACGTTTTTGGATATTTCTAAACTTCTTGCTTTATTTCTTATTTCATACTTATCATTGTTTTTTTTAGGTTTTTCTTACTGAAAAAGGATTTTTTTCTTCTACACCTTAATCAGCCCGAACAGGTACCAGGGTACCTGGGATGGAAAATTAAGACGCATTTTGAATTAAAACGGATATGTAGTTGATCTTTAGGGTACCATTACCCTGTAATTTACCCGTTAAATCGTACTGGCCTCGCTTTGTAATTTACACTATGGGATTGGGTTAATTTAACGGCTTGCTACCGGGTATAATTAACTAGGAGTGAAAGGGATGGAGATAGAGGTAGCGAATCACACGTATGTACACCGATACGAAGTATATAAGTTAATTTTTGTCCCGAGGCCTATACGTTTTAACTGAAAGATTACCGGTTAATGCTACGGCGGAGCTCCGGCGGACTTATCAGGTAATTTTATTGCAGGGTTTATTACTTAATTCATTGTTTTAGTTTAGCAGTTTCAACCAAAACATTTGTCTTTTTTGACAATTATAAAAACAACAAATGAAGAATCAATTCACTCTTGACTCGCCTTCCCATCAAACTCAACCGATTTCAAATCGCAATCGTAGGAAATGTAAATGTACATAGATAATGAATGAAACATTATAGATTTCTTATTATTATACAGGGTGTTTGGCACTCCGTGTGCCACCTTGTAAGGGGTTATTCCTTGATATATTTGGAGAAAAAAATTGTTCTACAGGGTGGGTCAATTTTCAATATTAGTGGAGATACTAAGACGGATGAATCCCAATTTACCAGAGACGGTATCACAAACTTCTACAACCTACATACGTGGGCTGAGAGCACTCCACACACAAGAAGAGCGGCATCATTTCAGCACAGATTCAGCGTCAATTTATGGGCAGGTGTGATTGGTGACGATTTACTTGGATCTATTAGGCTTCCGCGTACTCTAAATAGCTCCAATTACATACAGTTTTTATCAAATGATCTACAGGACTTGTTGGATGATATTCCACTGGTTTGATTGGCTTCCATGTTTTACCAACACGATTCATAGTAAGGAAGCGGAGGGAAGTGCTGGACATCACGCTAGCCACTAACTCCAGTACTTTAAGAGTTGATAAATGGAAGGTCTCAGATAGACCATCTTTCTCGGACCATTGCTGGATTCTCTTCGAAATTAACTTCGAGCAGGTGAGAATACAGCCGGCAAGGAATCCTAGGAAGACAGATTGGGATAGGTTCCACAGAATCACGGAGACGGATTTACCGCCTCCTCCGGTGGAACTGAAGTGTGGAGAAGATATAGAGTTTTCAATGCTGTTTTAGTTAACGCTTTCGAAAGGTCCTGTCCGCTGCCCAGGGCCCCAAAGAAAGCTAACCCACCCTGGTGGAATGGCGAACTTAGGAAATTAAGGGAGTCTAGCAGAAAACTGTTTAATAGGGCAAAACGAGACGGAAATGAGGCGGACTGGGACAGGTACAAAGCCAGTCTCAGAGTGTTTAAGTATGAAATTAGGAAGCGTAAAAGGGAGTCGTGGAAAGGTTTCTGCGAATCTATTAGCGGAAACAGCGAGGCGTCTAGGCTACGGAAATTACTTTCCAAGGAGCCATGTACACCGAGCTACATTAGGCGGAGCGACGGAACATGGGTGGAAACTAGTCAAGAGACGCTAGAGCTTTTGATGTCCACTCACTTCCCTGGAAGCACATCGCTGGATGGGTACCCTACGGGAAATGGAGCTTCATTGGCAAATCAGATTGTTCCGGGAGGGATGGTCGAACTACTAAGTGAGGAAAGGATCAAATGGGCTATAGGAACTTTTGCTCCCTATAAATCACCAGGACCAGATGGCATCAGGCCAATCATGCTACAAAGAGCATCTGTGGCAATCCGAAATTGGCTAAGCATTATTTATAGGAGCTGCCTGTCGGTGGGATACGTCCCATATGCCTGGCGGGAGGCGCGTGTCGTTTTTATCCCGAAAGCCGGTAGACCCAGCCACACAACAACAAAGGACTTTCGACCCATCAGTCTATCGTCCTTTGTGCTCAAGGTACTTGAGAGGCTTTTGGAAACGCACATTCGGAATCTATGTGGAAACAGGATGCTGTCAGGCGCACAGCATGCTCACATGAGAGGGAAATCTGTAGACACAGCCCTGCATGAGGTAGTGGGGTCTATAGAATCTAGTCTGGAGTATAAGGAATTTGCTTTATCAGCTTTTCTGGACATAGAAGGAAGCAATTAGGGCGGCGTTGTATAGCATAGGATTGGAGGAGGTATTGACAAGATGGCTAACGACTCTTCTGAATACCAGAATCGTGAGTGCTAATATGGGGCAAGGCAATGTTATAAGACAGGCCTCGAGGGGAACTCCTCAGGGGGGGGTGATATCGCCCCTTCTTTGGCTCCTTGTTGTGAACGAGGTTCTCCTGGAAATTGAAAAGCAGGGAATAAAGGTCGTGGCATATGCAGACGACATTGTGGTAATCGCCAAGGGCAAGTTTTTGGATACGCTGTCGAGCATTTTGGAATTTGCACTCCGCACACTCAGCCAGTGGGCTGGAAGATGCGGCCTGGGGGTGAATGCTTCTAAAACTGAATTGGTGCTATTTACAAGGAAGCATAGAATTCCGGCATTTAGGCTGCCGAAGCTCGAAGGCGTGGAGCTTAGACCATCGAAACAAGCTAAATACCTGGGTCTAATTCTGGATAGGAAGCTCAGCTGGAAATTGAATATTCAGGAGCGCATTAAGAAGGCAAATAACACGCTTTTCGCGTGCAAGCAGACCGTGGGCAAAAGCTGGGGTCTCAAACCAAATATAGTACACTGGTTGTACACGGCGGTTGTGAGACCTATTCTGACCTATGGGGCAGTGGTATGGTGGAAAGCCATGGATAAAGAGTACAATCTTAGGGAACTAGGAAGAGTGCAACGGACTGCTTGTGTTATGATCACGGGAGCCCTTCGCACAACGCCTACTGCCGCGTTGGAGGTGTTTATGCATCTATTACCAGTGGATATCTTTGTGAAACAGGTAGCGGCAAATACAGCAGTTAGGCTATCGAGCTGTGCACTTTTTAAGCGGAGCTCTAAAGGGCATAGTTCAATTCTCAGCGAATTTCTGGGAAGCCCGGCGGATATTAGTACGGACTGCTTAATTCCAGGGATGGATTTTGTAACGCCATACGAAATTGTGTATCCTAGTAGAGTGGACTGGGAGAACAATAGGGTACTACGTGAAGGGGGAATCTTTCGTATATACGGATGGATCGAAAATGGAATGCGGCACTGGCGCAGGCGTCTTCTCTGAGCAGCTGAGTGTAGGGAAGTCGTTTAAGCTGCCAGATATGTGCAGCGTATTCCAAGCGGAAATTCTGGCGGTGTTGCAGGCATCAAACATCCTGTTAATGGGGGAGATATGCGATCAGAATATTTCACTCTACATTGACAGCCTGGCGGCCATAAAGGCGCTGGAATCGGTCACCATTAAATCCCAGTTAGTAAAGCGCTGTCAAGAAGTGCTAAAGGTACTTTGTAGTCAGAACAAAGTACAGATTTGCTGGGTGCCAGAGCATAGTAATATTCTAGGGAACGAAAGAACGGACGAGCTTGCGAGATCGGGATCGGCATCGAATGGTAGGCTTGAGAAGGATGTTTGTCCACCGATATGCGGTATCAAAGCGCAAATTGGTGAGCGATCTAAAAAGACAGCCAACTCTAGGTGGGCAGGACTGGCAAGCTGCAGGATTTCTAGATCCCTGTGGCAAGAGCTGGATAGTCAAAAGACTAGGTATATATTGACTTGGGATAGAGGAAAACTGCGATTGCTCGTCGGAGCACTAACGGGGCACTGTATGCTGAGGAAACGCGCTATGCGGCTAGGGATTGCGGAATCGGACATGTGTAGGTTCTGCCATGATCTGCATGCTGTGGAGGACATCACTCACATTCTGTGTGAATGCCCGGGGATCGCTAGGAGGCGTCTGAAATGGTTGGGTAGCCTTTTCTTCAAGAGCATCGAGGATTTGAGGCCGTTAGGGTATGACAAATAAGTCAGGTTCTGCAGGGAATTGGAGTGTTTCTAAGGTGATGGAATAGCCCACGAGGACCTGAAGGGATCGCAATGGGCCCGTTTGGCGCCTAGTGGGCGTGATAGTTTTAGCGCTGCGCCCCTTCTTAAACCTAAGCCTAAACCTTTACCAACACGATGGTGCTCCAGCTCATTACGGCCGACAGATCAGAGATTGGTTAAATTCCAATTAGAGCAATCGCTGGATCGGTAGAAATGGACCGATACACTGGCCTGCAAGATCTCCTGATCTTACTATTATGGATTTCTTTGTATGGGGACGGATGAAGGACCTTGTCTACGCAACGGCAGTAGTAACATTGGAAGATCTAAATATCAGGATCGATGCGGCAGCAATAGAAGTAAGGCAGCAGTTGAAGAATATGAATACCAAGAGAACACTCGCCAAACGAGCTTTAGCGTGCATTCAAAATGAAGGTGGCCATTTTGAACATTTATTATAATAAAAATATTTGAAATAAAAGCCTTTACTAAATTCTTTCAATTCAAGCAAGTAGTGTAGATCAACATGCACATGCACTGATTTTTTAAATATTTAATTTTTATGCGATATGTATTTTTACCTGTTACTTCCAAAATGTTAATCGTAACTCATACATATGTATGCAGCTTTTGTAGGTAAAAATACGGCTCATAAAAAAATAAAATTAAAATGACATTTTTATTAGGGGGTTTTCTGAGAAAAACTACATTGATCACTGAATTTTTAGGGTTGACGTAGCAAAAATCTGTGTTTTCGAGTAAATATCTCAAGATTGGGTGCAGTTACAATTTAGACTGTTACATCAAATGAAAGGTAATTCGATTGCCTAAAAAACGAGTTATAACACTTTGCCTTGTGATTATTCGTTTTCAAAATTTAACGTTTTAAGTGAGTGAGGGTACCGGTCAAAAACACTTTTCTTAACCACCCTGTATCTCCACTAATATTGAAAATTGACCCACCCTGTAGAACAATTTTTTCCTCCAAATATATCAAGGAATAGCCCCGTACAAGGTGGCACACGGAGTGCCAAACACCCTGTATAGTCGTAAATTTTTAGTGTTCTATTCATTACAGTTTTCGAGATATAAAAATCAAAATGTTTTCTTTTCAACCCCCTTTCACCATCACCCCCAACACCCACACCCCCAAAATTTTTTTCCCAACTAGAAATCTACTGACTCCAACCCCTGTACAATTTTCAAGTTCATATCTGGTACGGTTCTCGAAATATAAAAATTTGTTTTTTTTTGAAAAATTGCTCCCCCCCCCCCACTTTTGTGCTGCACCTCCCCTATCAAAAAGTTTACATTCAGTAGACTCAACTTGTGATTCCATATACAGAAACCAAATTTTATCCTTCTGGTGTAATTGGTTCGGAAGATATTGTAATCCAAAGTTTTACATAAGTTCCAAGTTTCAGCCTCCTAGCATAAGTGGTTACTAAGATCTAGAAACCAACAATTTTCGTCTAAAACGCTCCCCCCTCATCCCCCTCACACCCCTACCCACTCAAAGTTGCGCCCAGACTATTGGCAGATTTTTAATACCGTATCTGGTATTTTAAGTTAATCACCGAAAAAAAATACTATTACAAGGGGCCTGCAAGAAGGAATCAGATACCATCCGTATGGGTTCACCCAATCTACCCGCCATAAAAATTTTAACTTAATTTCTCAACGGGTTCGGGAGCTACGCGCCTTCAAACAATTTTGCGTACGGCGGACGGCGGACAGACGGACTTTTTTTTTTTTTTGCTTTTTTGGAGTCTACTAGACCTAAAACGTGAAAATACAAAATTTCAGGGTAGCAAATTTTTTTTAAATTTCAGGTCGATCACAATACTTTATTATTAAAAAATAATAATGTAGTTGAAACGGACCAATGCCTTTCAATCTTCTTTCGAGACAACCAAGGCAAAAAAAGTTTATCATTTTCAGTTTGTAAAGCTTAAGGGTCCGCTTCCATCTCCGCCGTTTTGCGTTGTCAAAACGGGTGTCCCGTCATATTATTGTCATCGTCGTTTCTCTCTGCGATGAAACTGTTGACACGACGCTAGAAGGTATAATTTTGCCGGTATAATTTTGATTTACAAAGACAAAAAGCACTCTATAACTGAATTATTCAAAATGTTGTTATTTATTCCAGAATTCAACGTATTTAATACAAAATTAACTAATGGATATCATATATGTATTAGAACTATATAGCTAGCTGTCATATATTTTCATACAAAATCAATAAGCACGAGTTGAATTGGAAAATTCATAATCAGCTGTTGATTTTGTCTCAAAAATGTAAAGAACCATTAAGAAATGGCTCGAAGGTTGTCTGCGAACCCCATCTTCGATATGCCTTCGGATGCAATGACTTCGATCTGTATGCTCAATAGAAAATATCAGGTGGAGATCCCGAGTAGGGAGGAGTGGGAAAACCAGTCCGCATTGCTTAGCGGATTCACTGATATATTCTGCACCGACGGCTCAATGACTGAAGACGGGTCGGGAGCTGGAATGTATCTGCAGACTGAAGATCTCAGGTACTCTTTCGCCCTAGGAAAACATTCTTCGGTATTTCAAGCTGAAGTTTATGCTATCCTTAAGACAGTAGAATGGATTATAGAGGGAAGATGGAGAGGCAGGATGATTTACATTTGCAGCGACAGTCAGGCCGCTCTACAATCCCTAGATAATCCAATCGTCTTTTCGAAGATGGTATGTGAGTGTAGAGAACGGTTGAATTCTGTTGGCAGATTCAATAGCTTAAAGCTTATATGGGTTCCAGGCCACCAGGGTATAACTGGCAATGAAATAGCTGATGCATTAGCAAAGGCATTATCGGAGTCAGCCATGGTCGGACCAGAACCAGTTTTCGGTGTGCCGGTAGCCTCTGTTAGGGCTGCCGTTGCTAAGTGGGTGAGTAAATCACACATTGAGAGATGGCGGCTTTTTCCGGGAATGCGGCAGACCAGAAACCTTGTTGACCGACCAAGTGGACGAACCGTTTCTTTTCTTCTCAAATTGTGCAGGAAAGAATGTAGTAGTATGGTTGGTATCCTCACAGGGCATAACTCGTGTGGCCTACACAAGGTCAGATTGAGAATCATTGACGACCCCATGTGCACTGCTTGCGACGAGAGCGACGATACAACGGAACATTTCCTTCTCGAGTGTCCAGCTTACTCTTTTGCGAGAATGCACGTATACGGCGTCGATGTTATGAGGATGGAAGAACTCCGTTCTCGTTCCCTACCTGAACTCTTGAAATTCGTGAGGAGGACGAACAGGTTCGGGTAGAGACTAGGGGACTCGAGTGCAATGGGCAATAATTGTCTGAGTGCTCAAGATGCGCGGCCTTGATGCGTATCTTCTCCCGCTTCAAACAACAACAACAACAAATCAAAATCCAGTAACGTTTAAACTACCATTATATTGAATTGGCAAATTCAGAATCAGCTGTGAACAACGATACTGACTCTGACAAGTGCCGCTAGCAATATAGTTTACTAATACATATATGATGGATATACGAAAGTATTTCAAAAAATCGGCAGATCCAATGACAAAAGATATTAATTTATCAAAAATATTACGCATCGAAGAAGATAGCAGTGACAGTTTTACTGTTAGTAGAAGTGCAATAACTACTATTACGTGAGAGTCCGAACACCTGTAGATAGCCTTTTTTAAGAACTATTGCTTGGTTCCCTGTCGAAGGAGATGGACAGTGTTTCCCATTTACTTTATTATTTTTTTGCTACCCTGAAATTTTTTAGGACTAGTAGACCCCAAAAAAGCAACAAAAAAATATGTCCGTCTGTCCGTCGTAGACGCCGTACGCAAAATCGTTTGAAGGCGCGTAGCTCCCAAACCCGTTAAGATATTAAGTTAAAATTTTTATGGCGGGTAGATTGGGTGAACCCCTACGGATGGTATCTTTAGAGGGGGTGGGGGTGTGAGGGGGGATGAGGGGGGAACGTTTTAGACGAAAAATTTTGGTTTCTAGATCTCAGGAACCACTTATGCTAGGAGGCTGAAACTTGGAACTTATGTAAAACAATGATAGTGGACCCATTTGAAAAAAAATTATCGATAGTAGTAGAGGGGTGTAGGAGTGGGGGGAAAAACAATGAGTCCGAAACGCTTGCAGGCCGGTATTGGAACATTGTAAATCTTCTGAACGATTGATGTCAGAAGGTTTAAACTTTGTGGTTGTCTTTAGGGATACTTCAACATTAGACAAGCGCTAAAATTTTTAAAGGGGGTGGTGGGGTGTGAGGGTGGCGGGTGAAAAACTTTGGATTACAATATCTTCCGAACCAATTACAACAGGAGGATAAAATTTGGTTTCTGTATATGGAATCACAAGTTGAGTCTACTGAATGTAAACTTTTTGTGGGGGGAGGTGCAGCACGAAAGTGGGAGGGTAGCAATTTTTCAACAAAAATCAATTTTTATTACTAGACGTCTAGTAGGGAAAAAAATGTTGGGGTGTGGGTGTTGGGGGTGATGGTGAAAGGGGGTTGAAAGGAAAACATTTTGTTTTTTATATCTCGAAAACTGTAATGAATAGAGCACTAAAAATTTACGACTATACATATACATAGAACTACTATAGAGACATCCTAGAAAAATAAAATGTTTGATAAGGGTAGCACGGTACAGGGGTGAGAGGTGGTTTTTATATTTCAGAAACGGCTTGTACTAAAAAGTTGAAACTCAATACGTATATGTAAATGAGCTAGTAGAGTAATTAAAACTAAAAAAAAATTTAGATTTTTATTTGTGTACAAAGATGGAGTAAAAAAATGTCCGTAAAAAAGGTTTTTCCTACATTTTCACGAATTTCGTTAAATCTTTTAGACTTCTAGAGCTATCAAATCAATTTTACTACTGCGGCCTCTTAATATAAGCGCCTAGAAACATTTTTCCAAATTTTTTGATATCTAACTCCTAAGGGGGTGTAAGGCGATTATGTATCATACTTTTTCACGAATTCCGACATATTTCTTAGGTCTAATGACTTAACATATAGAATTCACTTTCACTTCTAAATGCTTTAAATATAGTCGGGGACATTATTCAAGTTTGGACGAATTCCGAATTTTTTTTAGGTTTAATGAGATCAAATTCACTTTCACTTCTATTGAATCAATTGAAAAAACAAATACGTAATTATGTAAAGAAAATCTGCCAACAGTCTGGGCGCAACTTTATTATTTTATGGGTAGGAGTCCGAAACGTGTTTAATGCTGAGATGCTGTGTAGGTTACTATGCGACTGACAACCTAAGGTATAACCAGAAGGAAATTTGGAAAGTTATATTTTAGGTTGTCAATCGCATAGTAACCTACACCGCATCTCAGCATTAAACACGTTTCGGACTTCTACCCATAAAATAATAAAGTTGCGCCCAGACTGTTGGCAGATTTTTAATACCGTATCTGGTATTTTAAGTTTATCACCGCAAAAAAAAACTTTTACAAGGGGCCTGCAAGAAGGAATCACTTTATTTTCAATATATCAATCTATAATATATGTATGTACCTTTAACTATTAAAAAAGTAACGTATACGAAATTTGAAGTTCCTATCTAAAAGCATGAAGTTATAGGCCAATACTTATGGACATGTGTTTTAATGACTTTTGTATGAGTGTTACCCGAACGAGTGTAAGGATTTGTCAAAACTAATTCCTCTAAAATTATGACTTCCTAGCTCGAAAATTTGTCTAATTACAGCGAATGAAAGGACATATTTTTCAAGGCAGTTTATCGGCAGCTAATCGAAAGACTTATGGCCATTATCATGATCGTCAGTTAAAGTCTAACTGGAACTTTAACCGGAAGTTTTGTACGAAAATCTTTCAGTTAAAGTTCCAGTTAGAATGTAACTGAACATCGTAGGAATATCCCTAAAGAGCCGTACAGAATGGACGCAATCGCAGTCGGATTGCAATGTCAAAATGTCGCAACAAGATGCAATGAAACGCTGTAAACCGCAAGTAAACGCTGAATGAACAGAATGACCGGATTGAGTTCGCAGTTCTATCAGTGTCAATAATCAAAGTAAAATTGATATGAACGCAAAAATCGGTGTATTTTTATACTCTAGATGAAATCATATAGAGTATTATAAGTTTAATCCAGCCCAAAAGTTTGTAACGCATAGAACCAAGCCTCGGACGAAAAAAAGTTATACATTATTTTTTGTTTATTTGTGGCCAAAAACCTCAAATCCGCTTGACGTCCGTCCGTCCGTCCGTCTGTCCGTGAACACGATAACTCAAGAACGCCTTCACCTAGGATCTTAAAATTTTGAATCTGGATGTTTGGTTGAATTTGTAAGGCTAAGTTCGTTAACGGGTAACATCGTAACACTCCTTCGGGTAGCTGCCATACAAAATGTCCTTAAAACACGTGTTCACGAATATTGACCAATAACTTCGGAACGCCTAAAGCTACGACTTTGAAATTTTGTATGTGTTACTTTTTCTATAGTTGGAGCTAAATGTATGATTATGAAGAAAATCCTATTAGTCCTTCGTGTAGCTACCATACAAATATCCTGTCAAAATGTCTTCACTTAATTTATGAAACTCGCTATAACTCAAGTAATCTTTTAGCTATGAATTAAGAATTTCATACAAATTAGTTTTAAGTGAAAACAAAGTTCGAGTTTACTAGTCAGTGAAATCCTTTTACTCCTTCTGGTAGCTGCCATACAAAATGTCTTAAGACACGTGTTCAACAATATTTTTCGATAACTTTTGAACGCTTCAAGCTAAGAATTTGAAATTTTGTACACGTTCATTTTTAAATGGTTCCAAGGAAAAGGATTAATATGTAAAAAATCGAGTGAGTCCTTCCTGCACCTCCCATGTCAAAGTCCTTCAAAAAGGAAATTTTTTTTCGATGACTTACCCAGTTCAAGATATGAAATTAAACACTGAATATTGTCTTTTACGTTTGAGTAGCAATCAAATGGGTGTCCTTAATAAAGGACATACAACATGCACACACGTAATTCTACTTTATCCCCAACTGCAATATAAATCGGTGTTCAGTATTCATCTAGAGTATTATACGATTGGCTTGCAGCCGATCGTGACTGCAGTATGTTTTTTAATGCTCATCGAAATTCCTTCATTTTCCATTTTATTATTTTCTTCTTTAAATAATATAGTGCGTTTTAGATTATGATAATGTCATATTTGACATTTCGATGCGTTCACTTGCGATCATTTTAAATATTACGAACTTACTTGCGACTATCTGCGACCCATAGTGTTCATTCTGTTTAGTTACATACAATCACATGCATTTGAAACTCGTTTTTTCCCCTCCGTTATTTTGACACTCCAATCCGACTGCGATTGCGTTCATTCTGTACGGCTCTTAACTCGATTTATTTCATAGTAATTCCTTTTAGCAATTTAAATATTAATATATTCCAAGTTACAGAGTTCTGAAGTTATTGGCCAAATTATCGGGACTTTATTTGTGGAAGGTTCCCGCAGGAGGAAAGGAATTTTGCTGACTAATAAACCCGAACTTCATTTTAAAACAAATTTAATTCGTGTAAAATTCTTACTTCATGTTTTTTTGAGTTAAAATGAGTTCCGTAAATTGAGGGAAAACAGTTTTTTTGACATATTTAAGACAGGATTTTTGTATGCCAACTACATGAAGGACTCAAAGATTTTCTGCAATTATTAGAAAATGAACGTTTACACTATCCTTACGACTGGGATTTCAGCGTTCTGAAATTATCGGCTAGTATTCTTGAACGCATGTTTTAAGGACTTTGTATGGAGCCGAAGGAGTAGAACGATTGTGACCGTTAACGAACTTAGCGTTAAAAATTCAACCAAACAATGGAGTGGAGTCGGGTTATTTTATAAACCATTTGCCTTGCCCCCCTGGAAGAAGTTGTATGGGCATCCTTGTCATTACCTCAAAGATCCGAGATTTGTAAAGATCTGCTTCTGTCCGCGAACCTTAAAGATCCACGAGCCGTGATGATCCGCGAACCGCAAAGATCCGTAAAGATCTGTGTGCCGTGTAGATCTGCGAACCGCAAAGATCTGCAAACCACAAAGATCTGTAAAGATCTGTTGAGCCGTCAAGATCTGCGAACCGCAAAGATCCGTAAAGATCTGTTGAGCCGTCAAGATCTGCGAACTGCAAAGATCCGTAAAGATATGTTGAACCGTCGAGATCCGTGAACCGCAAAGATCCGTATAGATCTGTTGAACCGTCGAGATCCGTGAACCGTAAAGATCTGTGAAGAAGATCTGGCTCAGTTGGATCTTCTGTTTGAGCCGGTTCATTGAGCCGGCTCAGATCTGAGTTCCCCATCTCTAACTGTGACTATGGTAGCAATAAATACTCCTCTGTGGCGTTGCATAATTTGGTCACCTGATCGCGATATACCGTTCGTAGCAAAATGTTCACTTTTGAACGATTTTATACAGTACCTTGTATTAAGATATGTCCAATGTTCCAGCACCTACCACACAACGCAATACCGATTTAATGTTCTGTGTTTTACATATATATCAGGATATGTCCAAAGTCCATCTAATACCCACTACTCATCAGAGTACCAAGAAAATTGTCGATAATGCACTCGCTGCACGATAAAAATCCAAAGACTAATAAGCTTTTTTACTGTAGGTATTCGACAACGATACGAAAAAGAAATAAATACGAAAATTTTGGAAGGATGAGTTTTTAATTTTAAAACAAGTTTATTCAAAATGATGTTGCTCGGTTGGAGTTCGATAAGCGAGAGTCCGGGTCTGCTACAAAGATTTTATAGTTATACCCTGTACAGACTATGCGTTTTAAACGCGTTGAAGTAGGTAAAATGAACGTGTTAAAAAAGTAGTGTTCAGACTAGGCAACTCATTTTATTTTGATACATGACACATTGACGTGATTTGTTTTGACAAATAAATATTTAGCTGTGTTTCATTAGCAAATTTATGCTTTTTAAATTATTTGAAACAAAAGTTTTTGTATAGAAGTAATGAAAAGTGAAAAGATGCACATTGAGAGAACAGATTCATTGCTGCAATAGAAATATATGCCAAACGAATTACAACGGTTGCAGGAAATGTTCCAATCCCATTGTTGGAACCGAATTTCTGGGTTGGCCGAACCGAATTTTCGTTTATTGGTATCAAATATATTTTCGGACAACTGAATTATTTGTATAGCCAACCAGAATCTCTTAAAATGTTGATTGCCACAAATGCGCGGGTTGTTGGTAAACTCTAAAAAAAATGGAGTTATTTGTGTTAAATCCTACACTGAATTCTTTTTTGTTACCTAGGAGGAGCTAGAGAACTCTTCCAAGACACTATTTTAGTACTTCAAATATTATTTCTTACTTATAGACTTAGTAAAACCCATGGCAGAAGATAGGAATCGACGCGGTGTTTAAAGTTTTTGGATTGGCGCGCTAACCACTGCGCCACCGAAGACCTTTCATTTTCATTTCCCTATGTGCAACTTAACAATGTGGATTAACTAAGATAGGTTAGGTGGGTAGCTATTGGCAGAGATAGCTAGCACATAGACCGCTAGATGGGTCCGTTGTGATCCCACTGCACCACGGCACGGCGCCTACGGCTGATGGCTGTTTTTGGCTAATTTTCAAAAACAAACTGAGCCCAATTGGCCGCGGTATTCTTCTATCAATTATTTTTCCGTGTATATTGGTGCGAAGGAGAGAGTTGGAAGGAATTGTGGAGAAAAAAAGGGATACCGAACTTACTCAGTTTTACGGCAGTGCACTAGCAGGTGTTAATGATAATAATTTTTCAGTGCTATTGGATGTGATACGATACAAGTGATTACAAGTGACCCCGATCAACATTCTATTTCAACAATCAAAATTGAGTTGCTAGACATTTTTTTGTTCGGTTATCTCAACAGAACCGCACAAACGAATTAAGTTGATTGTCTTAACAGAATGATTCTATTGCGTGTATCGAGTTTTTTATTCCCTTGAAGGAATATCTTTTTGTATAACCGAACACCTATTACTTCAAGCAAATTCTTATTACCATAAATGAACTTCGATTGCTGCAACACAAATTTTATTGATGCAAACTCATGCCAACTAATTATTTCTCTCAGTGCAGTCGTTGCACAAGCATAAAATTGAGTGTCTGCAGCATTAAATAGTTTCTTTCAAAGTTTACTTCGATTTCATCGAGGGTCGCAGTACATGTTTTCGATTAAACGCGTTGTAGCTACGTGTTTTCGTAAACGCGTT
Organism: Beris morrisii; assembly: GCA_951812415.1. NCBI lineage: Eukaryota > Metazoa > Arthropoda > Insecta > Diptera > Stratiomyidae > Beris > Beris morrisii. Next base: position 90,986,282 of record OX638311.1, read on the forward strand.
CGGGAAGCGTTAATCTCATAATCTGAACATAGTATTATCAAGAAATTTCAGGTTTGAAGCTAAATGAATCGATTTTTCGATGTATTTAACATTACCAATTCGGATGTGGGTGGAATTGTGGCACTGTTTCCCGAATCTTCATCTTTCCTTCGGTTATTTTGACTTTTTTAAGTCGAAATAACCTCTCCGAGACCTCCGTTCACAACAACATCAATTAGATTATAAAAAATAATCCACCGATTTTCTTAAATATTACGATGTTTTACTGTGTACATAAATTATAAGTAACTCCAAAAGAAATTGATAACTTCCTTACCTTATTGCAATACATATCTACTTACAACTTCCATTATATTAAAAATTTAGGTAAGTGTTAGCTTAACATGCAAAGTAAGTTTTGTAATAAAAATATTGAATAAGAAATTAAACTTACAAAATATGGATCCAAAATAACTTGTTTCGTAGTTGTGCTGTATTTTCCTAATAATTCAATCACTGCGTTGCTGTCTTGTGGTACAAGATTATTCAATTCATGAAGGTTTTCATCATCCATTGCGAAGATGTAATCAAATCTACTAAAATCGTTTGCTGTAACCTACGAATTTGTACCCGAGTATGTATTTGAAAAGAAAAAAAGTCTCAAAAATATTTGCTGTAATTTTCATTTCGACTCTAATGGCTAATTTACACTGCGGCGATATGTCGGGAAAGGGCTAGTTACGGATAGTACTATGTAAAATGTTCACGGGCTAGAAAAGAACAGAGATAGAAAAACATCGGCCGACGTGTCAAACTTAGTTGTGTTTATGTGTTCCCCTATTACGGTTTATACGCGGTAGCGGTCCTAATACCGCAGCTAACCGGTAGACAATCCGCGATGAAACCCCCGTACCACCAAAAGGAGGCGAACAGACCTTTGTCCGACTAAACCCAAAGACTGGTCGTGGGCGCCAGCGATCCTTTCCGAAAGGTCTGTTCTCCCTCCCTAGACCGGATCACTCAATGCCTAATCGCCAAATGTCAGTTGGTTTGTTTACTTTCAGTTTACGCGTATTTGTTTTGATGTGGTGATCGCGTGTGTGTGTGATTGCGATTGCGTTCCGTGTTGTATCCGATCGGGTTATTTCAGCTTCGTTTCCGTTCTCGAAATGGTTTGTGGTGCTATATGTACAGGAGCACAGTGCCTAGTGAGTAATTTGTTCTATTTTTCAGTTCAACTTACCGTCTCACTCGGACGACCGCAGGATGGAGTAACCCGTCTGGCAGGACGGAATAACCGGGCATGTATGATCGCTGATGTTGGTAAGTACGATTTGCTCGCGTTGTTCCCGCGAAGTGACAATTTTAAATTCAGTACATTGCTTTAAATTTCCGATGTCAACTTAATTTCAATACTAACCTAACTACGCCTAACCTTACCCTAAATAATGCAACTAACCTAGTATAATTCAGATGATAACAATAATTCTAATATTAACCCTACACTATAACTAACATTAACCTAACTAATAGAAACTAACGTAGTATATACAAATAATCAATGCTATTATCGAATTTTCAGCCTTTCCTCCAATCCAGTGACTCTTATTAATTCGTTACTTAACATTTACTTTTAAGTACGCTATTATTAACTGTGGAGCCGTGCTGAGGGACGTCCGCCAGAGCACGGAGGAATTAAATAAGCATAAAAGGTAATTCTTTTCACGATTTGATTTTTATAAATACCGGAACTAACGAATGTTCTATCTTGTCTTTCCAGAAAACATGCTCATTACGAGTTAACCTCCATAAAAGTCGACTGAACATGACCAACTTTATAGCAAATATACTCGAAGATAGTATTTTTAAGTATACACACGTTTGTAACGGGGAATATCCCATAAAATAGTTTGTTGCTATTTGGCAGTTAAGGCCGGTTTACATCTCGGTTGCAAATAATTTTTACTGAGATTATGAGGGAGCTAGCTTATCGAATTTTCAATGGAGTAGAAGCGGTTGCTACAAAAAAATGTTGGCACGCACACATTGATAGAAATATCGTCAATATTTTTTACTGGATATGTCTCTGTTCGTTTCACTCCTGATCAGTTTCTCGTTGGAGATCTCCTTCTCCCTACCAACATTTTTTTGTAGTGGTTGCTTCTACTCCATTGAAAATTCGATAAGCTAGCTCCCTCACAATCTCAGTAAAAATTATTTCTAACCGGCCTTTAAGGCCGGTTTACAAGTCGGTTGCAAGTAATTTTTACTGAGATTGTGAGGGAGAAGGAAATCTCTAATGAGAAACTGATCAGGAGTGAAACGAACAGAGATATATCCAGTAAAAAATACTGACGATATTTCTGTCAATGTGTGCGTGTCAACATTTTTTTGTAGTGGTTGCTTCTACTCCCTTCAAAACTCGATAAGCTAGCTCCCTCACAATCTCAGTAAAAATTACTTGCATTCAACATGTAAACCAGCCTTAAACCGGCCTTTAAAGGCCGGTTCTCATGTCGAATGCAAACATTTTTTACTGAGATTGTGAGGGAGAAGGAAAATCTCTAATGAAAAACTGATCAGGAGTGAAACGAACAGATATTAGTAAAAAATACTGACGATATTTCTGTGAATGTGTGTGTAAAAATATTTTCTGTTGCCATAAAAAGTTCTCGAACTGAGATATTTTTATGGTTACTGCTCGTAATTTTCTGCTCTGGTATCTCTAGTTCGCCATAAATTCGATATTTGTATACATAATACTAAATTTTATAGTTACTTTTGCGTTTATTCCATGGCGGACATTTTTTCAACCAAAGATTAGGACTTTTTTTCTTTTCTAGATTCGGAGTTTTCAAAGATAATTCAAACCAAAAAATTAATTTCTTCTTCGCAATCCATTTTTTTATTTTTGAACATACTGGATTCACAATTGGCTTTAAGCCCATCGTATGTTCATCTAGATGAAATACTTAATTCCGATTTATATTGTAGTTGGGGATAAGTTTTAAGTAGTTTAAGTTTAAGTACTTTGTCCTTTATTAAGAACTTCTATTTGATTGCTACCCGAAACTAAAAGACAATATCATCAGTGTTTAATTTCATGTCTGGAAATAGATGAGTCACCGAAAAAAATTTTTAATTTTTAAGGATTTCCTTGTGGGAGATCCAGAAAGAACTCATTCGATTTCTTATATATTTATCCCTTTACCTGGAACCATTTAAAAATAAATGTGTACAAAATTTCATATTCCTGTCGTGTTCAATCTTCGCACGTCATATAAAATTTATTATTCTCTTATTACACACACCACATTTCTTCCCACGACCAGAATAATATTTTTGCACACTAAATGTTTTCCCACAATTACCTCAAGTCCAAATATCATGTATCCGAATCATATCTTTCCATAATTATGATATTTTTCCATACATTCCCAGACATCCAAATATCCAATATCCCAAGCACATTATATCACGTGGCTAGCCTGTACTATATGCAGCCACTATCATAAATGTATACTTTTTTCTAAATTATAAATTCCCATAGACGTAAGCATAATTTTTCTATAAAATATTTTGATGTAATTTAATAAAGATCAGTAAAGTCGAAAAGTTGTTTGAAGACAGTTAAAGGAGAAGACCTTAACTTAACATTGGCGACCGTGACAGGACTTTTTATTCCATAACAACTTTAGATTTTTTCAGATCATGGAGGACCTCATTCAGGAGCAAGTTGCATTGGGCAAAGACATTGAAAGGCTGATCATCAATTACAAGAAGGACCCACCGGACCGCAAAACCAAGCAGTATTTGGAATCAAGATTGGAGACAGCGAATCATCATTGGACCAACTTTGATCGGGGTCATCGAGCTCTTCTGACCATCGGTGCTGACAATTCGGACTATTTCACCAGCCAATACTACGAGAGAGTCAGGGATGGCATCAACGCCATCGTGACTGACATCAGGGAGCAGCTAAAGGTGAAGTGGGGAGTCAATTTAGACGCTCCGCTTAATAGTGACAACCAGCCGGTGATCAAGGAAGGTGGCAACCAGCCATCGATTTCAGCAAAGGCGCCCAGCAACATAAATCCACAATCAGGGGAACTCATGCCGCTGGTCCGAAGACAACGGGCCTTAATCAACGCATTGAAACGGCTGCTTCAAGACATTGAAGGAAGATTGAGCTCACCAAATTCATCAATCTACTATCAGGTGAAGATTGACGCGGTGAGCAAGTACTGGAACGACATCGCTGCTATCAACCAATCGATCTGGTCGGACAGTGATGAACCAGAATTACTCGGCTACGACATTGACGCCGTATGTAACACCGAAGCAGCAACGCAGGACGTGTTAATCAAACTGAAGGAACTGCTTCAGGCTAGAACGCCACCTCCACGAACAGTGCACGCAGTAAGTTCAGCTCCAATAAAGTTGCCAAAAATTACTATTCCAGTTTTCGACGGGAACTATCTGGAATGGAAGGCATTTTCTGGACTGTATCGGCGGCTGATCCATGACCAGCCAATCAATCAAACGGAGAAGATGTTCTACCTGATGTCAAACCTAGCCGGGGAAGCCAAACGACTGGTGCAGCATTTTCCAGTATCGGAGTCTAGCTACAATTCGGCTTGGGATACGTTGGTGGACCGCTACGACAATCAACGCATGTTAGTTACCACCATTCTCAACCGACTGTTGGGTCAACCAACAGCACAGCTGGACTCCGCTTCTAGTATCAGGTCGCTGCATGATGTCACCAGGGAATGCATCCTGGGATTAGAAGATCTAGGAATATCAACCACATCTTGGGATGCATTTCTCACGCATGTGACGATCAAGAAACTTGATAGAACTAGCCATGCATTGTACGAGCAAACTTTGGAGCAGCCAAGGCAAGTACAGCGCATAGGGGAGCTTTTGGTTTTTTTGGAAAGTCGCTTCCAGTCGCTTGAGACGTTGGGGAAGGTTTCGACACCACGGAACCATACAGAAGGCCGCACCAAAGGGTCATCGATGATTGTATCTGGCACTTCAGCATGTCCCATCTGCAATCTTCCACATGCAGTGTACGGATGTCCTAAGTTCCTCAAAATGGACGTCAAAGCGAGGCACCAAGTCATAAGAAAGATGAAGCATTGCATCAATTGTCTGCAGCATGGACACTACAGCAACCAATGCACTTTGGGAAACTGCAAGAGGTGTAGTAGAAAGCATAACACGCTGCTACACGAAGAAGCCGTTCCTGATGCCAAGGCAGGGCATAATAAGAAGTCAACAACAGAAGCTACTAGTGGTTCAGCAGCACTCACAACAAGAGTAACAAATCAAATCACCTCAGAAGTGGCTAGTTGTTCTTCAGCACTTACATCCGGAGCAACAAACTCCGGAAAATCATCCTACGTGTTCTTGGCGACAGCAGTCATTCACATCAGGGATGGACATGACAAATTAGTGGAGTGCCGAGCTGTTCTGGATTCTGGCTCCCAGCTCAACTTTATCTCAGCAGACTTGGCAGCGCGTCTACAAATACCTCATACGAACTGCAACACAATCGTAGCCGGCATTGGCAATCATGGGCGCAAGGCACAGCGACGTTTGTATACTACCATCCACTCAAAATTAAATAATTTCTCGACAGGTATTGAGGTAGTTATTTTACCAACAATAACCAGCGATCAACCAGCTCACGTTGTGGACATCAAATATTGGTCACTGCCCTCCAACATCAAGCTAGCAGATCCTGGATTCCAAAAACCTGGCAAAATTGATTTATTGATTGGAGCGGAGCATTTTTCGGAGTTAATGGCTATTGGACAAATTCAGATGGACAAAAATCTGCCAACACTCCAGAATACACTCTTTGGATGGGTGGTTTTAGGCAGAATCACCAGCAACGAAGCATCAATGAAATTCTGTGGGATCAGTACTGAAGGCGCTACTTACGCAGACATTCAGCGAATCTGGGAGCTAGAACAAGTCAGTAGCTCTACTACTCAACCTCGGACACAGGCAGAATATCAGTGTGAGAAATCGTTTGAGGAAAATACTTCCAGAGATGAATCTGGACGATTCTTGGTAAGACTACCTTTTAAGGCAGAGCCAACAGTTCTTGGACATTCCAAGGCAATCGCGATTCGCCGCTTTATATCTCTAGAAAAGGGGATGATGAAGAATCCAGAGTTGAGAATCCAGTATGCAGAATTCATGAGTGAGTATTTAAAATTAGGACACATGGTGAAGGTTGACGAACACGAAATAGGACCTTCACATTACGTTATTCCTCATCACTGCATATTAAAGCCGTCAAGTACTACTACTAAACTCCGCGTAGTATTTGACGCATCTTGTAAAACGACCACCAACATATCTCTCAACGAGATACTGTATAAAGGACCTACGCTTCAGGATGACTTGTTCACTATTTTGACTCGCTTTCGACTACACAAATACGTATTCACCGCAGACATCGAGAAGATGTATCGTCAGATACAAGTGAATCCAGCTGATCAGAAGTATCAGGTAATAGTCTATCGAAGTAGCCACAACGACAAAATAGAGTTCTACAAGCTCCAAACATTGACATATGGAACCACATCAGCTTCATATCTTGCAACTAAATGTCTACAAAGGTTATCTGAGGAAGCACGCATTTCACACCCACTTGGCGCAGAAGTGGCAAGGCGAGACTTCTACATGGATGACGTTATGACTGGCAGCAACGAGTTAAGTGAAGCTCTACAAACGCAGGCACAACTGAAGGGGCTACTTAAAGGTGCCGGTTTCAATCTTCGGAAATGGTGTTCCAACCACCCCATGCTTTTGGCGACGGTACCTGATTCGGATATTGAATTTAGGTTGGACTTGGATAACAAGGATGACGAAGGCATAAAGACGTTGGGATTAACATGGTTGCCCAAAACAGACCAGTTTTCCATTCAAACAAATTGGTCAAAGGTAAAAAAGGTGACTAAACGATCTATACTTGCAGACATAGCCCACATCTTCGACCCGCTCGGCTTAATTAATCCAGTGATAGTCCGTTCCAAAATTTTTCTACAACACTTGTGGAAATTAAAGCTGGACTGGGATGCGGCGCTACCAGAAGAACTTCATACGAGCTGGCTAAATTTTCGAAACGAGTTACCACTATTGAATGAGCTGAAAATAACAAGGCAGGCCTGTATCACAACTTCAAGGGGATTACTCCAAGTCCACGGCTTTTCCGACGCATCAGAAAAGGCTTATGGCGTTGCTATTTATCTACGCTCTATCGACGTCAACGGGAAGGTTGCAGTCAGGCTTTTATGTGCTGCATCAAAGGTGGCACCAACCAAAACCATAACTTTACCAAGGCTGGAGCTATGCGCCGCTCATATGTTAGCTCACATGATCCATCGTGTGAAGGAGATACTACAGCTGGCAGATGATCAAATCTTCTATTGGTGTGATTCAAAGATAGTTCTACACTGGATAAAGGCAGAATCATCCTCGTACAAAACATTCGTCGCTAATCGGATAGCCAAAATTCAAAGTAAGGGATCGCTACAGCGTTGGAAGTACGTAAGTACGAGTTTTAATCCTGCCGATTTAGTCTCCCGAGGAACAAGTCCAAAAACATTAATACAGTCGGATCTTTGGTTCAACGGACCCGATTTCTTGAGAAAATCTTCATACGATTGGCCATCAGAAGACGCTTGCTTCGAGGATGAACAATCTGAACTAAAGCAAACATCGGTTTTATTAACCACTCAACAACAAAACAGTTTCATCCATCTAATCGACCATAAGAATTCTTTCAGACGTCTCACTCGCATCGTGGCATACGTAAGAAGATTTACAAAAAAAATACGTAAATAAAAAAAAAAATCTACCAACAGTCTGGGCGCAACTTTATTATTTTATGGGTAGAAGTCCGAAACGTGTTTAATGATGAGATACGGTGTTGGGTACTATGCGACTGACAACCTAAAAAATAACGTTCCAAATAGCTTAATGGTTATTTTTTAGGTTGTCAGTCGCATAGTACCCAACACCGTATCTCATCATTAAACACGTTTCGGACTTCTACCCATAAAATAATAAAGTTGCGCCCAGACTGTTGGCAGATTTTTTTTTTTATTTACGTATTTTTTTTATCAATAGAATAATTCATAGTAGTAAAAGCGAATTCGATCACATTAAACCTAAGAGATTTTCGGAATCAGTGAAATCTTAAACAATACCCCCAGGGGGTTTAATTGAGAAAAATACTTAAATCGGTTTTTTCCCGACTACGTTTAAAGCTTATAGAAGTACAAGTGAACTCCAAATCTCAATATACCTTAGGAATATATCAGAATTCGTGAATATGTACACAACCAATTTACTCCCCCTTAGGGGTTGGATATCGAAAAATTTTGAAGACCGTTACTAGGCGCTTATATAAATAGCCCGCAGAAGTAAAATTGCTTTGATAGTTTGACATGTCTAAAAGTTTTAACGAAATTCGTGAAAATGTGGATTCACGGACATTTTTTTGACTCAACCTCTGAACGCCAATAAAAATCTGAACTTTTTTTTTGCTTTAATTACTCTAATAGCACATCTACATATACGTACTAAGTTTCAATTTTCTAGCATAAGCCGTTTCTGAGATATAAAAAACCACTCCTCTCCCCCGTACCTTGATACCCCTATCAAAAATTTTATTTTTCTAGGATGTCTCCTTAGTGGTTCTATATAATCCTAAATTTTTAGCTTTCTATTCATTATGGTTTTTGAGAAATAAAAATCAGAATGTTTTCCTTTCTACCCCCTTTCACCACCACCCCCTACACCCACACCACCAAAATTTTTTTCCCTACTAGAAATTTATCGACCCCAACTCCTGTAAAATTTTCAAGATCATATCTGATACGGTTTCTGAGATATAAAAATTAAATTTTTTGAGAAATTGCTATCCCCCCACTTTCGTGCTCCACCTCGCCCCTCAAAAAATTTAGTTTTGGTAGACTCCTCTTGTAAGCCCATATACAGAAACTAAATTTTATCTTCCTGGTGTAATTAGTTCGGAAGATATTGTAATCCAAAGTTTTTCACCCCCCACCCCCACACCCCACCACCCCTCTTAAAAATTTTAGCTCTTGTCTAATCTGGAAGTATCCCTTAGGACAACAACAAAGTTCCAATCTTCTGACATCAATGGTTCAGGAGATATCGATTTTAGAATGTTTCAATCCCGGCTTTCATGCGTTAAAGACTCATTGTTTTCCCCCCCACTTCCACACCCCTTAACCAATATCGACCATTTTTTTGCAATTGAGTCCATTATCATAGTACTATATAAGTTCCAAGTTTCAGCCTCCTAGCATAAGTGGTTCCTGAGATCTAGAAACCAAAATTTTTCGTCTAAAACGCTCCCCTCTCCTCTCCCCTTGTACCCCCACCCCTCAAAAATATACCAGTCGTAGGGGTTCACCCATTCTACCCACCATAAAAATTTCAATTTAATATCTCAACGGGTTTGGGAGCTACGCGCCTTCAAACAATTTTGCGTACGGCGTACGGCGTACGGCGTACGGCGTACGGCGTCTACGGCGGACAGACGGACATTTTTTTTTTTTTTGCTTTTTTGGGGTTTACTAGTCCTAAAACGTGTAAATACAAAATTTCAGGGTAGCAAACTTTTTTGAAATTTCAGGTCGATAACAATACTTTATTATTAAAAAATAATAAAGTAAAAATCTTCAAATGGAACACAAGTTACTCTGTCCACTTACTGCAGAGGAAAATCATGAGGCGCTGCTTATTATCGTTCGTGACATACAAGCGCAACATTTCAAGGCGGAATTTACAAAACTTACCCACGGGGATCAATTGGACAAACGCAACAAAATCGCGAGTTTGGCGCCCTTTATCGATGGAAACCAGATTATACGCGTAGGAGGAAGATTGCAAGCGGCCAATATCTCCTTCGACACCAAGCATCCGATGCTCTTACCGAGAAATCATGCTCTTACTCGACTGTTGGTCACTGATATTCACAAGGAAAACTACCATGCTGGACCGCAAGCTCTTACGGCCATAGTTCGACAGCGTTTTTGGCCACTTCAAGGTAAATTACTGGCTCGTTCGGTTGTTCAGCAGTGTGTATGGTGCGTGAAGGCGAGACCCGTTATGTGTTCACAGCTAATGGGTAACCTCCCGGCACCAAGGATTCAACAAAGCCGACCTTTCTTACACTCTGGAGTTGATTTCTGTGGACCAATACAGATCCACTATAAAATCCGGGGGAAGCGTCCGCAGAAGGCCTATATAGCGGTATTTTGTTGTTTCTCCACCAAAGCCATCCATTTGGAGCTTGTATCGGACCTAACCACTGAGAGCTTCTTAGGTGCATTGAAGCGCTTCTTCGCACGGCGAGGTTATTCCAGAAGCATATATTGCGACAACGCCACTAATTTCCTTGGGGCATACAACAAGTTGGAGGAGGTTAAAAAAATGCTGCAGACAAAGGAGTGTCAAGAAGACATTGCATCACTATGTCTTTCAAAAGGGACGGATTTCCATTTCATTCCACCGCGAACGCCACATTTTGGTGGAATTTGGGAAGCCGGAATGAAGTCAGCAAAGAAGCTGCTTTTTAAAACCATTCATCCGGTATCACTGACTTATGAGGAGCTCGAAACAGCGATTATTGAGATTGAAGCCATCCTCAACTCGCGACCATTAACACCCCTGTCGTCTAACCCTAATGATTTAACCGCTCTCACTCCAGGTCATTTCTTAACAGGTGAAGCTTTCACAAGCATTCCGGAGGCGAGAATATCAACTGACCGCCCTGATCTGCTTACACGTTGGAAGCTGGTACAGTATGTTAAAACTGAATTCTGGAAACAATGGACGAAGGAGTATTTGAGTGGACTTCAGCAGAGGACAAAATGGACGCATATATCTCCTAACATTACACCTGGCGATCTGGTAATTATTAAGGATGATTCTCTCCCCCCGTTACAATGGCACATGGGACGGGTCATTAAGGCCATTGAAGGAGACGATAAACTAGTACGAGTAGCTGACGTCCGAACTGCAACTGGTGTTTACCGCAGACCCATACATCGTCTATGTCTATTACCCGTGCATCAGGAAGATACGTCGTCAAAACCGCCTGAAGAAAGCAATAATGAACATGAGGACTCCAGTAATAGGACTCGAACATCCACCAAACACAGAAGTCCAACGCAGTCAGCGCCGGTAGACCCTGGACCAAAAAAACGTCGTCTACGAATTGGTCCGCTGAGCGCGATCAGTGTATTGTTGTTGATCCTGTTTCTACCAGTCGGACGTTCAATTCAAGTAGCTCCGTTCTCTTCCCCACCAGGACTCTACTTTGAAAATGTAGGAGTCACAAATCTCATTACAGACGAATGGAAAATTGTCGTGTATTATAATATGACAAACTATTGGAAAGAAGGTAGGGATCTTGCAGACGAAGTAACCAAATTAGGGATGCTGTGCAAACGTCCAGAGAGCAATAAGTATTGTTCGGCTATACAAGAACAACTGCAGCATCAATTTGACCAAATTCAAGAGCAAAACAAGCTTCTCAACAACAGCGAGCAAAGTATCCGGAAGAGAAGAGCCCCATTGGAGATTATAGGAAGCATTGCTAGCTCTCTGTTTGGACTTCTGGATCAAGACTATGCAAAGGAGTTGAGCCAAAAAATCAAGATATTTCAAAACAACGAAGCCCGCTTACAAAGCATGATCCAAACTCAAACACTTATCCTTGAATCCACAACAAATATATTGAAAAAGGGCGAGGAAAATATAAAGGAACAGTTCAAACACATGGATAGAGAGATAGATTCACTGAGTAATCAACTGCATTTACAGCAGCTACAGCAACTGACAATATCCGTGGCGATCCACCTCTCATTAATTATGCAGAATTACAAGAATATCCAAACCGCGCTGTTGGATGTTCTCTTCAACATTCATCATGGGATCATCAGTCCTATGCTCATTACGCCTCAGCAATTGGAAGCAGGAATGCATATGATTCGACCTCATCTACCATTGACTCGGCGGCTGCCAGACTACGAAGACCATCTGAATATTCTGCAACTTTTCCGCTTGATGACTTTACAAGGCCGAGCTACACCTGAATTCATCATCGCAGAAATAAGAATACCTCTACTCACCAATGAGCGTTACGATACATTTCGAATAACTCCAGTCCCAATGGTTATTAATAATACGAACGCACACGTCATCCCTTCAACAGACATGTTGATTATTGATCCGCACAGAGACCAATACTTGCCAATCACAATAGACGATTTCAGCAAATGTACCCAGCTCTTCGAAAGCGAGTATTTTTGTAAACAAACTCACCCTATTTTTCACAAAGGATCTGACCAAAGCCGCTGTGAAATTTATTTATTGAACAAAGGTGATATTTCCAAGGGTGTCTGCAATTTAATCATTACAGATGAGCTTCGTAAATGGACACCTCTTCACAGCCGTAACGACTGGATCTACTCTGTCAACAAATCAAGCACCATCAACATCGTGTGTAACGACAAGCTGACCCAAATCACCTTAGTCCATTCTGGCGTCCTGAGCATCGATAGTAATTGCATCATCAAAGATGAACACCTAACAATATCATCCCGCAACATGGTGTCCACGCGTGTTAACAATTCATATACGCCGACTATAGGGCATGATCTCAACTTCACTGCTAACCCTTTTAGACAACTATCAAGCAAACAAGAAGAATACTATCCCAGGAACGAGGAAATCGCCTATCTTCAGGAGCAGTTAAAGAAGCTAAAATTCAACGAAACCGCAAGTCTAGAGGACACGACACAAGAAGTTCATCAGTTTTCCATTGCATACTCAAGTCTTTTTCTGCTATTGGCATTGGCAGCATATATTCTATGGACAAGATGTACATCAAAGACGGCTGCTCCAGTACCTGCACCCAGAAATAGGACGCCCCCGAACCAGGATTTCAACTTTCAAGGCAGCATATGTTGAAACGTGTTTCAAGGCGGGGGAGAATGTTCAATCTTCGCACGTCATATAAAATTTATTATTCTCTTATTACACACACCACATTTCTTCCCACGACCAGAATAATATTTTTGCACACTAAATGTTTTCCCACAATTACCTCAAGTCCAAATATCATGTATCCGAATCATATCTTTCCATAATTATGATATTTTTCCATACATTCCCAGACATCCAAATATCCAATATCCCAAGCACATTATATCACGTGGCTAGCCTGTACTATATGCAGCCACTATCATAAATGTATACTTTTTTCTAAATTATAAATTCCCATAGACGTAAGCATAATTTTTCTATAAAATATTTTGAAGTAATTTAATAAAGATCAGTAAAGTCGAAAAGTTGTTTGAAGACAGTTAAAGGAGAAGACCTTAACTTAACACCTAGCATGAAGCAATCAAAAGCTATTGGAAAATATTGTTGAACAAGTGTCTTAAGGACTTTTTGTATGGGAGCTAGAGAAGGAGATTTCGCTGAGTAGTAAACTTGAACCTTGTTTTCACTCAAAACTAATTTGTACAAAATTCCGCATTCGTGGCGGACCGTTTTCTTAAGATTTAGTGAGTTCCGTAAATGGATTGAAGGCATTTTGACAGGATATTTTAATGGCAGCTGCACAAAGGACTAATGAGATTTTATTCATAATCATACATTTAGCTCCAACTATTAGAAAATCAATAAATAAAAAATTTAGAAGTCGTAGCTTAAACCTTTCTGAAGTTATAGATCAATATTATTGAACACGTGTTTTAAGGACTTTTCGTATGGAAGCTACCCGAAGAAGTAACGGAATTTTACTGCCTAATGAACGAAAACTTCATTTTCACTCAAAACTAATTCAATAATTTTCAAGATTCTAGGTCAAGGCGTTCTTGAGTTGTCGTCCGCACGGACAGACGTTAAGCGGATTTGGGGTTTTGGCCACTAATATACAAACATAATAAACCACTTTTTCTTTTTCTAGAGTATATAATAAAATATTTATTTATTTATTTATAATCATGTCCTGCTCAGATAAATCTGCGCAAGCATCGTTTTAAAGTGCCAAGCCCATAAGGGTGCAAATTGCACTGCTTATATAATAAAATAATATACTCTCAAATTTTATCTAGAGTATAAACAGTAGACATGATTGCAAACCATAAAAACCGTTGAACACAGAAAATTCTTACAATGCTTGCTTCACTTCCATTACATTTCTGTTAATTGTCTCGCTCTTACCTAAAATGATTTTGCCATAAACAGGTGGGGAGTGTATGTGAATGACATCGAAGCGGTTGCTTCTAATCCATTGAAAAATCAATAAGCTAGCTCCCTCACAATCTCAGTAAAAAATGTTTGCATACAGGCCGGTTTACATGGCGGTTGCAAGTAATTTTTACTGAGATTGTGAGGGAGAAGGAAAATCTCTAATGAGAAACTGATCAGGAGTGAAACGAACAGAGATATATCCAGTAAAAAATATTGACGATATTTCTGTCAATGTGTGCGTGGCAACATTTTTTTGTAGTGGTTGCTTCTACTCCATTGAAAATTCGATAAGCTAGCTCCCTCACAATCTCAGTAAAAATTACTTGCAACCGCCATGTAAACCGGCCTTACGACATGTAAACCGGCCTTAAGGCTCCATGAGTCCAGTGTGAAAATTCTGTATTCTATTTTGATTTTTCTTTCTTGAAAGGGGAAAAGTCAATTTCAATCGTTTTTCGTTCGTACATTTTCGTTGTTCGCCGTTTCAGTCATGAATAGAATGGCTCTTGTGTCCATCGCCTTTACATGCGGTAATATGATAATAACAGAATCAGCGTGAACAATACTACAGCATGAGTGGGGGACATAGGCAAGGTAATGATCGGTGATTTTTAAATATTTTCCTTAAGGCCGGTTTACATGTCGAATGCAAGTAATTTTTACTGAGATTGTGAGTGAGAAGGAAATCTCTAATGAGAAACTGATCAGGAGTGAAACGAGCAGAGATATATCCAGTAAAAAATACTGACGATATTTCTATCAATGTGTGCGTGCCAACATTTTTTTGTAGTGGTTGCTTCTACTCCATTGAAAATTCGATAAGCTAGCTCCCTCACAATCTCAGTAAAAATTATTTGCAACCGACATGTAAACCGGCCTTTAGTTGATGAAATAATCTTTGTACAAATTAAAGTTTGAGTTTAAAATAAAATAGTACTCCTATATTTTTATGTGACAATTTTCTTCATCTTATTATTTCTTTATAAAACATATTTCATTTTCTTTTTTAAATATGTATTCGCAATTCGATTGAAATCCTTAATTCAATAATAATTTAATTTTTATTTTTTGGACAATCGATATCTTTCGCATTTTGTAATATGGATTTCAAAAGGTTTCTGCAAATAGACAAGTAACTGTTAGCATTTTGAAATACATTTGAAGATAATATTTCAAAATTATTTTTTAATTTAGGTGAATAATACTAAATTTTCTAGTCCATCCATTAATAGGAAGAATTATCAACAGTTTTGAATCATTTGCATAAATTGGTACAAACCCGGGAAAATTGGCTCTATATCAGGCGTATTATTTTTAATTTCATTCGATCTATTTATAGAACTACCATCATTGTGTCCAACTATGTAGCTTCGGAGCCTGAACTGGAACCAGTAGCGGTCATAGAGGGGAGGGGGCATGGGGGCCATGGCCCCTCCCCCATTCCTAACAAATTCGTCACCCATGATTATTTCATCACATCTGTTTTAAAGAAAAAACATACTGCAGTCACGATCGGCTGCAAGCCAATCGTATAATACTCTAGATGAATACTGAACTCCGATTTATATTGTAGTTGTGGATAAAGTAGAATTACGTGTGTGCATGTTGTATATCCTTTATTAAGGACTGCCATTAGATTGCTACTCAAACCTAAAAGACAATATTCAGTGTTTAATTTCATATCTTAAACTGGGTAAGTCATCGAACAAAAATGTACTTTTTGAAGGACTTTCACATGGGAGGTGCAGGAAGGACTCACTCGATTTCTTACATATTTATCCTTTTCCTTGGAATTAGTTAAAAATGAACGTGTACAAAATTTCAAAATCGTAGCTTAAAGCGTTCAAAAGTTATCGAAAATATTGTTGAACACGTGCCTTAGGGACATTTTGTATGGCAGCTACCAGAAGGAGTAAAAAGATTTCGCTGATTAGTAAACTCGAACTTTGTTTTTACTCAAAACCAATTTGTACAAAATTTCCAATTCATAGCTAAAAGTGAAGGCATTTTTACAGGATATTTGTATGGCAGCTACACGAAGGACTAATAGGATTTTCTTCATAATTATATATTTAGCTCCAACTATTGAAAAAATAATACATACAAAATTTCAATGTCGTAGCTTAAACCCTTCTGAAGTTATCAACCAATATTCTTGAACACCGGTTTTAAGGATATTTTGTATGGCAGCTACCAGAAGGAGTGAAAGGATTTCGCTGCCTAGTAAACTGGAACTTTCTTTTTACTAAGAACTAATTTTTACAAAATTTCGATTTCGTACCTAAAAGATTACTTGAGTTATAGTGAGTTTCGTAAATTAAGTGAAGACATTTTGACAGGATATTTGTATGGCAGCTACACGAAGGACTAACAGGATTTTCTTGATATTCATACATTTAGCTCCAACTATTAAAAAAGTAACACATACAAAATTTCAAAGTCGTACCTTTAGGCGTTCCGAAGTTATTGGTAAATATTCTTGAACACGTGTTTTAAGGACATTTTGTATGGCAGCTACCCGAAGGAGTAGGACGATTTTGCCCGTTAACGAACTTAGCCTTACAAATTCAACCAAACATCCAGATTCAAAATTTCAAGATCCTAGGTGAAGGCGTTCTTGAGTTATCGTGTTCACGGACAGACGGACGGACGGACGGACGGACGGACGGACGGACGGACGGACGGACGGACGGACGGACGGACGGACGGACGGACGGACGGACGGACGGACGGACGGACGGACGGACGGATGGACGGACGGACGGACGGACGGACGGACGGACGGACGGACGGACGGACGGACGGACGGACGGACGGACGGACGGACGGACGGACGGACGGACGGACGGACGGACGGACGGACGGACGTCAGGCGGATTTGAGGTTTTTGGCCACAAATAAACAAAAAATAATATATAACTTTTTTTCGTCCGAGGCTTGGTTCTATGCGTTACAAACTTTTGGGCTGGATTAAACTTATAATACTCTATATGATTTCATCTAGAGTATAAACATACTGCAGTCACGATCGGCTGCAAGCCAATCGTATAATACTCTAGATGAATACTGAACTCTTATTTATATTGTAGTTGGGGATAAAGTAGAATTACGTGTGTGCATTTTGTATGTCCTTTATTAAGGACTTAATTTCATATTTTGAACTGGGTAAGTCATCGAAAAAAAAGTCCTTTTTGAAGGACTTTCACATGGGAGGTGCAGGAAGGACTCACTCGATTTCTTACATATTTATCCTTTTCCTTGGAACCATTTAAAAATGAACGTGTACAAAATTTCAAATACGTAGCTTGAAGCGTTCAAAATTTATCGAAAAATATTGTTGAACACGTGTCTTAAGGACATTTTGTATGGCAGCTACCAGAAGGAGTAAAAGGATTTCGCTGACTAGTAAACTCTAGCTTCCTTTTCACTCAAAACTAATTTGTAAAAAATTCCGAATTCGTAGCTAAAAGATTACTTGAGTTATAGTGAGTTTCGTAAATTAAGTGAATACATTTTGACAGGATATTTGTATGGCAGCTACACGAAGGACTAACAGGATTTTCTTCATAATCAAAAATTTAGCTCCAACTATTGGAAAATTAACACATACAAGATTTCAAAGTCGTAGCTTAAACTCTTCTGAAGTTATCGACCAATATTCTTAAACACGTGTTAGCCTTACAAATTCAACCAAACATCCAAATTCAAAATTTGAATATCCTAGGTGAAGGCGTTCTTGAGTTATCGTGTTCACGGATAGACGGACGGATGAAATCTAGATGAAATCATATAGAGTATTATAAGTTTAATCCAGCCCAAAAGTTTGTAACGCATAGAACCAAGCCACGGACGAATAAAAGTTATATATTATTTTTTGTTTATTTGTGGCCAAAAACCTCAAATCCGCTTGACGTCCGTCCGTCCGTCTGCCCGTTAGCACGATAACTCAAGAACGCCTAGGATCTTGATATTTTGAATCTGGATGTTTGGTTGAATTTGTAAGGCTAAGTTCGTTAACGGGCAAAATTGTCCTACTCCTTCGGGTAGCTGCCATACAAAATGTCCTTAAAACACGTGTTCAAGAATATTGGTTGATAACTTCAGAAGGGTGTAAGCTACAACTTTGAAAATTTGTATGTATTACTATTTCAATAGTTAGAGCTAAATGTATGATTATGAAAAAAATTCTGTTAGTCCTTCGTGTAGCTGCCATACAAATATCCTGTCAAAATGTATTCACTTAATTTACGAAACTCACTATAACTAACGTAATCTTTTAGATACCAATTCGGAATTTTGTACAAATTAGTTTCGAGTGAAAAGATAGTTCGACTTTACTAGTCAGCGAAATCCTTTTACTCCTTCTGGTAGCTGCCATACAAAATGTCCTTAAAACACGTGTTCAAGAATATTGGCCGATAACTTCAGAAGGGTTTAAGCTACGAATTTGAAAATTTGTATGTATTACTTTTTCAATAGTTGGAGCTAAATGTATGATTATGAAAAATATCCTGTTAGTCCTTCGTGTAGCTGCCATACAAATATCCTGTCAAAACATTTTCACTTAATTTACGAAACTCACTATATATACTTAAGTAATCTTTTAGCAACGAATTCGGAATTTTGTACAAATTAGTTTTGAGTGAAAAGAAAGTTCGGCTTTACTAGTCAGCGAAATCCTTTTACTCCTTCTGGTAGCTGCCATACAAAATGTCCTTAAAACACGTGTTTAAGAATTTTGGTCGATAGCTTCAGAAGGGTTTAAGCTACGTCTTTGAAATTTCGTATGTGTTATTTTGCCAATGGTTGGAGTTAAATATATGATTATGAAGAAAATCCTATTAGTCCTTCATGTAGCTGCTATACAAATATCCTGTCAAAACGTCTTCACTTAATTTACGGAACTTACTATAACTCAAGTAATCTTTTAGCTATGAATTGGAAATTTTGTACAAATTAATTTTGAGTAAAAACGAAGTTTGAGTTTACTAATCAGCGAAATCCTTTTACTCCTTCTGGTAGCTGCCATACAAAATGTCCATACGACACGTGTTCAACAATATTTTCCGATAACTTTTGAACGCTTCAAGCTACGAATTTCAAATTTTGTACACGTTCATTTTTAACTGGTTCCAAGGAAAAGGATAAATATGTAAGAAATTGAGTGAGTCCTTCCTGCACCTCCCATTTGAAAGTCCTTCAAAAAGGAAATTTTTTTTCGACGACTTACCCAGTTTAGTTTTAGTTTAGTTTAGTTTTAGTTTTGAGTAGCAATCTAATGGCAGTCCTTAATAAAGGACATACAACATGCACACACGTAATTCTACTATACAGGGTGTAACTAGTACTGAGGTTCAAACGAAAATGGGAGATAGAGGAACTTGTCCTGAGTAGAAAATCGTTCTACACATACTCCCGTTTTTGCACCGTTAAGGAGATAGCGCGATTTTAAGGACGAAGGATTTTCATCGTACCTATGATCACTGTTTGATCTCTAACTTCTGCTGTACTTAGCGTAACGTAATAATTCTGGGCTCGTTGGAAAGGACACAAATTCTTCTTTCTAATTGCTATCAACTGTGTCAATCAGTGTTATACTTTTTGAGAAAAATTCATTTAAATGACACAAAAATAATAAAAAATTAAAAAAAAATACAAAAAAGTCCTGTTTTCTCCACGAAGGACCTGATTAACCACCAAATTTTATTACATTTTCGGAAAGCCCATAAAATTTCACTATACGTTTGAACAGAATTTCTTCATATTTGCAACAACAAGTGAGTTCCCTGCACATGTTGGAAATACTGCTAAACATAGAATTTACCGCAAAACAGATGCAGTAATGAGCAACCATGTGGAAATTATGTTACAGGTAAGTAAAAATATGACAACTAATTAGATAGCGTCCATTTAAGTAAATTAACTAACATCCATTTAAGTAAATTAAGTAATATCCATTTAAGTAGGGCGTGGAGTTTACCTGCTCCCTAAGGAACAGGAATGACTTCGTCCTACGTAGATTTTTCTGCGATAAAAGCATCGGGAGGAAGCAACAGCAAACAGAATGTCATAGACATCATTACGAGCAACATGGCAAGCAATAGGAGGTCTTTTACAACGGAAGAAATGGCAGACATGCACTTCGTGTATGGGTTGTGCGACGGGAATGCTAGGCGAGCCGAAAGAGTTTACTGGGAACGGTATCCGGACAGATCTCGGTACCCCCATTATCGGATGTTCATCAGCATTCATCGGAACCTTCGTGAACGAGGTACACTGCAGCCGTGGCGGGAGACACAACATCCAGGACGGTGACACTCGGTACCTGTGGCCACGGAGGAGCGCATACTGCGCATCGCAACCCCACGGTAAGCACCCGGCGCATTGGACATCGATTAGGCATCAACCACATGCATTTATTTCGTCCTCACTATTATTAATCATACTCCTTCGGCGAATGACGGGTGTCAAACCAGATTTACTTGAAGGGAACGTGCTTGATAACTGTTAGCCCTGCTCCTTTACAATTCAACCTATGAAGAAATTCTGTTATCAAACGTATAGTGAAATTTTATGGGCTTTCCGAAAATGTAATAAAATTTGGTGGTTAATCAGGTCCTTCTTGGAGAAAACAGGACTTTTTTGTATTTTTTTTTAATTTTTTATTATTTTTGAGTCATTTAAATGAATTTTTCTCAAAAAGTATAACACTGATTGACACAGTTGATAGCAATTAGAAAGAAGAATTTGTGTCCTTTCCAACGAGCCCAGAATTATTACGTTACGCTAAGTACAGCAGAAGTTAGAGATCAAACAGTGATCATAGGTACGATGAAAATCCTTCGTCCTTAAAATCGCGCTATCTCCTTAACGGTGCAAAAACGGGAGTATGTGTAGAACGATTTTCTACTCAGGACAAGTTCCTCTATCTCCCATTTTCGTTTGAACCTCAGTACTAGTTACACCCTGTATACACAACTACAATATAAATCGGAGTTCAGTATTCATCTAGAGTATTATACGATTGGCTTGCAGCCGATCGTGACTGCAGTATGTTTATACTCTAGATGAAATCATATAGAGTATTATAAGTTTAATCCAGCCCAAAAGTTTGTAATGCATAGAACCAAGCCTCGGACGAAAAAAAATTATATATTATTTTTTGTTTATTTGTGGCCAAAAACCTCAAATCCGCTTGACGTCCGTCCGTCCGTCCGTCCGACTGTCCGTGAACACAATAACTCAAGAACGCCTTCACCTAGGATCTTGAAATTTTGAATCTGGATGTTTGGTTGAATTTGTAAGGCTAAGTTCGTTAACGGGCAAAATCGTTCTACTCCTTCGGGTAGCTGGCATACAAAATGTCCTTAAAACACGTGTTCAAGAATATTGGTCGATAACCTCAGAAGGGTTTAAGCTAGGACATTGAAATTTTGTATGTGTTATTTTTCCAATAGCTGAAGCTAAATATATGATTATGAAGAAAATCCTGTTAGTCCTTCGTGTAGCTGCCATACAAATATCCTGTCAAAATGTATTCACTTAATTTACGAAACTCACTATAACTCAAGTAATCTTTAAGCTATGAATTGGGAATTTTGTATAAATTAGTTTTGAGTAAAAACAAAGTTCGAGTTTACTAATCAGCAAAATCCTTTCACTCCTTCTGGTAGCTGCCATACAAAATGTCCTTAAAACACGTATTCAAGAATATTGCTCGATAACTTCAGAAGGGTTTAAGCTACGTCTTTGAAATTTTGTATGTGTTATTTTTCCAATAGTTCGAGCTAAATGTATGATTATGAAGAAAATCCTATTAGTCCTTCGTATAGCTGCCATACAAATATCCTGTCAAAACGTCTTCACTTAATTTACGGAACTTACTATAACTCAAGTAATCTTTTAGCTATGAATTGGAAATTTTGTACATATTAGTTTTGAGTAAAAACAAAGTTCGAGTTTACTAATCAGCGAAATCCTTTTACTCCTTCTGGTAGCTGCCATACAAAATGTCCTTAAGACACGTGTTGAACAATATTTTTCGATAACTTTTGAACGCTTCAAGCTACGAATTTGAAATTTTGTACACGTTCATTTTTAAATGGTTCCAAGGAAAAGGATTAATATGCAAGGAATCGAATGAGTCCTTCCTGCACCGCCCAAATATCAAGAATCAAGACGGACGGACGGACGGACGTCAAGCGGATTCGAGGTTTTTGGCCACAAATAAACAAAAAATAATATATAACTTTTTCGTCCGTGGTTCTATGGTGGTTCTAGACGTTACAAACTTTTGGGCTGGATTAAACTTATAATACTCTATATGATTTCATGTAGAGTATAAAGATTGCTGCAATATAAATAACATATTATGGAAAAAAATATCCTTGAAATTTGTTTGTCAAGGATAACGATTTTGTGATTTTGATTACTAATTTTTCGAATACACACAATTTCAAAAGAATCGGAACTGATAAGGTGTGAGGCCGGATCTCTTTTCATAAATTAAAACAACTTTCAGCAGGCATTATTTCTTCCAAAACAGTATGTATTTCAGTTTCACAGCCCGGTCTATTCCTAATTGGAAACAACCAATATTAATTACACATTTATGCATATGTAGAATATAACTACAAAAATTTTTTTCTTGCATTACTTGCTTTCTCACAATTGGCTTTTCGACTTTTTTCTGATTCCTCGCGAAATAGCGGGTATGATTCATTGTATTTATATTTTTTCGGTTCTATTAATTTCACTTACAACTTTTACTTTGAATTCTCAATAGAAACTGTCGCGGTATCATACTCCAGTTCTATTATAATACAAACATAAGTCCCACGAAGCAAAATGGTGGGTTTACGTGCACAACGTTTGACTTTGTCGACAAAAACAGTTCCACTTCCACCGAGCTCAAGTCAAATGTGGGTCATTGCATCAAGAATTGCCAAAAATTACGAAATTTGTGACTTACCATCTCCGATTCTTTTGAAAAATTTTGTACTTGAAGAACTAGTGAAAAAAATAATTGGAATTCAATTTTTTCTTTCTATCTCATTTTTTTGTTAGTTATAGTATGTTAAAGTTTTCGCAAAAATGCTGTCTCGAGTCCTCTTTGAAAATTCACATCTCTGGTAATTTCTATCTTAGAATAATAAAGTTGGACTGTTGTTAAAAACAGTCGCAATATAAAAAAAATAAGAATAAAAATTATCCTTGTAAGTTTTTTCAAGGAAAACGATTTTGTCATTTATCCTTGAATATCTCAAAATGCATATCTTAAATTTTTTTAAATTTTACTTTATTATTTTAATAATAAAGTATTGTTATCGATTTGTAAAAAAAAAATTTGCTACCCTGAAAAATTTTTTTTCCACGTTTCATGACTAATAGACACCAAAAAAACAAAAAAAAATTTCAGTCCGTCTGTGCGCCGTACGCCGTACGGTAAACGTTTGAAAGCTTATAGCTCTCAAGCTCTTTGAGCTATTAAGTTGAATTTTTTTTTGTTGGTAGACTGAGCACACCCCTTCAAGTGCCCACCTTTAGAGTGGTGGGGGTGTGAGGGGTGAGGTGGAGGAAGCGTTTTGGACGGAAAATTTTGGTTCCTAGATCTCAGTAACCGCTTAGGCTAGGAGGCTGAAACTTGGAATTTATATAGAGCATCGATAGTGGACCCATTTGCAAAAAAAGGGAGGATATGGGTAAAGGGGTGTGGGAGTTGGGGGAATAATGATGCGTCCGAAACGCTTGAAAGCCGAGATCGAGACATTCTAAAATCTATATCTCCTAATTGGTTAATGTCACGAAATTAAAACTTGATGAACATCTGTGGGCATACTAGGAGAATAGATCGGAAACAAATTTTTGAGTGGGGGAAGTGGCGTACGGAGGTGGGGGGTGAAAAACTTTAGATTACGATATCTCACGAACCAATTACACTAGAAAAATAAAATTTGGTTTCTGTATTAAGGTTGACAAATAAATTTTACTGAAAGTAAAATATTTTAAGGGGGCGGTGGAGTATGTCAGTGGAGGGGATAAGAATTTTTCTAAAATATCACGTCTCATATCTCAAGAGCAGTGTAAGGTAGATGCTTAGAATTTTTAGCGGAAGTAGGCCAAATAAACCCTGGCAGGGAAAAAATTTGGTGGTGAGCGGGTAGAGGGTGAGGATGGGGGAGGTTGAAAAGGAAAAAGTTCCGATTCTTATATCTCGAGAACCTATAAAGATATAAAGCTGAAACTTGGTATTTGGATAGAACTATAGTAGTAGCATGTTGAAAAAATATAATATTTTATAGTGGTAGTATGGTACGGGGGTAGGGGGTGTTTTTCCTAACTATAGAACGGCTTATGCTAGAAAGTTGAAACTAGAAAAGTTTTTTAGATTGAAAAAAAATTCAAATATCTATTGGCGTACAGAGGGGGGGCGAAAAAAATGATCAGTGAAAATGGAATGCATATATTTTCACGATTCTCATCATATCTATTAGGTCTTTCCAATTATTGAATCCATTTTTATTCTACGGATTTTTCATATAAATACCTAGAAAGTGTTTTCAGGATTTTTTGAAATTCGATCCCCACGATGGTGTAAAGGGGATGTATACATTTTCACGAAGTCAGCCATATCCCTCAGGTCTGATTAGATATCGAATAACCTTTTACTTAAACGAACTTGTTTAATAATCACCTAAAACTTGTTTTCAAATGTTTTCCTTTTTCAACCCCTAAGAGGGTATAAACGGGTTGAACACGTTTTCACGAATTCCGTCATATCTCTTAGGAGTGATAAGACATCGGATTGGTTTTCACTTTCTCGGGCTTTCTTTATATATATCTAAAAACTCATTTCAGGATTTTTGGATATTCAACCCCAAAGTGGGTTCAAGGGGGTTACATATATTTTCACAAATTCACACATATTTCTTAGTTCTAATGAGATATTGAATTCATTTTTACTTCTTACGGCTTCCTATATAATCGTCAAAAAGTTGATTTCAGGATTTTTAGATATTCAAGATATTCTTAGGATTGATGAGATATTAGATTGGTTTTCACTTCCACAGACTATTTATATAATCGCCTACAAACGCATTTCCGATTTCATGTAATGGCCCAAAACCAAATCACGAAAAACCTCCTAATCACGTAATAGCTACGTAGTATTATATTACTACTTAAACTGCGTCTCGGAGTATGACCCAATTATGTAATTCATATTTTATATGTGGCAGCGGCGTAAGTATTCTAGCGCGACCCCATTCTACCAATTTTTTTTAGGTTTTCAGTCACATAGTAACCTACACCGCATTAATCTGAAACGCGTTCCGAACTTCTACCCGAAAAATAATAAAGTTGCGCCCAGACTGTTGGCAAATTTTTTATTCTATATTCGGAATACCTATGGAAATAGTAACGGATAATGGTCCACCGTTTGGATCGTACGAGTCAGTTCTGTTTGCAATAGAATATTAAATTGACGCATAGTCCACTATACCATCCGCAGTCTAACGGATCAGCGGAGAGGTATGTGCTAATGACCAAAAAGGCGTTTAATAAATTTACTCTCGAACAGAAAGAATTACCCATCTCCGATCAAATCAATAAATTTTTAATTTGCTTTCGTAATTTACCATCTACCGTTTCAGTTTAAAGTCCCTCTGAACTTGTATTTTCCTATAAACCGAAAATTTTGCTTGATAATGTAAATAATAGTTAATTTTAATTTAAATAGAAAGATCGTATGTTATAATGAATTAAACTATACAAATAAGAAACAGATTGAAAAAATAGATTGTAAGAATAGAAGTGATGAAAGTATTAATGAAAAAGAATATAAAATAACATATAAAAGTGGTGAAAATGTAATGTATAAAAATCATTTCAAAAATATTGTGAATTGGATACCAGCCAAAGTTATGAAAACAATTAGTCCTTGTACCGTATTGATAAATGTGAATGAGAATATTAGAATGGTACATATAAATCAAATTCGAAAATCTTGTTTGCGAGATAAGTATCATCCGAATATTAAAATATTTCCAAATGTATCAGAATTGAAAGAAAGTGATAAAAATAAATCAACAATAAATACTGTTAAGGTGATGAGCTCGAAAATATAGTTCGAAACGAAAAAGTAAATTACTTACACCAATAGCAAGTTAACTAAAAAACTTTTCTAACTTTTACTGTAAATTTATTTTTGGCAAAAAACACGTTTGTTCACTTCGACTGTTTTAACAAGAAGAGAGATTTCGAAAAAGAAAGTGAAATTACTGCGTGTACCCGAGAGGGAATTACCGTAAAAGGTTTAAACTAATTTTCTAAGCTGAATACAAATGCAAATATTTCGTCTCGAGTTCAAGCATTACAAAGAGTTGGGTACATTTTTAATTCAAGAGCAATAAATTGATAAAATTGTAATTATATAGGATAAACTGCACATTAAAGTTTTAAGTTTAAAAAAACAGCGGCCGTAAAGTTTCACTTAACCAGAGTTGCAGGCAGCAGCATTCTCACGTTTGAGGAGATGTCAACCTTACTGGCGCAGATAGAAGCGATTTTAAACTTCAACTAATACATCCAAGAAGGGGGGCCCTTCTCTTCAGTTCTCTGTTTATAGGAAACCTACTCACACAAACAGGTATCTACATGCATCATCCCACCATCATCCTAAGCAGAAGGAAGGAGTACTTAGAACTCTTATCCACAGAGCACAATGTATCACCAACGGTAACCCACACGCCCTTCGCAACGAAATGGAACATCTACAGAAAACCTTTGCAGCCAACGGATACACGAAGAGCACTATCAACAGAGTATGCAAACCAAAAGCTATGAAAAACCAGGAAGAGAAGGATAAGAACGACCATACTATTAAACGGTGGGTAACATTACCTTACATAGAAGGTACCACAAATCAAATCGGCAGGGTACTCAAGAAAGCTGACATACGGACAACCTATTCCACGGCAACTACGATCCGAAGCATCCTAGGAAACCAAAAGGATAAAATCCCATTGGAAATGGAGGGTATTTATAAAGTTCCTTGCGGGTCTTGCAACAAAGTCTACATAGGAGAAACAGGACGGACCATCAGAACAAGGATTCGTGAACATCAGCGCTGCACACAAAAAAACCGGGTCCACTCATCGGCAATTGCGGAACATACAGCGGTAGAAAACCACTCAATCGATTTTAACAACGTTAAAATATTGGCCAAGACAAAACACTACCATCAAAGAATCGTAAGGGAAGCGATTGAGATAGCCAAACACCCACAAAATTTTAACCGAGACGCTGGATACAACCTCTCTTCACTTTGGCTACCTGCTCTACGTCACAAAAAATATGCTTTGTTGGCTTGCAAAAGCTTTGATATTATCCTTATTAAATTAATAAGATATTATAGTTTTAAATCTAGATATGGCTGGTTTTGCACCCGAAATGCAAATATGACTGGTTTCGCAACTCTAGCGGTATTGCTTTGCAATGTTTCTCTTCCATTCTTTCGGTTGACGTTTTCTTTTCCTGAACTTTGTAGTTTCTTGAATTTCTTGTTGTTCCTCGACCTCATGATCTATTCCTTGTTGTTCCTCGAGCTGATGTTCTATTTCTTGTTGTTCATTGACCTGATTATCACTAAAAACTGTTCATCTGTCTCTAAAATAATAAATTCAACATTTTCCTCCTCCATTTGCACAACGTTAAAACACAAACGAAACACGGAAAAAACTCAAATTAATGATTGTGCATGGTTATATCAACTATCAGCTGTTCGATTTTATAAGACTCAGGGATACTACCATCACCAAACTATAACAAAAAAGTCTCTTAAAATAGTTGAAAATAGTCTAAAACAGTGTTGTATCAAGAAAAAAAAAAAAAAATATATGTCTGTTTTTGCACCCAAACTTGTGACGTCATCATTGTGTTAAGTAAAAATATGGCTGGTTTTGCAACTGATAATATAGGTCAGCTTTTGAAACCAAACTCAAAGAAATATGGCTGGTTTTGCACCTTACTGGGTTTTTCAAACCTAATTTTTAGAGGTTTAGGACTGGTTTTTAAGCTCAATTTAGTTTTAAAATTGTAACCTGAGACGAGACGAATCCAGGGATACTGAAGCCTTAAAATCAAAAAATAGACGTATGGCTGGTTTTGCAACTGGACGACTCAAATGTAAAATTCATGCACGCCTCTAGTCTTGCATTCGAAATCGCGTACCATCGATAGCTGTCTAATATTGTGGTGGAGAAATATAGTATAGTGGTAGCGCATACCGCATACATAATCGCAATCGAATTAAGCATCTTATTCGAATCTACCACTCTTTCGAGCGAAGGGCAAAATGTGCATTTTGTGTGAATTTTGATTTTCCTAAATAAATGTTCACACTTTAAAATATTATTTTTTCCTTAAATATTTTAAATTTGTAGTGGATATACAGTGTTATGAGTAACAGATAAGCATGAAGTGACGTAACTAGTTCCATTTAATTAAAAGAAGTATTAGAAAATATTTTTGCTACCCAAGCTAAGGTTTTGCTACCCAAATTTGCTACCCTGAAAAATATCAAAACGGTCACACTGCTACAAACCCATTTCTCAATTTTTCGATATTCAACCCCCAAGGGTTTGTATATGTTTTCACAGTTTTTGCCATCCCCTAGTTCTGATGAGATATAAAATTGGTTATTACGGCCAACCAATTCACGATTTTTCGAATTTCCAGAACCAAGGGGGTGTGAAGGGTTTGCATACGTTTTCACAAATTTTTCAAAATCCGTCGTGTCTCATGAGATATCAAGTTGCTTCTTATGAAATCGTCTAAAAACCTGTTTCACAATTTTTTCGAAATTCAAACCCCAAGTGGAAGTAATGGGTTAGTATACGTTTTAACAATTCGTCATATTTCTTAAGTCTGATAAGGCATCAAATTCGTTTTTAGTTCTATGGGCTTTTAGTGTACATAATATACCGAAATTCGAATAGTCTACACGGGCTTTTTAATGTTTAATCGGCTAAAAATCTTTATTTTAAATATTTTAATTTTAATAACAAAATTAACTTTCCAAGAAACGTCATAATCTCGAAACAAATGATAATATACTCCGACTTTGACCGCTCCCGAACTTTGACCCGAAAAATAATAAAGTTTCGCCCAGACCATTGGCAGATTTTTTTTTATCTTTCTACTTTTATTTTCTTGCGCGCCAAAAAACTTTTCTTAACCTATCATCTCTAAAACTCGACCTTAACCTCTCATTTTCTTGCCACTTGCTCAGCTGTGTAACTTATTTATTTAATCACGACACTCAATTCCGCCAATTCCTTTAATATTTACGTGCACCAACTCTAATTTGTCTATCCTATTTTCATTAAAAACTAACATTTTTCTCTTAACCGCGCTAAAAATCGACCTTAACCTCCATTCTTTTTTACTTGCCAGCCGTCAGCCAAAACTCAAAAAAAAACCCCAACCACCATCGAACTAATTGTTGCCTGGAATTGGTGTGGATCACAGTAATGCCAACTGCATTAATTGGTCCACACCAATTCCCACAGATGACACTACACAGCCAAATGTTCATGCAATATTAGGTCTGTTCTTTTTGCATACACTTTCTACACTAGGTTACCCCATTTCTACCCTAATGCTGTTCTTTTTGTTGCTGTGACGTCGGAGGTGGCTGTTCTTTTTGTTGAGTGTAGTGTACTCAGTGTACACTTCCTACACTGGGTCGGGAGCAGGTGTAAGTTCTTCTTCTTTACCATCTGTCAAAATTGATGGCTGTATGCAGATAAAATTTACTTTTTGAATTTGTGAATCTACTGTTTTGAATGAATTCATGCAAGAATATTGAATGGCAATAAATTTGCATTGATAGAAGTGAAAGAATAAAGCAAATAAAAAAGTTTTTGCGCGATCTACACCCTACACTTTCAGTGTAAGGTGTATTACACTGAAAGTGTAAGCTACACTAAAGTGTTAACTTAACCTGGCAAAAAGAACAAACTTATTGAATATATGCAAGTGGAACTAATACCCAGGAATGCCTCAATCTCACGGTATGTCACATGACGATCTTGTAATATCAATTCACACACAGCATCGATGTTTTCTGACACAACTGCCGATTTTGGACGACCTTCACGAAATTCGTCCTGTAGCGAAGTGCGACCACGATTGCATTCAGAACACCAGCGAAACATGGTGGCTCAAGATGGTGCTTCATCACCAAAAGTCGAAGCGAGTTGATCGGCACACTGCTGTTGGTTTAGTCCACGTCGAAAGTCATAGAAAATCATCGCACGAAAATGTTAACGATTTAATTCATTTTAATTTAAAAATTGAATATTTCAAGTATCTGTAGACAACACAAATAGCACTCGTATGACAACACGTTCTGAGTACGTTCACCACTAAAAATGTTAAACTTTACGACGACAATGTCAGATTTGACGTATTCACATCAGTGTTGCCATATCTCAAAACTTAAGTAGCAGCCTACGTATCTGAACAAATACTCTCTCCTGGCGATGAAACGTTTTAGCGCTGCTATGACTGAGTCTGTACTGAGACTGGTGACGGATTCCAAATGAATGGCTTTAGTGCTCATACAAACAAAAATAGCAATGTAACCTTTGTATACAGAGCCTCCTCTACTTTGATTTAGAC
Source organism: Beris morrisii (assembly GCA_951812415.1). Classification (NCBI taxonomy): domain Eukaryota; kingdom Metazoa; phylum Arthropoda; class Insecta; order Diptera; family Stratiomyidae; genus Beris; species Beris morrisii. The sequence continues at coordinate 91,017,266 of OX638311.1, forward strand.
GCAAGGATATTGGTCCAGCGTAGTCTACCCCAACATGCAAAAATGCTCAATGAGGTTGAACCCGTAGATGTGGCAAATTTCCCATTAGTTGATGAGAAGTTTGCTTTTTTTGCCGAAAGCAAATGATGCGCTTATGAATAATTTGCTTTACAGTGTTTTTGCACCGCAAAATCCATATCGATTGTCTTAGGGTATTGACAAGACATGATGGTCCAGCATGCAAGTATGTGAGATGCAAGTATGTGAGATGCATATCTCTGATTAGCATTGTTGTGATGATGTGATCAGGAAGGATAATTGGATGTTTCGTATCATGTGAAACTAATGCATTTTCAATGCGGCCACCAACGCGTAATAGACCTACTTCGTCAATGAAAGGATTGAGTAAGCGTAGTTTACTTGTTTTGTTGACTTCTTGATTGTTTGTTAGGCAGCTTATTTCTGCCGCAAAATGACGGTGTTGAATACACTTGTAACAAAAGATTCTCGCTGCTAGATATTCTTCAGTTTGAAGATATGACGATTTTCTGTGAGTAGGTGTCAGCCGTAGATTTGTGATAAAACGTAGACAAAATGCTAGCACTCGCACTAGTTTTGAGAACGAAGAGCACCTTGTTAAGATGTGTTCCAGGAACAAAAAGAGGCATCCTACGAATGTTGGTAGATTTTTCTTCACTGTTGATGTCAATTTTATTGATATGGAGATTTGTACTGGTAGGCCATTGAGATGTTTCATTAGTTAACCTGGTGGGTCCATGCCACCACAGACTAAAATTTGGTAGATTTGATTCAAATATGCCTCGGGTTGCACAGTCGGCAGGATTGTCTCCAGATTTCACGTAGCTCCAGCAGCTTCTCGGTAAAGTTTCCAGTATTTCAGAGGTTCTATTCGCCACGAAGGTTTTCCATCGACGTGAGTGACTAGCTAGCCAAGACAGCACAATAGCCGAATCGGTCCAAGCAGAATACGATGCATTTTCTAAATTCATGTCTTGTTGAATGGTTTTGATAAGTTTAGTTAGCAATAGAGCTCCACACAGCTCTAGTCTTGGCAAAGATGCTTGTTGCATGGGTGCGACTCTGGTTTTCGCTGCTATAAGTTGAACAACAATGACACCGGATTCGTTAATGGATCTGCTATAAACACAAGCAGAATATGCTTGTTGTGATGCGTCCGAAAAACCCTGAATTTGTAAGTTGCTGTTAGTTGGCGACACTGATAACCATCGGGGTATTTGAAGTGATTCTAATGAGCGTAGTTCATTTCTGAAACGCTTCCAAGTAGCAATTGTCATTGTTGAGACTGTGTCATCTCAATTTAAGTTTTCCAGCCATAACTGTTATAGTAATATCTTGATGATAATTATAGTTGGAGATAGCCATCCTAGAGGATCATAAATCCGTGAAGATTCCGAAAGGATGCCTCTTTTTGTAACTGGCATCTGTGGCAGAAGATTAACTGTAAATGTGAAAATATCTTCGTTTGGACACCATTTTAATCCAAGAAGCTTAGCAGTGTATTTCTATCAGTTATTTCTATCTGATTTGGTTCGATTGATTCCGACGTAATTTGGCTCAAGAATGCTCTGGAATTAGATGTCCATTTGCGTAAAAAAAAGCCCCTTGGCTTAAGTATAGCTTCGAGTTCGTTGGGAATGATAATGGCATTAGAGATATTGTCAGCTACAGACAATAAATCGTCTACATAAAAGTCCTGTTTGATGGTTTTGGAAGCTATCGGGAATTGGTTTTTAAAATCGTCTGCTGCTTGATGTAGGCTCTTCGTTGCTAGGTATGGTGCTGAGGTGGTACCATACGTAACAGTGTTCAATCGGAAGTGATGAATTGACTGGTTTTAATATTCCCTCCATAATATTCTTTGAAAATCGCGATCTCTGCTGTCAACTTATATCTGACGATACATTTTCTCTACGTCTGCACATATCGCAATTTGGTGTATTCGGTCCGTTGAATAGTAGGACCAACCATAAGTTTGTCATTTAGTGAAGTGCCAGATTTTGTTTTAGATGATCCATTGAAAACTACACGTACTTTTGTGGTCGTGCTAGAATTCTTTATGACTGCGTGGTGTGGGAAATAATAGCAGTCTTTGTCGGGAACGTCAATTTCCTCAATAATGATTTTCGCACCGAATCTCCTCTTCAGTTAATTTGTTGACTTGTTCTGGGATCTCTTCTAATTCCCAGAATTTGCGTAGACATCGATCTATATCAACATCTACGTGACAATTTAGTAATGATGAATTCGATTGATAATCGACTGATTGGTTATCCTGCAACATGCCGGCTAATACCCAGCCGAATATCGTATTTTGGGCAATTGGAGTGCCCTGTTTGACGTGTATTTGACCATTCGCGAGAATATTGAAAAATTGATCTGCACCTAACAACATATCAATTTGATGAGGTTTGTTGAATGAAGGATCTGCTAATTCTAACGATTCTATGTTGCTCTAATCACTTATGTTGATTTCATGTGATGGCAGAGTTGGTGTAAGCTTGTTTAAAATTTATACGCTTACCATGATAGTTTTTGATAGATCATATCGTGAAAGGATTTGTAGTTTGGTTGGTTGGTTTACATGGTGGCCCGTCTACCGAAAAACAGGGCCCAATTAGCACATGAAGCGCCGTTTTGATACCACAACTCGTTTAACCTGGTCGTTAAGGGCTGATGAAGTATATGTATAGTTTTACAGAGACCTGGGGCTTGAATGGATTATCATATCCATCCGGAGCTGTTCAAGAAGGTAATCAGTTCTCCTATCTTGTTTTTCGAGATCTCATCGAGGTTATTGAAGAAGGGTTTGCCTAGTGCGCAAAGTCTGGCTCTAGCTAGGGCGGGACACTCGCAAAGAAGGTGAATAAGAGTTTCCCTCTTATTTGCATCCCCACAACTGCGGCAATTGACGTTAAAGGGAATACCCAGTCTGGCCGCGTGGTCGCCGATCGGCCAGTGACCCGTGCTGACTGCCGTGACTCTGGAGACGTCCACACGGCTCCTGCTCAGGAGTTCGTCTGTTCTGCTCCGGGAGTAGAATGGCCACATCTTCCTAGATATGACGCAGTTGGTCAGTCCTCTCCATCTGGAGTTTGCGTTTGTGAGAAAGTGGGTGGATATTTGGCGCTTAACAGTCCCTCGTGGGACCTGAACGGATTCTTCGAGAGAGCCCTGAAGAGCAGAACCTTGCCTAGCTAATTCGTCTGCTCGCTCGTTACCCTCTATCTTGCTGTGGCCTGGGACCCAAAGCAGAGTAACTTTGACTTCACTTCCTAAGTGGGCTAGCTCTTCTCGACACTGTTCGACGAGTTTAGAGGAGGTGGTAGCCGAATCTAAGGCCTTGATTGCGGCTTGGCTGTCAGAGAGGATTACAACATTTCGCTTTGGCGTAGCGTCTTGCTGCAAAGTCCGACAGGCCTCCCGGATCCCCAGTATCTCCGCCTAGAAAACGCTGGCGTAGTCCGGTAAGTGGTAAGACCTTGCGATATAGTGTGTATCTGAGAAAACTCCCGCTCCGACTCCACAGTTCATCTTTGAACCGTCAGTGTATATGACTGTGTCGAATTCATGTATAACTGAGCCATTCTTCCATTCCGCCCTGGTTGGAAAACCCACAGCGAAATCCTTCTTGAAGGTCAGTCTCGGGATAATGTTGTCGGTCGGCGATTTAACTATTTCCGCTGGTAAGGATTCTAGAATGTTACTGTGACCGTAAGGTTTGCCATACCAGCACCCAGATTCCTTGAGTCTGACAGCGCTACATGACACAGTACTTCTGATATGTAAGTCAATAGGTAATAAATGCAACAATACGTTCAAAGCATCAGTCGGACATGACCTCATTGCACCTGTAGTTCCGACTGCTGCTGTTCTCCGAACCTTGCTGAGTTTGTTTATGTTGTAACTCTTACTTAACGCTGGCCACCAGGCAAGCGATCCGTAGGTAAGAATTGGACGTATTACGGCTGTGTACAACCATAGAACCATTCTTGGTTTAAGTCCCCACTTTTTGCCGAAGGTTCGTTTGCAGGCGTAGAAGGCGATACATGCTTTCTCCACCCGTTGTTCTAATATATTTAACTTCCAGCTGAGCTTCGTATCGAGCACAACTCCAAGATACTTTGCACTAGGTGATAATGGTAGTTGCTGGCCGTTAAGACGGGGAGGTTAAAGTCCGGTATTTTAGTTTTAGTGGTGAAGAGCATCAGTTCAGTTTTGTCCGGAATTACACCCAGGCCGCAACTAGCAGCCCACGTGTTTACCTTACCCAGCGCGCCTTCCATGATTTCACTGATCACTGAAGGAAACATCCCTGATACCAGTATAACCACGTCATCCGCATACGCCACCACCTTAACCCCTTCCCTCTCCAGTTTTACTAAGAGTTAGGGTTTAAGTTAGGTATGTTTAAAAGTTTTGCTTTCACGACTTGTCTGAATTTCTTCCAGTCAATTCGCTTCGGGTTTCTGAATGGCTTGGGGGTATCGATCGTGATACTCACATTGTATAGGATCGAGTTGTGATCCGAGAATGATCGTAAACTGGCCTATTCACTGGACGCCATATAATGTGTCGCCGCACTCTGACGCCAAGTGTTGTGCGCCATATAGTGTCTCCAAACGTTAATCGTCATAAAAATGTGGCCCAGTTAAAAGGAGGGCTCTTGGAGGTATATATGACTACCTCGTTCCGAAACATTTTCCCAAAAAAAAGAATTTAACCCGAACATTCCTGCTTTGATGATGACAAACCCCTTTTGCCACCAAGATTTTCGTCAATGATATCTTCCGAACAGGCAAATAAAGTTACCGATAATTTGAACAAAAGAACAAAGAAGAATAAATTTCATTGTCGCTAGTAAGTTTGGTCACCATGCTGACTAAATGCTGCCGTAATATTAATTGGTCCCAATAAAAAAAAATCTGCCAACAATCTGGGCGCAACTTTATTATTTTTGGGTAGAAGTCCAGAACGCGTTTAATTCTGAGACGCGGTGTAGGTTACTATGTGACTGAAAACATAAAAAAAAGTTCGAGAAGCGGTTAGATTGGGGTCGTGATAGAATACTTACGCCGCTGCCACATATAACATATGTATTACATAATTGGGTCAAACTCCGGGACGAGGTCTAAGTCGAAGTATAATATCGTCACTCTAATTTCAAAACCTCGTAACTCCAAATCAACAAATTTTAAAACTAAATCTTTAAAACTATTTTTCATCCATATTTTTACGTAAATTGTTTAGAATTTTTTATAGCTGCATCTTATATCGCTTTATGGGGTGCAGACCCATATTTTTAATTGTTTAAGTAAAACAACCTGAACCTTTCGTGTTCCAACTTCAACTAATTTATTTAATACAATTTAGTTTCTACTTAACCTATTTTCCTAAATACTAATGCAATGGATTTTACATAATTCTATATACATAATTCCAAAAAGCTATTGTTTCATATTTTAGTCTTTTACCGGAGGGTCAGTTTTATGACTATCAATTTTATGACTTTATTGTTCTCTTACTTAACGCTGACCACCAGGCAAGCGATCCGTAGGTAAGAATTGGACGTATTACGGCTGTATACAACCACAGAACCATTCTTGGTTTAAGTCCCCACTTTTTGCCGAAGGTTCGTTTGCAGGCGTAGAAGGCGATACGTGCTTTCTCCACCCGTTGTTCCAGCTGAGTTTCGTATCGAGCACAACTCCAAGATACTTTGCACTAGGTGATAATGGTAGTTGCTGGCCGTTAAGGCGGGGGAGGTTAAAGTCCGGTATTTTAGTTTTAGTGGTGAAGAGCATCAGTTCAGTTTTGTCCGGATTTGGAGTTTAGTATGTCCTCTTGTGATACCAACACCTTTGGAACCCGAACCATTCACTGTGCGTCCATGTGACTGAAGTGTAGATAATGTGTTTATCGCTAACTGCGGATTTATAGATTTGCTTGAAACTTGATTGATCTCTGTGATTTGTGTACTGTGACTGGTAGAGGGTGGTCCATAGTTATATAACTGATTAGTTCCTGTGGTGGAAACAATTGTACGAATAGGATCTTCTTGAAGATTAGAATGAAGAGTTGAATGATGTCTCCTTCCACAGATACGACAGGAACTTTTCGAATAACATTTGTCTGCTTTATGATTTATGTTGAGACAATTAGGACACAGTTTCTTTTGGATTACAAAAGTTTTACGTTCAGACGGGTTCATTGAGTTCAGTAGCGTAGTGTGGAGTGAAACCTCGGGGTAGCGCTCTTAAGGGTTCCATATACGACAGGACGAAAAAGATACCTTTGAAGTAGAGTGAAATAAATTATTCTACTAGATGACAGTGAAATAAAAGCGCGCGAAATTTGAAAGAAATTAAAGTATTGGCTAGAAATTACAATTCCGGCACACAACACAACAAAATATAGCTCACACAAAATTTCCCGAGCACAAACGGACTGAACTGACAGCGAACGGTTGAAAATGTTGAATTGTCAAATATTTCGCTTGTCATAAAAGGGTACCATACCCTTGGAATCAAAACCTTAACGGAACCGAGCGCCATCTATTAGTGACTACTGCAAATGTCCATTCCGCCCACAGTACTGTAAAACGAACGAAATATTTCGTCGCGAAAAGTGAGCGAAATAATTATTTTTTTATATGGAATTTAACAGTTCATTTCGTTTCGCTCGGAAAACAGTACTAGGCTTTAGAAGTAAGTGACTTTAAACCACACGCAAATGACATATCTAATATCCTATATGCACCCGTGCTGTCGTTTTGGTTTCGTTCATTCGATTAGATTATGTCTTTGAAAGAGACAGATTGATTTGAGTTACAATAAATCATAATTTCATATTATTTAAACGCTAAATTAATTTTGCTTTGCAAATCAAGGATTGTTGGTAAAAGCAAAAGATTTTCCAAAATAGAACATGGTAAAACAAATTCATCCATAAAAGTTGTTCGTAATTGTAACAAATGTGATTTCCTGGCCTCAAGTCGTAATTTTCATTGAGTAAAAACTGAATCTCTAAAATTCATGATCAATTTGTTTTTCTAAAGAAGGAACGAAATTAATTCAAATGTCTTGGTTGTTGACATCGTCAAACAAAGAAATATACTGTTTTATCAAAGGAATGCAAATTGCAACAACACAGTTTAATCAAATTGCCATGTGCCAATCAACAATTTAAAATGCAATATAAAATCGCAATCGCAGTGAAACGACAACACTTTCCAAGAAAAAACCATGTAGAGGAAGCGCAAATTTCTAGCTCGGGCCAGGCCGAAGAAAAGTGCGAATGTTTTTTTCTTTTGTTGCTGTGATTTTGTTTTAGGTTTCGTCGTGTAGCATAGCGCTAAAAAGTTGCGATAATGATAATGATAGTTTTTTTGAAGGTAATCAAGAAACTTTACGTGAGCTATGGACCTCGATACTTAACATATGGACATGTACCATAAGTTCAATGTCGATTAATCGAATGATTAACTCAAATATGAATTCATGTTCATGAATGCATAAGGGGACTAGGAGCGGAATAAAGAAAAAAGATTCTTTCAAGAAAGAAAGGGGTAGCGGCGCTACCCCCGCTACCCCTAAGGCTACGCGCCTGATTGAGTTGTATTCTGAGCATTTATACTGATGATGAGTTTGAGAACATTTGGAACATGTTTGAGATGCTGCCCACATTTGTGTTGTTTCTGGGTCTAGTTTGGCTAACAATTTGTGTATAAGCCATGGATCTCTGTTACTGGCCTCCGAATCCAGTGCTTTCAAACCTCTAATGATTTCATCACTGGTGTCACAAAGACGGCGAAGATTAACAGTCGAAGGTTGTGATACTGAAGATTGATTGAGAAATGTTTTTATATAGGATGTTACTATTTGTTTCTTTTTATAAAATCTATCTATTAACTTGTCCCAAACTTCATGATAATTCGCTTCAGTAACTGTAAAGTGTTTTATAATTGATGCTGCTTCACTTTTTAGCAGGCCTTTTAAATAGTGAAATTTGTGAATTGGAGACATGGACGTATTGCTATGGACGGGTGCAATGTAGAGATCTTTGAACGATGGCCAATCCTTATCTCCCGAGAATTGTGGAATGTTAATTCTAGGAAGACGCACACTTTCACCTTGAGAATTAGACGATCTGTCTAGAACATTTTCCATAAAACTCCGTTGTTGAGTGACGAAATGGTACCATGAATCATTTTATTTAAATCGTCCGTACTATTATTTTGAGTTGGTACATTAATTAAATTTAACGCGCGTCGTAATACCGATTTTAAGTTCAAATACTCACATTCAACTTCAATAAATTCCGAAACTTGTCCTGTTACTATCGATAATTTGTCATCACATTCCTCAGATTCGTAATATGCTTCGTCTAATTTATCTAACCGAATTAAAATTTCTTCACTGACTGTATTATCTATATATATAAAAGAGGATGTATGTATGTATGTGCGTATGTTCCCTATGAACTCCTAAACCGTTCAACAGATTTTGAACAAATTTTTAGGGAACATATAGAATAGTCCCGCGATGGATTCTGGATCGAATCAAAAGCAATTGTTTTTTTTTGACATTTTTCCAAATTTTTTCGCAGTTTTAGCTCCAATTGTGTCCCGTATGCCTTCCTAAACCATGCATCCGATTGCGATCAAGCTTTGTTGATATGTTGAGCGCACGCCCGCAAAGGTTTCTGCGTTAACAAAATCATTTTACAATTGGTGATACGCGAGTTATTTCAACATTTGAGTGTATTTCATATAGTTTAGCGGCAGTTCGTTCGTTTTCGGTGTATTAGTTATGCGTTTCTATTACTAAACGGTAAAGTTGGACGATGGATGTTGGATAGGGGATAGAGGATAGTGGATGGAGGATGGAAGATGGGGGATGGTGGATGGTCGATCATGGATGATGGATAGAAGATGGAGGATGGAGGATGGTGGATAGAGGATGGAGAATAGAGGATGGGGTAACGGGAGCAACGGAGCAACGGAAGCAACGGAGCAACGGAAGTAACGGAAGCAACGGGAGAAATGGGAGCAACGGGATCAACGGAAGCAACGGGAGCAACGAAACAACGCGATCAACGGAAGCAACGGAAGCAACGAAGCAACGGAAGCAACGGGAGAAACGGAAGCAACGGAGAAACGGAAGTAACGGGAGAAATTGAAGCAACGGGAGAAATGGGAGCAACGGAAGAAATGGGAGCAACGGGAGTAACGATAGTATAGCACCAAACAAACGTGAGCGCTGCGAGCGTCGCCGCGGTACGCGGCTAGTCGTTAATATTATCGGATCACGTTTTTAACCGGGTTATTGTTCCCTTTGTTCGGTCGCGTTGCTTAATAAGGGCTATAAACTCACTCATGATGACGGTATCGAACTCGATATATTATAATTACTTGTCCGCTTAATTAATATTTTTCTAAACACATTCAATTTTCACTGATCGTATTACGTATTGGTTGTATATTAGGTGTGTTTTTTGCGCATTTATCCAGATTAGAGTAGTGATTAAAATTTATATTGAAAACACCAACAATATTGCTGTTTTTGTTATTACTTTATTATTTTTTAATAATAAAGTATTGTGATCGACCTGAAATTTCAAAAAAATTTGCTACCCTGAAATTTTGTATTTACACGTTTTAGGACTAGTAAACACCAAAAAAGCAAAAAAAAAAAAATGTCCGTCTGTCCGCCGTAGACGCCGTACGCAAAATCGTTTGAAGGCGCTTAGCTCCCAAACCCGTTGAGGTATTAAGTTGAAATTTTTATTTATTTATTTATTTACGGGTGCAAGACCCTCAAAGAAAAATACAGCTTATATATATAAATGTAAAGGAGAATGAAATGAAGAATGTGTAAAAAAAGAAGAAGAAGAAAAAAAAAAAAAAAAAAAATAAGACTAAAATTAAATGGAAGTAATTTAAAAACTAAAAACTAAATAAGAAAGGAAAACAATTCATAATTCTATAGCCTTTAGGCATTCAATATTTGTACAAAATATGTCCAACATTGCTGAATGCATGTTAGCAGTTCTCATTAAGCGAGTGGCCGGACTATTGTTAGCATAACTAGTTTCATGATGAGCGATATAAAAAATATCGGTTGAGCGAGATGCATGGTTTGGAACCCGGAAATTTAAAGATTCGAGAAATTCCGGGCAATCCAACCTATCATTAACAATTTTGAATAAGGCTATTAGCTCATATCGCTCACGCCGTTTAAACAGTGGCTCCAGATTCAAAGTAGTGAGCAAATAGTCATAATCTATTGCTTCAACAGGTATGCGAAGTTTAAAGGCAATGTACCGCAGGAATTTGTGTTGAACAGTTTCAATATGGGCAGAGTGAATGTGAAAAAAAGGGTTCCAGATGACAGATAAATATTCCAGGTGTGGACGCACCAATGAGCAATAAAGAATTTTTAGGGAATATATATTATTGAAGTCTTGACTATTGCGTATAGCAAAACCCAGCATTCTCCGAGCTGAACTATATATTCTGTTATAGTGAGGTACGAATGTCAATTTAGAGTCAAGTAATAGACCCAAGTCTTTAACAACATCAACCTCTGGTAACAGACAAGTATTAAGATAATAATTAATATTGACGCGCTCACGACGTCTGCTGAAGGCAATGTAATTACACTTGGAGATGTTCAGTGGAAGACGATTTGTGATGCACCAATCATACAAGCAATTAAGATTATTTTGAATAATTCTACAATCGTGTACAGTGTTTATAATTTTATAAATCTTTAGATCATCTGCGAATAACAAAAAATTTACGTTGACGAATATATTAGATACATCATTAATAAAAACAAGAAAGAGCAGAGGCCCTAAATGCGATCCTTGTGGTACTCCTGATGTTACGAGAAAAGGTTCCGATTGAGAAGATTTTATATTTACAATACTAGTGCGATCATGGAGGTAATCACGTATCCAATTCAGAAGATCGCCAGAGATGCCTAATGCGTGAAGCTTCGAAACGAGTAGGCAGTGATCAACTTTGTCGGAGGCTTTAGAGAAGTCGGTGTAGATTGCGTGGACCTGGGAATTAGTTCCCATTGCATGTATAATAGTCTCAACATAGGGCAAGAGATTAGTCATTGTAGACTTCCGTTTCTGGAAACCATGTTGGTGAGGGGTGATGTAGTTTCTCAGCAATGGTGTTAATTTGTTCGTGACGATTGCATCAAAAATTTTAGAAAGGGCCGATTGGATTGAAATGGGCCTGTAATTGTGAACATTGCATTTATCATTAGATTTATGAATTGGTATAATAAATGAAGTCTTCCACAATTCAGGAAAAAGACCCGAACGTAAAGATAAATTTAAGAGAATAGTAATGGGTAACGCCAAAAACTGACGACAGTTAAACAGAAACAATGGTGGGACACCATCGGGTCCCATGCCTTTAGATGTATCAAGAGTATCAAGCATCGAAGTGACATCTGAGATGACAATATTTAACGACGACAAACTTAGGTTATAGCTGCCCAGTGAGGATAAATTCGGCGCGGCAGATGGAAGAGTGTTATATATAATCCATTAGGAATAGATGGGTAGATTGGGTGAACCCCTACGGATGGTATCTTTTAAGGGGGTGGTGGTGTAGGTGGTGTAAGGGGGGATGAAAGGGGAGCGTTTTAGACGAAAAATTTTGGTTTCCAGATCTCAATAACCAATTATGCTAGGAGGCTGAAACTTGGAACTTATGTAGTACTATGATAGTGGACTCATTTGCAAAAAAATTATCGATAAGGGTTGAGGGGTGTGGAAGTGGGGGGGGAAAACAATGAGTCCAAAGCGCTAAAAAGCCGGGATTGAAACATTCTAAAATTCATATCTCTTGAACGATTGATGTCAGAAGATTGAAATTTTGTGGTTCCCCTTAGGGATACTTGAAGATTAGACAATGACTAAAATTTTTAAGGGGGGTGGTGGGGTGTGGGGTTGGGGGGTGAAAAACTTTGGAATTCAATTTCTTCTGAACCAATTATACCAGGAAGATAAAATTTTGTTTCTGTATATAGGAAGAAATAACCAGGAGGCTATTTGGAACGTTATTTTTTAGGTTGTCAGTCGCATAGTAACCTACATAGCATCTCATCATTAAACACGTTTCGGACTTCTACCCATAAAATAATAAAGTTGCGCCCAGACTGTTGACAGATTTTTTTTTTTCCTTTTCCCTGTAGATAGTAGGCTAGAATATAGATTTTAACCGGAATAGTTAACCCAATAAGCTCACTGGGTGAACTACTCGCGATAAATTCTCTAATCTAGCCTACTATATATTGAAAAAAGTTATAAAGAATCGTAAAAACAGCAATGTTGTTGTTATTTTGTATATAAATTTTAATCACTACTCTAATCTGGATAAATGCGCAAAAAAACACATCTATTATTCTATTTGATGTACCTTTAATACTTTTTCCGAAATATTAAAGGATTGTACGAGTATGTGTACTGATGCTAACTATTAAGGTTTTGTACTTTTTTTTGGTAAATGATGATACCTGTTTTCGGATTGTTATCCGGCTGTCGACGGACCAAAATGTGAAGTTGATGAGCTCGAAAATAGTTCGAAACGAAAAGGTAAGTTACTTAAACCAATAGTAAGTTAAAAAAAACTTTTCTAACTTTTACTATAAATTTATTTTTGGCAAAAAACACGTTTGTTCACTTCGACTGTTTTAACAAGAGAGATTACGAAAAAGAAAGTGAAATTACTGCGTGTACCAGAGAGGGAATTACCGTAAAAGGTTTAAATTAATTTTCTAAGCTGAATACAAATGCAAATATTTCGTCTCGAGTTCAAGTATAACAAAGGGTTGGGTACATTTTTAATTCAAGAGCAATAAATTGATAAAGTTGTAATTATATAGGATAAACTGAACATTAAAGTTTTAATTATTTAGTATAAATATGATATTCCGCTAATAAGACGTTTGGAAAGAATAAAAGAATTAAATAAAAAGAAACAAAGAGCGTTACAACTAACTTAATTTATATGAATTGTATATCCTATATTAAGCCGGGGAAACTGTTATGTATTTTACCTTTAGTGGCAACACTTAACTTTAAGTAGTTTAATAAAATAAATGTTGAGTCACTTTGATGTGAACAAGTAAGTCGTTTTGAATAGGACCTCCAATATTATATATACAAATACAACAAAGGGCAGTGCCTTAGAATATGTAGGTAGATCCAGGAATGGTGGGCTGATGGGCCGCCAACACACAGTGTTACTATCTGAAGCTGAAGACTGATTTGTAGAGTCGGTTATTCCTGGTTTGGATTTTTGCGGACCAGATTTTGCTTGATGATCGTCGATATGGAGCAACGTGTTGTGTCGCTTGGTACATTTTGTGCAGCAGCGTGCAGAACAGGAGGCGACTTGATGTCCCTCTTGCAAGCAGTTTAAACAAAGTTTCCATCCTTTGGCCCGATTAAAACGGCATGTAGATGTCAGGGCCAAAAACTTCTCACATTTGTATAGTCGATGTTGTCCATTACATGATTTGCAGGTTGCAGTGCGTTGTCTATTTGCTGACATAGCGGTTGATGTGCTGCTCCTTGTTTTTGTGTTGTAAGGACCAGATTTCTGACTTCCGAGCCCCTCCAGTGCTTGAAAGCGTAATTCTATGAAATGTAGCAGCGTAGTTATGGTCTGCTGTTCACGTGGATTTGGTAAGGACTGCTCATATAGGTTGTGAGAAGTTCTATTCAATTTTTTTATTATGATGTGGTGGAGAATGGGGTCCCAATTGTCAATGGAAATTCCTAAGCTCCTTAAAGTGCCAAAGCACTCCTTAGTGTTGTCGTGGAACGACTTAATACCTGAAGCCATGTCAGTGGACAAAGCAGGGTGTGAAATTAGTCGATCCGAAATTGCCGTTGCGATGATCCCTTTGTTGGAGTACCGATCCTCCAGTGTTTTCCATTCGGTTCCGCATGCTGGCTTCTCCACTAAGCGCTGATTTGAGGTACATGAATTTTTGACACGTGTTCAACAATATTTTCCGATAACTTTTGAACGCTTCAATTTGTACACATTAATTTTTAAAGGGTTCCAAGGAAAAAGATAAATATGTAAGAAATCGAGTGAATCCTTCCTGCACCTCCCATGTGAAAGTCCTCCAAAAAGGAAAAATTTTATTTTCGGTGACTCACCCAGTTTAAGATATGAAGATATTAAACACTGACGATATTGTCTTTTAGTTTCGAGTAGCAACCACATGGGAGTTTTTAATAAAGGATATACTTCATGCACACACGTTATTCTACTTTATCCCCAACTACAATATAAATCGTGGTTCAGTATTTCAACTAAAGTATATGATTGGCTTGCAGCCGATCGTGACCGCAGTATGTTTTCTATCTATAGAACGGCAAATGCTAGAATGTTGAAATTCGGTGAAAATATGTAAATCTGCGAGGACTGTCCCACAGAAGTTGAAAGAAAAACCTTCGGTAGAAGGCACCATCGCTATAAGGCTTAAGTTTGAAGTTTAAGGACGCTACATTGTTTTGACTTTATTTGGCAGCCATAAATAGCAAACCCTCTCATTGAATTTTTAAACATGGAAAAAATTGGTCATCGGTATGTGATACAATACTGTCATTAAAAGCCGAACTAGATTATAAAAGAAATTATAAAAATTACATTTGTCTAAAAAACGGGTTTCTGATTTACCGACCTTTTGAACTGTTTCCAAATAGCGGACCTCGAATGGGGTTGCAACTTCATATTCGCGCGATAGGACACAATAGAAATAAATGTGGAATTATTACTAAATAGCAAATTTGCAGTTTGACAAAGGAGTTACAACTTTAGCACAAGTTCCATATCATATTTTTACCCATTGGACGTAGCTTTCAAAACTTTTGCAATTTTTCAGCGGTCAAATAATTTTAATATTGCTTTTATTGCTAATTTAAACACGTTGTGTACAGGAGGTCGGAAATCAGACTAGGTATGGCAGTTTACTAGTGCTGTTTGACTGTGATATGATCTACCAGAACAGCAATGTTGCCTATAACAAATCAACTATTGTCTGGTAGCACTAATGATGCTTGTGAATCTGATAAAAATGTAAACAGAACTCATCTCAACTCAACTCATCAATTCTTTAGTAGTGACCTTATTAACCATTTCGCACTGTTCACTATTTATATTAACATTTCAAAGCCAATAGTAACTGAAAAAATAAGCGTTGAGTGTGAATTGAACCCATGACATAGTTTAAACAGGAAAGGGTTTTTCTCTGTACTTTTCCTTGGCAAATTATTATGTATATATATTTCCTAATGTTTTTCCTCATTGCCTAGTGCTATAATTATTACAATTTACCTGTTAAGATGAAAAGTCTAATCTCTAAAACATTTTTGCTCTTTTAACGCACATTGAACTATTAAAAATAAATATTGTTTGAGTTTGAGTTTGAACAGACGATATCGCCGCAATATCGAAAATACCACGTTCAACGTTATATTAACTTTACAGAATTTTTGTAATTTCTTGTTTTCTTGTTCTTGTTTTCTTGTTCTTGTTTTCTTGTTCTTGTTTTTGGTAACAATAGTTCGCATACTAACATTTTCCTTAGAGGTCAACATTCCCAGGGTTTACTTGATAGTGAAGAAGTTCGAGTGTGATCGGCCAGAGAATTTCATTTTTCTCAAAGACAGGACCTTGAAGAAAATTACAGCAGATCGGAATTACCTGTCGTCCTACATGATTGCTAATTAAGCCATTCTGTGAAAGAAGTGATAAACATCGATCATCTGGTGAGAATCCAACATTCCAGTTTCGCAATGCCGCACTGTCAATTTCCCAATGTAATTCCTCGTGAATTTCTACCATATTTCTTAAAATACTTTCGGCCATAGGTGAACGGCATGTGTTACCTAAAAAGAATATTTGCAAAAAACAATAAATATACAAAAAAAAAATAATTATGAATCTTCTATATATATAAAAGAGAATGTAGTCCCGCAGTGGCGTAGCAACGGGGGGCGGGATTAGCTCAACTAATAAGTTATAATTACACATAATAGGACGTTTTCTTTATTTAAGATGAAGTATTATAAAAGCATTAGAAGGCTACCCAAATACGAATAGTTTCTCGAAAAGTATCGCATATTTTCAGGAAATCTCTTAACGTTTTCATTTTTCACTGGTCTGAGACTGTCACTGCAGTCCGAAGTAAATTTCCAATTCATCTTAACGCGTCTATTCATCAGCACGAAAAAGCTGGAGTATAGTAGCGTTGAACGAAAGTCTGTGAAGGCCATTTCATAATGCTTGATTAGTGTTGGTCTCCAATCTCCAACTTCATTTGTTTTCCAGTTACCAAAATCCAAAGCGTGCGTAAGTGTATAAAAAATATTAGTGTATAGTGATCTTGTGAATATGACTTCAAAAGAAAAGATAATAACGATCGATCACCATCAATTATGGACCGGTGATCGATAAAAGATAATAACGATCGATCACCATCAATTATGGACCGGTGATCGATAAAAGATAATAACGATCGATCACCATCAATTATGGACCGGTGATCGATAAAGTGAAATCTCTGTACGAACAATAATAATGATTCAATTCGAAACGAAGGCACGTCAAAGAATGTGAACGATACAAGTAGGTTCTAACTATCAGAATCTTATGAATTCAATCCTTTTCTTTATTATTTTAATATAATAAAGTATAGTTATAAATTTAAAAAAAAATTACAAGCAGACACCAAAAATGCAAAAAAAAAAATTAAATCCGTCTGTATGCCGTCCGCCTTGCGCGAAATCGTTTGAAGACTCGTAGCTTCCAAGCCCATTGAACTCATCATCATCAATGGCGCGATAGCCCAAATCAGGTCCTGCCCTCCTGCAGTCGTCGCCTCCAATCGTCTCGAACCAAGGACCGCGTCCTCCGGCTGCTAATTTTTAATATGCCTTTGCTATCTTCACCAACAGAGTCTTTCCATTGCTTGCGTGGTTTGCGCTGCGTACTGGCATGGTACCACTCGCTTCGCCTTTAAGAGCACGTTTGGAGATTCTTCTATCTTCCATTCGCTCTACATGCAGTTTACGCAGTGTAATGAACGTTGAAGTTTGTGGCCCATCGTAGAGTTGAAACAACTCATGGTTGTATCTTATTTGCCATTCAGTTCCATTCTTCACAGCGCCGAAAATTCTTCGGAGGACCTTTCTTTCGAATGTGTTAACTGCTTTTTCAGAAGTTCGCGTTAATGTCCATGTCTCGCTACCATAACAGAGCACAGGTCGTATAATAGTTTTATATATTCGCAACTTATTGTTCCTGTGCACTTTCTTGGATTGCATTATTGGAAGCACCGAATAATACGTTTTATTTGCTAGCATGCACCGTCGTTTGATTTCGTCCTTTTCGTTGCCGTCTTTTGCTAGATTAGCCCAAAGTCATATGAAGTTATCCACACTCTCCAAATTATACTACGCAATTGTTATATTCTGTCTAATTGCTGTTCTCTTTCTTGTTTGCGTCATTACTTTTGTTTTACTTCCGTTTATGCGTAATCCGACTTCTTTTGCGGCGGAGTCAAGATTGACAAATATTATACCTCCTTAGCTTAAGGGAAGGATCTTGTGAGGACGTTTATATCGTCAGCGTATGCGTTGTGTGGACTTCAATAGTAGTGTCCCATTGGTTTCGACTGAGGTTTTTTGGATGACATACTCTAGTGCCAAGTTGAAAAGCATACGGGCTAGACCATCTCCCTGCTTTAAACCACATTCCGGTCGAAAGTTGAAATTTGTTCAGTGGGTAGACTGGGTGGATCCTCTTTAAGTGGCTTCTTCTTGCGTGGTTCGTTTTTGCTAGAAAGCTGAAACTTGTAATTTATATAAAACTTGGATAGGTCGCAAAAAATTGTCGATATTGGTGGAGGGTGTGGGAGTGGAAAAAAAAAACATTACCTCCGAAACGCTCGAACGCTGAGATCGAGATATCCTAAAGTCCATCTCGTAAATGGTTTATATCGACAGTAAGCAAGGAAATGGGAGAATTTTTCTAAAAAATCACGTCTCATATCTCAAGAACTGTTTAAGATAGAAGCTTAGAATTTATACGGGAAAAATTGTAGGGGTGGGGATAGAGGAGAATGAAAAATTCCGACTTTTATATCTCGAGAACCACCAATGATGTATAGTTGAAACTTGGTATTTAGAGCTATAGTAGCGGCACGTTCTAAAAATAAGACTCTTAAAGGGGCATTATGGTACAGAGAGAGTTGTGTTAATTTTGGCACAACAGGAATTGGTCTTATAGAGT
Organism: Beris morrisii; assembly: GCA_951812415.1. NCBI lineage: Eukaryota > Metazoa > Arthropoda > Insecta > Diptera > Stratiomyidae > Beris > Beris morrisii. Next base: position 91,035,618 of record OX638311.1, read on the forward strand.
CAATTGTATGTAATATATAATATGTACTACTACTACTACCAACTACTTGCAGATAATATCGAACTTCACTGGTCAATTTGAAGTTCAAATTGGTCAATATTGAAACTTAGTTGCTGACCCCCTCCCGAAAATCATGTCTAGTTACACCACTGAGTCCCGGTATGCTTCCTGTAAAGTTTGGTACCAATCGAATCAAAAACAATTGTTTTTTCGAATTTTTTTCAATTTTTCGCGATTTTATTACCCTGGCGCACTAATTGTTTGTTTGTTTGTCCCTATGCCTTCCTATAATTCATCCGATTGTAATGAAACTTTGTTGATTTGTTGAGCGCACGCCCGCTAAGCATTTTGTATTAGTAAAAAAAAAGTAAAAGGTGGCGCGAGTTACGTTACCACTCACCCTAACTCCCACGACAGTCAGCATTTTCCCAACATTAACCCATTCACCCTAACTTTCACGACAGTCAGCATTTTACTTTTTATGAAATTCAAAGCTTTCAGCATTTTGATATGTTTAACGTTCCCATTTAAATACGTAGTGGTGTAAATTATGTAGACACTACGTAAGCAATAAAATAGCATAAAAGTAAGCCAACAATTGTAAAACAGTAGAGTACAATTCAAAAATTTATAATAAAAGTTCAGCTAACAAAACCAAAGTCTTTCATTTTTTTTTTTTGGTTCTTCATCATGAAGAGCTTATAACAGGCGCGATCGAAGTAGGGCGGCGAACGGCATTATAAAAACATAGTTTTTCTGAAATTTACCGCGGAAGAATATCGTGATATAAAAAATGCCCTAAAAACGAAAATAGTGGCTATTGTGGAAACGTATAATTTCCTTGCTGCGAAAGAATATCGTGTCAAAAATAGTGACTATTAGGTGTGTTTTTTTCAACTGGATGAAGACCAAAATCATTCGTTTTACATTGAAAACAACAACAATGATAATGATCAGAATCATAATAGGATCAAAGTTGGATCAGTTTTCTGCTATTAAAGCTGCTTCTCAATTCATCTAAATTTTCACTATTTTAGCATTCTCACACATGGCGTCCTGTGACTCAACCAATAATGACGGCAGTAAATTTAGTTTGTAGCAGGTATTTGCACCCAGCACCCAGAATATGCTCGTCAAAAAGTTGTGAGAACTCAATACATTTTGTACGGAAATTTAAGTCCGTGTATAAGATGTACCATGAGACAGCATGTACAAAATTATTGAAAAAGCCATTATATTTCAATGCATTTTCTACAGAGTTTCATCACTATATACAAGAAACGCAAACTACACACGTAGGCCTACTCATCTGCCAGAAGCAACAGAACTTTCGTATAATATATACGTCAAATGGCAACGCAGGCGTTTAGCTAGTATTACACTGTTTGACAAAATGGTCAAATGGCAATAATAAGCAATGCGAAATAGCGAATTTGACCAAGCGGATACTATGAGATTAATTGGTAATCGCTATTTCGCATTGCTCATTACTGCAATTTGACCGCTTGATCAAACAGTGTAATACTAGCCTTTGTAACGTTTATTGAAAATTAAATTTCAGTAACGACGCATAGCTTCATAATTTTTATTAGTGACGTTTGGCTGTTCGTCGATTTTCATCACCAATGATAAATTTGCGAGAGAAAAGTGAGCAGTTATGTTTTACATGTGTTATATGATTTTAAACAGTCCCGCTTCGTCGTATAGTATACGAAACCATGCTAAATTTGCTTTTGGGTTGAGCCACATAGTTTTATTCAATTGACGGACTTAGAACCAAAGGGGTACAAGTGCAATTCAAGTAGTTTTGAGAAAAGTCATATTAAATACATTATATAAATCGATTCATATAGCTTCAAACTTGAAATTTTGATAATTGTAAAATTTTGATTTAGAACTATTTTTGCATTGTTCATTTGGTACATAGAGAAAGATCTAGTAGAGAAACAAACCCATAGCCGTTCTCTACTGACCTAGCAAGCCAATAGTGTAGAATTGTCTGATGTCCGAATAGTCGGAAAGAATTCGGATGCCTATTTCGTACCGAATTCGAAACGGTATTAAAAATCCGACTAGTCTGAAAGATTTCGATTAGAAATCGGAATTATGATGGGTACAACATCGAATGATGATATCGGTACGAATTCGGATGCACATTTTGTATCGAATGCGTTACGCCACAAAGGATCCGAAATGTCTGAAAGATTTCGGATAGAAATCTGAATGTGCCAAGTTCATAACATTCTGCACCGTGCGTGCACATATTTTTCTATTGTTTTTTCAGGAAATTGAAAGTGATCGGACGTGTGCCGCGTAAGTTACAATAAGGTGAATTATCAACAATTAAATTAAATAAGTGAAATTTCAAAACCGTAAGTAAATATGAATATTAATTTTTTTCATTCCCTTCTTATTTTAATTTTGTATCGTACATCCCTGTTTACAACTAATCTTCTCAAACACCCACAATACTAGGTGTTTTAGATATTATTTTAACACTTGACTGCTTTCGGACATTTGATATACAGTTGTAGTTGCCGCCTATTGTAATCATCGCCAAAACAATAACATTAACCGGGTGATAACAATAAACGAAGAAAAAAATAAGCGATGAATTCTGTTTGTGGAAAATGGAACCCAACTGTTTTGATAAGAAAATGCGGCTTATAACATTATCCGCGATTACAATAAGCGGCATCCACTGTATTGTACTAAAAACCTTTAAACATAAACTTAAAATACTGAGTGTAACAATAGAAGAGTGTCTTGCGAGTAATCAACGCGGAGAAGAGCGTAGGACGAGTTCGGATTGTTGCGAAGAACAGTCGAAATGATGAAAAAGGAAAACATTATTTTCGAGACTGATAACTTGCCCCCCCCCCATGGATCTCTACCTTGTCGTGGTGGGGGGGCTTGTGTCGCAAATCTGGAGATAGTTGGGGGTGGCTCTGACTACTCTAGAGAAGCGGTGAACGAAAAGGGATCCACACTCAAGCCAAGGTGGATATGTATTCGTGCCGAGGGCTGCATGGTATCAGGTGTATAAATGTGATGCCTTGAACGATCTCCTGGGGGCACCGGGCGAAACCCCCTTGTAACCTAGCCTTACATCCGTATTGGGAGCTCTGCGGATGCGGACCGTTTTTTCTCGCCATACTCGTGGGAACAAAATAAACACAGTATTAAAAAACACCGACGAAGTGTCCTCTGGAATTAGCACCCCAGTTGACGTGGTACTTGCTGTGAGCATTGATGGCGAGATGGATGTAGAGTGTGAAGACACCCTACTACTCACACCGCCGGACCATCATGAAGAGGGGAACCTGCTCACCCCATCTCTGTGCAGAGGAGCGGTAGTAAGCACGAACGACATCAGCATTCAGGAGCCAATGGTCCCAAATGCGGTAGTTGCTCCTGTGGACCTACCACAAATCGAATCAGAGAGGCAGTATGAATACTTCTCCGGAGCCTCTAGGAGACGTATCAGTGCCAAAATTGCCAGTGCCGTGGATCCAGAAGAAAAGCGGAGACAAGTCAGAGAACTTGTAGCCAAACGCGACTCGGTAGCACACCAGAACAGATCTCGAAAAAGGTGCAGAAAACTGAAAAAACTGCGGCGGTCGTCGACACGGTTCAGGTTAGCAAAACCAAACCAGCAGTCGTTGACAAGGTTCAGGTCTCCTCGACAAAGACCAAACCAGCCACTACAGTATGCGCAAAAATAGCAAAAGGAAAGCCGGTGGAAGGACAGAGCTCATTCATCCCAAAGCCGTGCACTTCCAAGCTCTCATACAGAGACGTAACGTCTCAAATGAAAGTAGCTATTACGCACTCCATGCACCCTGCGGTCACTCTCACAGAAGACCAAATGAGAAACGTCAAGCGATCGATCATGGACGAAGTGGACATGATTGAAGCTGGCGGACCGCATCCGCAATTTATTGCACAAAGTCAGACTAGCGGCTGGCTCTCCATCACGTGCAATAACAAACCGACCAGGGACTGGATCATCAGGATCACCCCGATGCTAAAGCCCTGGAAGGATGCGCAGCTCGTTGCGGTAGATAGGTCCGAACTACCGAAGGCAACTACCTGCGTAACTTATGTCCCACCAGGATTTGAATTGACGGGTGACAAGTTCAAGCTCCATCTAGGCAAACAAAACCCAAGCCTCAGGACCGAATCATGGCGGGTTCTCCGCATTGTAAAGGAGAAGAATGGCGGACAGACCTTTGCATTCTCTGTAGACGACGCTTCAATCGCTGAGCTTGAATCACTTAAGTGTCGTCTATTCCTGAACTTTTCAGATATCCAAGTGAGGATCAAAAAGGAAGGGACAGAGAAAGTAAACACCGCAAAGGTAGCCCCAAAAAATACCACAGGTATCAGGACGGAAACTGCGAAGTGTACAGATGCCCTGGTCAGAGACATTAGCCCTCAACCAGGACCACCCAAACCAGCAGAAGAAGCAGATAATCAGGGCAGAGAAATCAACACTCAACCTGCAATATCACAAGCTCCTATACCCATGGATGTAGAGTCTAGAACTGCCACTAACCTAAATGTTCAGGACACCTACAACACGCCCCAGTCCGGACCGCCACAAGGTCCCTTGCAGTGGAAGAGAGTCCAGCGCAGAGTCAAACCTCACGCAGGCTCCTCCAAAGGGCAACATCTGGTGGAGGAACTCTCGCTAAAATGCACCTCAAGCCACAGCGCAACACTCCCAAAGATCTACAAGCCGGAGGGAACAAGGCGACTAAAGGCTCAGAGCTAGCAAAACCACCAGTGCCGTCGGCATTGCAGAGAAGGATTCAGCGCATCAGAGATGCTGCTCAGGCAGCTAACTCTGACAGGGCCAACCCGACTGCCTAACAATGACCGCCTTCAGGTGCCTTCAAGTGAACCTGCAACATGCGAAAGCATCGTCAGCAGTCCTCTCTCGCAGATTCACTGAAGCTCACCTCGACGTCGCTCTTATCCAGGAGCCATACCTAATGGAGGACCAGGTAAGAGGGTTGACCGTGGGTGAGCTCTTGTATGACTCTACCAATACCGGAAGACCCAGAGCATGTTTACTTTTTAAAAAGAATACTAAATATGTTCCAATTCCAGGTTACTGTACGAAGGACGTTGTAGCGGACTTTGTAGAGCTGCCGTTCCCGGAGGGCAGGACAGAGATCATCATATGCTCAGCCTACCTTCCCGGGGACTGCACTGAACCAGCGTCACCCGTCATCAGGGACATCGTCGACCTATGCCGGAGGACTAACAAGCAGCTGGTACTTGGCTGTGATGCCAATGCACATCACACTATGTGGTCAAGTTCTAACATCAATGAACGGGGTGAGTTGCTGCTAGATTTTATTTACACTAACAACCTAAATATTCTCAATAGAGGTAACAAACCCACTTTCATAAACAGAGTCAGGCAGGAGGTCCTGGATATTACCATTTGTACTCAATTCCTGAGCACAAAAATCTGCAACTGGCACGTCTCAAATGAGACTTCTATGTCAGATCATAGGCATATCCTATTCAACATAGAATCAAATACCATTTTGTCCGAAACGTACAGGAAGCCACAAACGACGAACTGGGAACTATACGACCAGAAATTGTCGGAACTCATGGCCGGCACCATACGTAATATTAAGGACATTGACAGCATGGAAATAGCATCAGAACAAATACGCAATGCTATTGAAACTGCTTTCAACTCATCCTGCCCGGAAAGGTCTAGAGCAAGTAACAAGAAAGTAGCTTGGTGGAACCCAGCACTAACTAAGCTCAGATCTCAAACAAGAAAGCTCTTCAATAGGGCTAAAAAAAACTGGTGAGTGGGAATCGTACAAAAGGGCCCTAACAGAGTACAACCACGAAATTAGACATGCAAAGAGAAATTCGTGGAAATTGTTCTGCCAGGGTATAAACGATTTACCCAGCAGCGCAAGAGTACACAAAATACTTTCTAAAGCACACACTAATAAAATGGGCTTATTAGAGAAACCCGATGGCTCGATTACCGAAAATGGGAAACAGACGTTAGAACTTTTGGCACAAACTCATTTCCCAGGATCCTCAACCATAGAACCAAGCAATGAAGAACAGTACACCGTCCCAAAGCCGAGCAGACCAACCATATTGGACTGGAAACACTCAGCTAAGATCTTCACAACAAGGTTAAATGGTCTATACGTAGTTTTAAACCATTCAAATCTCCTGGTGAAGACAGAATATTTCCCGCTTTACTACAAAGAGGAATGGACCATCTTCTACCAACACTGATATCCATATTTAGAGCAAGCCACGCATGGGGTTACATACCCATATCCTGGCGTAACGTTAAAGTGATATACATACCAAAAACAGGGCGCCGCTCGAGCAATAATCCTAAGTCGTATCGTCCTATCAGCTTAACGTCATTTCTCTTAAAAACTATGGAAAAGATTATTGATAGGCATATCAGAGACGGAGCTTTGAAATCTCAACCCTTACACTCCAATCAATATGCATATCAACCGGGGAAGTCTACAACCCACGCCTTACAAAACCTAGTCACGAAAATCGAGAAATCGATTACGGACAAGGAAATAGCCGTGGGTTGCTTCTTAGATATCGAAGGGGCCTTTGACAACACTGCCTACGAAAGTATCTACTCTGCTGCACAAAAGCGTGGTATTGATCCAAAAACCTGCAGTTGGATCAAGGCCATGCTAGAACGCAGGAAAATAACTTCGACACTAGCCGACTCAACAGTCACAGTCACAGCTGCGAAAGGCTGTCCACAGGATGGGGTACTATCACCCATCCTCTGGTGCTTAGTAGTGGACGACCTTCTTCAAGACCTAACTAATTCCGGAGTCACGGTACAGGGTTACGCTGACGACCTTGCCATCCTTGTTAGAGGTAAATTTGAAGCGACGGTGACTGATCTAGTTCAGAATACCCTAAACCAGGTAGCAACCTGGTGCACTAAAGCAGGATTGGGTATCAACCCAAAGAAAAGCACAATTGTTGCATTCACCAAAAGGAGGTGTAAGGACAAGCTAGCTAAGCCTACTCTTTTTGGAGAATCCATAGAGTATTCTAGTGAGGTAAAATTCCTGGGTATTATCCTGGATGAAAAGCTCACCTGGAATGCTCATTTGGACAAAGTTCTTGAAAGGGCCAGAATCTCTCTCTGGACCTGCAGGAGCCTTCTCGGCAAAAACTGGGGACTGAGTCCAAAACTAACCTACTGGATGTATACCGTCGTTGCTAGGCCCATTATAACTTACGCGGCATCCGTCTGGTGGAAGAAAACAAAGCAGAAAACTGCTCAGCTCAAGCTGACTAAATTACAAAGACTGGCATGCCTGGGTATTACTGGGGCGATGCACACCACTCCTACAGCTGCCTTAGAGGTGCTTCTCAACCTAGCACCCCTACACTTAGAAATACAGAAAGAAGCTAGATTCACCACATACAAACTTTTGAGCTCGGAGGACGAGTCAGAGTGCAAAATAGCTTGCCCAACTCTCTCCGCGGAACTCAACAAGGACCCAATACTAGCGATACCTCTTTCTGATTCAATGGTACCGAAATTTAATTTCACAAAGCCATTCAAAGTTGTCCTACCTGAAAGGGAGGATTGGGCCACAAACAAATCTACTCCAAGACCAGGATCCATAATCTGGTACACAGACGGTTCTAAAACGGATCAAGGTGTAGGAGCAGGAGTTTATGGAGTGCGCCCAAATGTGAAATTCTACTGTAGCATGCACATAACATCCACTGTTTTTCAGGCGGAGACTCATGCTATTGAACTATGCATTAGAGAAAATATCAGACGGGGCTACAAAAACCAAAAAATATATATTCTCTCGGACAGCAAGGCAGCAATAATGGCACTTCAGTCCGTTCAAATCTAATCCAAACTTGTTTGGAATTGCCTCCAATGCCTGATTGAACTCGGAAATAAGAACAGAGTTAGTCTCATTTGGATTCCGGGACACAGCGGCTATGTAGGTAATGAAATGGCCGACTTAATGGCCAGGAAAGGTTCAGAAGCTGACTTCATGGGACCATATCCATTCTGTGGGATACCATTAAGCACAGCCAGAATGAACATCCGAATGTGGCAAAAATCGCAAAGTGCCATTCACTGGGACTTGGTACCGGGCAACAGGCACTCAAAGCTTTTTATGCCAAAACACTCGGAAAAAAGAACATCTGATTATCTAAAATTAAGCAGATATCAGACCCGAACCTTAGTGGGAGCTCTGACTGGACATTGTCACATGAGGAAGCATCTCAATAGGATTGGTCTCTCTGAGACTAAAATTTGCAGAATATGCAATGACGAAGACGAAACACCAGAGCATATCCTCTGTGAATGTGAGGGTTTAACTCGCAAAAGACTTCGTCACTTCGGTCAGGGTTTCATGGACCCATCGGAATTCCTGACCATTCCTCTTCGCAAAATACTAGGCTTCATTGAAAGCGCAGGGATCGAAGAGGAATCATAATCAAACCGGGGGGACGTCACAATAAGCCCAATTGAAGCTGCGGTGACAGAGGGTAACCATACCAACCCCTATTTCCAAATCTATCTAATCTATCTATCTAACTTGCCCTCATTTCCGTTCACTTCAAATGACGCCATACTGGAGTTCGAAAATAAATTAAACTAGATGAATACTGAACTCCGATTTATATTGTAGTTGGGGATAAAGTAAAATTACGTGTGTGCATGTTGTATGTCCTTTATTAAGGACTACCATTAGATTGCTACTCCAAACTAAAACACAATATTCAGTGTTTAATTTCATATCTTGAACTGGGTAAGTTATCGAAAAAAATTGTCCTTTTTGAAGGACTTTCACATGAGAGGTGCAGGAAGGACTCACTCGATTTCTTACATATTTATCCTTTTCCTTGGAACCATTCAAAAATGAACGTGTACAAAATTTCAAATTCGTAGCTTGAAGCGTTCAAAAGTTATCGAAAAATATTGTTGAACACGTGTCTTAAGGACATTTTGTATTGCAGCTACCAGAAGGAGTAAACGGATTTCGCTGATTAGTAAACTCGAACTTCATTTTTATTCAAAACTGATTTATACAAAATTTCCTATTCATAGCTAAAAGATTACTTGAGTTATAGTAAGTTCCGTAAATTATTTGACAGGGTATTTGTATGGCAGCTACACGAAGGACTAATAATCATATATTTAGCTCCAACTATTGGAAAAATAACACATACAAAATTTCAAAGACGTAGCTTAAACCCTTCTGAAGTTATCTGCCAATATTCTTAAACATGTGTTTTAAGGACATTTTGTATGGCAGCTACCCGAAGGAGTAGGACGATTTTGCCCGTTAACGAAGTTAACTTTACAAATTCAACCAAACATCCAGATTCAAAATATCAAGATCCTAGGTGAAGGCGTTCTTGAGTTATCGTGCTAACGGACAGACGGACGGACGTCAAGCGGATTTGAGGTTTTTGGCCACAAATAAACAAAAAATAATATATAACTTTTTTTCGTCCGAGGCTTGGTTCTATGCGTTACAAACTTTTGGGCTGGATTAAACTTATAATACTCTATATGATTTCATCTAGAGTATAAAAATGATGCGAACGTTAAAGAAAAATTGGTAAGCGATACTTAATTGCTGTTATTAAATAGGAACTCTATAACTTAATGTATATTACATTTCTTCTGCACATGAAGCGCACGGCCAAGGATGCAGTCAGGTTCGTCAGTGAAAACCTCAACATGATTTTCGGATCTGACGAACTGACTACGGGTTTTGCGTGGACCTCGGCGAATATGAATATTGGCGTGAAGGATTTTAAAATTATCGAGATAGTTAGAGGTAAGTTGAGCTTTGTATCCTTAGAAGACTGTATTTAAAATATTTATTTTACAGAGTCCTGTTTAAAAATCTTCGAAAGGGAAACAAGGGACGGGGTTAGTTGCAATATAAAAAAAATTTTACACAATGCCAAGGATAAGGTAAACAAATCAAAGAAGAGGAAGATTTCGGCATGCGTATAATAGGAAGGATACATATCTAATAAATAAAATGTTTTAAGAATAATTTTTTTTTTATTTATTTTGTTTTTGAAAGAATTGTTTTTAATTTAAGTAAATTTATACCATATATATATTATATTTATTTTCCGTAAATACTGTTTCTGTTTTAATTATTTTTTCATTGAACTTATGAAACTGTTATAATTCTGTAATTTTAATAATTCGTTACTCGGGCTAAGCTCGAAATTGTCCCGACATTTCGAATCGAAATCTTTCCGACATTTCGTATCGAAATCTTCCCGACATTTCGTACCGAAATCTGAACGACATTTCGTACCGAAGTCTGTATGAAATTTCGTACCGAAATCTTTCCGAAAACTCAGAACGAGTTCGTAACTACATTTCGTTCCGACATCTGTCAACCCCCTCATATAGTTTCCGATACGACTTCGAGACGAAATCGGCTCAGAAATCGGCATCCGACACCGACAAGGTGGAACGATTTCGGAACGAACTCGGAACTTTTGGTTTGCTGGGGATTTATTTTTCATACATTCAATTTGAAACATCTAGCCGTAAAAGCTCTTCCATTCTAAAAAGCTTTACTACCCACTAGTTCAAAAAGCTTGAGTTTAGCCGAAAAGGGGAACAATTTTAAATGATATTACGTTCATTCATCGTTGTTTCAGCTTAATTCTGGTGAAATTATATTTTATAGGATTAAAAGAGGGTAAGAAATATTGAAGTTAATTTTTTTTTAAATGGTTGACATTACGTGGTGCAGTAATCTCATTAGAATTGGAGTAAATGTTTACTGATTCCGTTTAATAGAATTTTATGTCATTTCGTAATTGTTTTTTAATTGTATATATATTGTTGTATCCGCGGTTTTTGTGCGTTAGTAATGTTCATATGGCATATTTCACTTTACGTAGGGTAGAATGGGTAGCCATGCACCAGGCGCGAACGCAGGTGGGTGGTGGGGCGGTTTGGGGTTCAAACCCCCCCCCCCCCCTGAAATGATGTAACTAAAAAATCACAACTAAAGGTAACTAACACGCGACGCGTAAATTATTTTACTTACTAATTACTTGAGCTGAGTTTAGTTGTAGTTTTCTTACGAATTTCAAGTCAACTCATAATTCCATAAAAACTAACTCACCATGGAAATGGAAACGTAGTGATGTGATAGTTACCCAGTAGGAAGTTCGAGGAGAACTCAATGAGGGAGCAAATATGGAGGTATCTAGCATTAGTATCTATTGAGCAAAAACGGAAATTTTTAACAAAATTATGGAGAAAACCGCCACTTCTCTTTTTCGCTCCAATTGGATGAAAATGGGATTACGAAGAACATTTTTGAGTTTTCATTTGTCCAGGAAAGTTACTCATATACCATGTTTTAAATCGCCATTCGGTTTGAGAATTTTCATCGAACGCGTCGATTCTACCACGCAGTCGCAATTTAAAAATATCTGATTTGAACTAATAAATTTGTGTTTAGTGTTAATTTTTTGAAAAGTGGTATATGGTGATTATTTGTGGTGTAAAATCTTAGCGTTATCGTCCTGGTATTACGCCAAAAACGCGATTCGGGCTTTTTTTAATTAAATGTAGGAAATTGTGTCAAATTTCACATTTAGGAAGTCTATAGCGGAACATCCTGTGCTACAGAGTGCTTCCTGGAAGTTAAAATAAAATGTATTTTAATGAATATTTCACTATACATAGTTAGGTCCGGAAATATTCTGAAAGTGGATTGCGAGATTTTTTTAGATTAGTGAAGTAACTGAATGCCACGAAAATAAAAAGTTTGTTTGGTCGAATTTGTAAGGCAAAGTTTGTTAACGGACAAAATCGTACTACTCCTTCGGGTAGATGCCATACATAAAGTCCTTAAAATACGTCTTCAGGAATATTCACCAATAACTTCGGAGCGCCTTAAGCTACGATTATAAAATTTTGTATACTTTGGTTTTTCAAACGTTACAGTTAAATGAATGAATATGAAAGTTCCTACGAGTCCTTTGAGTAGCTGCCATACGAAAATCCTGTAAAAATGTCTTCACTCAAATTACGGAACTCAATATATCTCAAGAAATCGTTCAGCCACTGTTGTGACGATGTAAAGCATCACCATCAGTCAGTCTGTAAGTTACCATCGGTCAATAAAGTACTCTTTATTAATAACAAGTCTATGACTCTTAAACACAACATGGTGTCAGGTGTGTGTCTTTAAAAACTTTAAAATAATAAAGTAGTGGTCTTAAAAAACAGTCAATATAAAATAATAAATAATAAGACAAAAGGAACAATTTAAAATTACAATATAAAAAAGTATTACAGTTATTTTCTGCGTTGCGAGCTAGTTACTGTGCCCGATCTTTTCCTCTTCCAGATGATTCATCGGCCTTGGCACCTGTGTTAGCGTCACGAAGCGGCTCACCACGTCGGAGGTTATCCCCGGAAAATACGGAGAGGCTACATGCGAAAAGTCGAGAATAATAGCTATTTAATATGTCATTGTATTTTGTAAGAGAAAGTCAGCCTTAAGTGACACATGGTATGGTAGTGTTCCGAGCGATGGCAGCGGTCAAGTTCGCCGTCCTGCGTTTCCTTCTTGCTCTTTTCTTCGTGTTGCGTACGAATTGAACCGCGCCCCTTTAGCTGTCGACGCCATATCCTGTAAGGAGGGGAAAAGCTTATGTGTTACGGAGGCGTGTGTTGAAGTTGTTGTCAGATCGGGAACCTCTCGCCGGTGCTTACTACTGTCGTCCGGCTGCCGCCTTGAATGGATCCTTCGGACGAGTACTCCTTGGAAGATAAATCTTGAGGTCCGCCGTACACAAAGGCAACACAGCGCATCTTCTGCGGTAGCAGGACAAGCTAGTTTCTATCAGTCCGGCCACGTTTCTCACGAGTTATGCTTCCGTAGGTGAATTCCGGAAGCTCGGGACCGGTTCCAGCACCCACGGAAAACGAATAGCGGGTTCATCTTCCGAATCCCGCCAAAGTTTAAAACTTCGGAAGAAATTTCCCATTCGAGACGTTTTGGAGCGAATTGGCCGACGGTAGCCGAGGAAGTTCGAAACAACCGGTAGAGTCTTCCCGCGCGAACTCTTTTTGTATGCAAACTAGACGAGAATTAAGGAACGTCACTCGGAGTGTATTTATAAACCTTGCGCCATCACTAGCTATGGACCTGTATAACTAGTACGAGATCTGTCTTATGTCTCAAAGATGCGGAACGTATTTCATTAAGAAAAAGGGGAAGTGAACACGGCGAAGCCGAGATTAGCCGAACGAACGGCAACAAACCTATAAAGGGGACGTACCGCGATTGCGCGGGGTTCTTTGTTGCGTTGAGAGTTGATGTAAAAGGAGAGTAGTATCGGAACACGGAGTAGTAATAAGGAAGAAAAGTGGAAATCGCAGTGGTGAAGTGAGAATATTGTGAGAATCCGAAAACGGAGTGGTATCGGAACACGGAGTGAGTGAAAGGAGGAAAAATACGGAAAACGAGAGAGGTTTAGAAGCGGATTTCCCGAGATTACGGACGGCAGTTACGGCAGCGGCGGCTCGTTAAAGTCGTAGGTAAAACTGGTCCCCATTATCTCTACTTTTCCTTACAGGTAAGCCCGCTAGAGTCGAAGTCTCACGGTCAGCGTAGAAGCGAGGAAGAAGGTTCGCCACGCGAGAAGTAGAAGATCGCTATCGCCGGAACACGACCATTTCCATACTCGGTCTATGTCCAGCAAATAAAGAACAATTTTGTGATTTTAAAAGAGTGTTTCGATTTAAGGTGTTAGAGCGAGGTTTCCTAATCTCCCTCGCGGCAAGTAGATTAGGTGGCGCCCATTAGGAAGCAGTCGCCGAACGTCCCTTTCTTCGGCTGAGCGCAGTCGGTGCGAGTGAAGTTGGTGACGGTAGGACCGGAGAAGGTTAATTGGGCCTGCAGCCGAGTGGTTAGGGCGAGTGATTTGAACCCGAGAGGTACAGGTTCAAGACACGGAGCAAGCAGGCATAATATATATTTTATATTTTATTTTATATATGTTTTTTTTTTTGTTCTTCTCGGTGCCAACCCCAACTAATTACCCAGGGTTTGAAGGGTAATAAAAGACAAAAGTTGTATAACAGTACACGTGAATAATAAAATCCGGAAAAGTGGTGAGAGTGCTTCGTCGTCAGGAACGGTTAATTATACAACGGTGAATCATAACATGACTCCAGTGCAACCGTTAAACCTAAAAAGCACTAATCTTCCTGCTACATGGAGATCTTGGATTACATCCTTTCGAATTTTCTTGATTGCTTCAGGATTGCAACAGGAAAATGACAAGCGGAAAGTCGCGCTACTTCTTCACCACATGGGACCAGGAGCGCTAGAAATTTTCAGTTCCTTTAACGAAGAATTAGACCAGATCAAGTTTGACGATCTAGTTAAAAAGTTCGAGAGTTATTTCTTGCTTAAAGTAAACATCGCAATGGAAAGGCACAGATTTTTCTCAAGGAACCAAGAATCCGGTGAATCAATAGACGAATTTGTCACATCGCTAACAAATTTAAGTCTCTCTTGTGATTTTGGAACGTTAAGAGAAGACCTAGTACGTGATATTTTTGTGTGTCGATTAAATGATAGCCACAATAAAATCAAAGAAAGGCTGCTCAACGAAGGTAACATAAAATTGGATAAAGCAGTCGATATCGCACGGAACATGGAATTAACAAAAGTACCGACTCAACAGTTACAGCGCTCATCACAGCCACATACACACACAATCGGAAATCGGCGTCATGGCAGCAATTAAAAAATTTCCGAGTCGCTATCATACAAAAAACTCAAACAACTTTCACAAGCCAGACAGTAATTTCCAATTTGAAAAATACGGTAAAAAAACGTCACAGCCATCGAAACAACAGAATGATCAAAACGCTTGTAATAAATGTGGTCAATATCATTGATACCACTGTCCCGCTCTGGCTGCACTTTGTGCTAAGTGTGGCAATAAAGGACATTATGCTAAATGCTGCAGAAATAATAACCAGAAGTCATACAAACTAAAAAATATAGAGTTGGGAAACAAGTCGTCGTCAGAAGAAGAGTATGAGTCGTCGTCGTCAGAAGAGAAGGATTCGCGCGAGTATTTCATTGGTACTTTGCGTAGTGAAAGTAATGAAAAAGAGGTAATGATTTGGTATGTAAACATATTAATAAATAATATAAATGTGAGTTGTCAAATTGACACTGGAGCTCAAGCAAACGTCATTTCTCTAAATCAATTTAAAGATCTTAAATTGAATAAAAAAACTATACGGCCATCTCGTGCTTTTTTGATAACGTTCAGCGGAGAGAGATTGGATCATCTGGGAACATGTACAGTAAAAATTTCCGACGCTAGACGAATGTAAGGCACAATTAGCCAACGCAGCACTCTTCACAACTCTTGATGCTAACTCAGGGTTCTGGATGATACCTCTTAATGAACAATCATCCAAATTATGTACGTTCATTACACCTTACGGTAGATATAGATTTCTACGTTTACCTTTCGGTATAAATGCCGCACCAGAAATTTTTCACTCAGAAATGGTAAATAATTTTTCCGATATTCCAGGTGTCATAATATATATAGATGATTTTCTCATATTCGGTTCATCAAAAGAGGAACATGATAAAAGACTTTATCAAGTTCTAGAAAAAGCAAAATTAATTGGTCTCAAATTTAACAAAGCCAAATCAGTTTTCAGTCAAACTCAATTAAAATTTTTAGGGCATATCTTCAGCTCTGAAGGTATTCGTCCGGACTACAGAAAAGTCAAAGCCATCTGCGAATAGCCTAGACCAACTTGTGTGCAAGACTTGCAACGTTTCCTTGGCATGGTCAATTATCTAAGATCCTTCGTTAAAGACATGTCTGTCGAAAATCAACATTTAAGACAATTACTAAATTAAAAACTCTTTGGCAATGGCTTGAGGTGCATGAAAAGGAGTTCATAAAGTTAAAAAAATTGCTTTCATGTGCACCAATATTGTCATATTACGATACAAACAAACCACTAACTCTATCCGTTGATGCTTCAAAGAAGGCATTAGGAGCCGTCATTCTTCATGATAATAGTCCAATTGCATTTGCTTCCGCCACTCTTAGTCAGGAAAATTACGCACAAATTCAAAAAGAACTTTTTGCAATACTTTTGGATGCGATAAGTTCCAATTTATTTATGGAAAAAATGTGATGGTAGAAACTGACCATAAACCACTGGTCACTCTTTTTAATAAGCCACTACACAAAATTCCTGCTAGAAGAATACTTGAGTTATAGTAAGTTCCGTAAACTAAGTGAAGACGTTTTGACAGGATATTTGTATGGCAGCTACACGAAGGACTAATGGGATTTTCTTCATATTCATACATTTAACTCCAACTAAGACGTAGCTTAAGCCCTTCTCAAGTTATCGGCCAATATTCATAAACACGTGTTTTAAGGACATTTTGTATGGCAGCTACCAGAAGGAGTAATAGGATTTCGCTGACTAGTAAAATCAAACTTTCTTTTCACTCAAAACTAATTTGTACAAAATTCCGAATTCGTAGCTAAAAGATTACTTGAGTTATAGTGAGTTTCGTAAATTAAGTGAAGATGTTTTGACAGGATATTTGTATGGCACCTACACGAAGGACTAATAGGATTTTCTTCATAATCATACATTTAGCTTCAACTATTGAAAAAATAACACATACAAAATTTCAATGTCGTAGCTTAAACCCTTCTGAAGTTATCGGCCAATATTCATAAACACGTGTTTTAAGGACATTTTGTATGGCAGCTACCAGAAGGAGTAAAAGGATTTCGTTGACTAGTAAAGTCAAACTTTCTTTTCACTCAAAACTAGTTTGTACAAAATTTTCAATTCATAGCTAAAAGATTACTTGAGTTATAGTAAGTTCCGTAAATTAAGTGAAGACGTTTTGACAGGATATTTGTATGGCAGCTACACGAAGGACTAACAGAATTTTCTTCATAATCATATGTTTAGCTTGAACTATTGGAAAAATAACACATACAAAATTTCAGAGACGTAGCTTAAACTCTTCTTAAGTTATCGACCAATATTCTTGAACACGTGTTTTAAGGACATTTTGTATGGCAGCTACCCGAAGGAGTAGGACGATTTTGCCCGTTAACGAACTTAACCTTACAAATTCAACCAAACATCTAAATTCAAAATTTCAAGATCCTAGGTGAAGGCGTTCTTGAGTTATCGTGTTCACGGACAGACGGACGGACGGACGGACGGAAGGACGGACGGACGGACGGACGGACGTCAGGCGGATTTGAGGTTTTTGGCCACAAATAAACAAAAAATAATATATAACTTTTTTTCGTCCGAGGCTTGGTTCCATGCGTTACAAACTTTTGGGCTGGATTAAACTTATAATACTCTATATGATTTCATCTAGAGTATAAAAAGAAAAAAAGAATTAACGGAATAATCCAAGGATAAAAATAAAAAAAAAGAAATTTGGAAAAACATAATGAAAAGAGAGAAAAAAAAAAGAACAAAAAACAAAAATCTAACATGTAACACTAGAGATTAACGGGGTTAAAGAAAAAGAAAAAAAAAAAAAGGAAACAACAACAGTATTAGTTAGCCAAGAATCACGCACCATGACAAAACAAACCTTCACCATTCTTTCTTTCTATTTTTTTTTTATGCTCTATATTTTCACGGCATATTGTTGATATGTAGCTTCACTAGTTTTTTCAGAAGCCCGATATTTTTTGCAAGCTGAATATTGCTAGGCAACGCATTAAATTCTAAGATAGCTTCAAAAATTGGATCATTCCTTATTCTAGATGTTCTCGGACAATATTGCTGTCTAATTGAATTTGCACTTCGTGTATTGAAGTCTTGGCCATATGTAATTTTGATCGAGGTTTTAATAGGACCGTTTTTTACACTGTAGATTATCTTTATTCTCTCTAACCTTACAAGTTGATGGATGCTCAGTTTCTTATAGGTAATGTAAAGTTCCTCCGATGGCGTAAGCTTGGGTAGATTATAAACTGCTTTAATGGCCTTGTTCATTATCCTATAAATTTTATCCAGGTTATTTTTTGAAGTTTGACTCCAAATTATTAGACCGTAAGTTATGTTTGATAAGATGAATGAGTTGTAGAGGGTCTCCCTTATGTGGGTATGTAGGTAATTACTCCTTCTTATAACTCCTATGATCGGAGCAATTTTTTTCCTTATGCTGTTGATGTGCGGTGTCCAGCTTAATTTATCATCGATAGTTAGTCCTAAATATTTAGTGAGATGGACTCGTGTTAGAGGAATTCCATCGATTTGCGGCTTAAGGTCAATGTTAAGCTTATTGGGCTGTTTGAACAGCATGTAGTTGGTCTTTTGAATATTTAAGGTTAGCTTATTTCCGAAAATCCCCTCTAGTTCATCCTTATTTCCTCTATATAGTAGTAGGGTATCATCTGCATACGTAATGTATCTTGCCTTTAGCCCTATATATTGAAGGTTATGAATGTAAAGCAGGTATAAAGTCGGACCTAGTATTGAGCCTTGAGGTATCCCTATATTGATAGATCTTTGACTGCTAAGTTTATCCATATTTTTCGTAATATATTGCCGATCAAGAAGATAGTCTTGTATAATTGAGTTTGCTTTTCCGCGGATGCCTACTTCTTCTAAGACTTGAAGTAAGATATTGTGGTCCACTGTATCAAATGCCTTTTTTAAGTCAATAAATACAGATGCAACATATGTTCCTTTATCTAGCCCTTCATTTATGTATTGCATAGCATCAATAAGTGCTGCAGTAGTATTGCTTTTTTCCTGGAAACCATATTGGTGCTCGTCAAATCCAAAGTTTTCCTTCACAAATTTTAATATTCTGCCGTTTATAACTTTTTCGAAGATTTTGCTTATCGAGCTGATCAATGCGATTGGACGATAGTTATTCGGGTCTTTGGTTGAGTCGCTTTTGAAAATTGGTTGGATCAGCGATAGTTTTAAGCACGAGGGGAAAGTTCCATCAGTAAGATGAACATTTATAGCCTCTGATAGAGGGCCTGATATTAATGATTTCACTTGTTGTTATATCATCGATTCCTGGAGCTATGTTGTTTTTGAGACTCGAAATGATATTTTCGATTTCTTCCATATCTGTTGGGAAGAGGAACAATGTTTTCTGGTTACGAGGGCAAGTCTGCCTAAGGAAAACTTCAGCGTTGGCACTATTTTTTAGATTTTCCGCTAGAGTGGTTCCAATCGTAGCAAAGTGATCGTTCAGAAGATTTGCAATGATTGTGTGATCTCTAGAGGTTCCAGAAGGCGTGTCCAATTCATTTATTCCCTTTTTGATATCGGTACTGTTACCTTTGGAAGTAGTTTCCCTGATAATATTCCAAAGTTTCTCGGGTTGCCGTCTGTCTCTGCAAATTGTAGGCCATAATATTTTACTTTGGCTAGTCTAATTTTTTTGGTTGTCTCATTTTTGCTTTTGTGGTATTCATATTTTATGTTCACGTCATTTGGATCCTTGGTCATTTTTTTATACAATTTGTTTTTTTCCTTTATCTGCTTTAGTATGTCATTTGTGATCCATGAACTATTTCTTGTTCGTCTAGATTTTATAGTTGTAGCTGTAGACTTTGCTGATTTTATGGCGTTTATAATGCTTTCGATTGTATTGTCTTCAGAGCTCCGCAGGTTTATAGCTGTTTGATTGAAGAAAACCTCCTTATTGATAACCTTCATGCTGTTTTTTGCCATTTTTGCCTTGGTAATATGGATGTTCTTAATTGTTAATGTGATCACCCTGTGGTCTAGATCTGGCCAATCGTCCAGAGTAAGATCGATAGAGTTCACAATCTGGCAGCAATTAGTCGAAACATGGTCCAACAGAGTGGAAGTACGTGCATTGCATCTTGTTGGTAAGTTGTTGAGGATCTCGATATTATTAAGGGCTAACATTTCGGTATAGTTTTGAGATGTTAGGTCATCGTGTAGTATGTTAATATTTGTGTCCCCTACAGAAAGAAGCTTGGGGTACTTAGAGAACAACGAGTCTAGATAGTCAATGAAAATATCCGCTTGTTCGTTAGGGGCCCTATAGAAAGTAATAATTTTAATTGGAGCATTATTGATAAGAATTTCAACTAATATGGTATTATAGGATCTATCGACTAGCAAAGTGTTGAATTTTATATTATTTCTTATAAAGATAGCCGTTCCACCCCCATGACCAGAATCCCGACAACAATGAGTGGCACAGAACCCTTTCAGATTGAAATACTGAATTTCATTAGCATACAACCAAGTTTCATTGAAAATTAGTATTTGAATATCTTGGTTTCTTTGTAGATGGGCTTCAATTACGTCTAATTTATTTCTCATGCTTCTTAAATTGGCATACATAATTTTTAAATTTTTTGTGTTATTCATGATGTGTTTGTAATGTAGTCGGTTTTACTTTGGACAGCCCTTACTGCTTTTTTATATTCCGGGCATTCTACACTATCCGCACTGTGTTGACAATTAGTTGACCCTTTTATGGAGCAGTTATTACATTTAAATGTACCTGCTAGTTCATCACAATTATTTGTTCTGTGCGGGCCTGCGCACTTAGCACAGGTATCCGTCGTTTGTTTACAAGCTTTGGAAGAGTGACCGCATCTTTGACATTTAAAGCATCGTAGTACATTGTAATCTTCTCTGCAGTAGTGAATGCTAAAATCAATGTTGATGTAGTTATTCACGAGCCGCTTGAATAAATTTCCAGTTACTTCAATAAAAGTGTCAATTTTATTAGTTTTTGAGCTTTACTCTTTACTTTAAGAAGTGCTTCCCTGTCTATGTTGCTATTTAGTGATATTATTTGTGTTAAAAGTTCTTCGCTGGTGTATTTTTTTTCAAGCCCGTAAATTACTAAACGCGGCATTCTTTGTTTTGTAAGTTCGATATTATATGAGTCCCCAATTTTGTTTTCCATTTCCTTCATTAATATCTGTGTATTGTCCGAACTATTAGTTTTTATTAAAATTCCTCCATTTGAGATCGGTTTTTTGAAGACAATTGGGGTCTTGAGAATCTCTGGTTTAATTTCATGACGGATCAGTGTCATTGTGGTGTCACTGTTTTGGTGCTTTTTGGGTTTGATAACAATCCCGTCGTTAAATTTAACGTCCCGTTTGATTGTTTGATTAACCGCTGTTTTTGCAACTGATGCATAGGTTACAGTGCCGTTACTTGTCGGTGCTCTGACTTTCATCTCAATTTCACTTACCTTTTCAATGATTTTTTCCGTCATCTCGACTACTTTTTTCAAACCCTTACCAGTAGTATCGCAAGCTTTAATAATTTCTCCGAGTTGGTTTTTAACAATTTTATCGAACAGCTGCTGTTGTGTCTCTGCCCGGAAGGGCAGAGACACAACACTTTCACATCCAGCTTTTGTAACTTCATATAGTCTTTGTCACTAATTTTCACACATTTTGCATGATGCCACTTTTTGCAGAAGCCGTCGCATTTAATAGCGCTTTCACAGGTTTTTACGAGTTTTTTACAATTTCCGCACAAAGCTTGTTCACCGTCGTCACTATCGTCCGCCATATCTTATCAAAAAAAAAAAATTTACTGGCCAAATATCAATAACGATATCTTTAAAATTGTCTCTAATTGTGAAACGTGTTTACGATATCGTCCAAATAATATAAAAGATACGTTACATACACATGCAATTGAATTGATACCTTGGTATAAAGTAGCTGTGGATTTATTTGAACTCGACAAAAAGATATATCTTTTAGTAGTTGATTACTTTTCGAAATATATAAAAATTACAATACTTAATACTGCCTATACAGCAAATTTAGTAATTACCCAATTAAAATCAATTTTTGCTCGACACGGAATACCGAATTCCATGATTACCGACAATGGTCCACCCTTCAATTCGCAAGAATTAAAAAATTTTACTCTTAAATGGGGAATCGATCATATCACCTCATCTCCATATTTGCCACGCTCAAATGGTTTGGCAGAACGTTCAGTACAAACTATTAAGAAACTTCTGAAGAAGTGCAATGACTTTAAATCAGATCCATACATAGCGTTATTGCACTACAGATCTACACCTAAAGGAAATACTAGTTCTCCAGCGCAGCTTCTTATGTCGAGGAATCTCAAAACAAAAATTCCTACTTTTAAAGAACATTTAAAACCTTCTGTTGTTGACTATAAAAAGCATGCGGAAATTTCAGATAAGAATCAAAATAAAATAAAAAATTTTTATGACAGAAACGCGAAATCGTCACAATCTTACAAACCAGGTCAGAAAATTTTATACAAAAAGAATCCATCCTCACTTTGGTTACCAGGAACAGTCCGTACCATTTATCGGGCGGAGTATCGGCGTCAATTGTCGCAATGGCAACTGCCCTGGATAGAGCATCGGGCACTAAGTGATCTTTCCCCTTCCTGTGCACGATTTCAAAGTCATACTGCTGTAGTCTGACGGCCCAACGAGCTAAGCGCCCGGACGGCTCTTTTAAGTTGGCTAGCCAAACTAACGAGTAGTGATCAGTGATGACCTGAAACTTCATCCCTTCCACGTATGGTCGCAGCTTTTTAACGGCCCATATGACGGCTTAACACTCCCTCTCCGTGGTGGAGTAATTTCGCTCCGTCCGGGTTAAAGACCGGCTCAAGTATGCCACCACTTTTTCCCCTTCAGGATGCGGCTGAGAAAGCACCGCCCCAATCCCATACCCGGAGGCATCGGTCTGAATCACAAAGGGTAAGTCGAAGTCTGGACAAGTTAGAATGGGTGCCGACACTAATCTTCCTTTCGTTTCGGCTAACGCGTCCGAGCATTCCTGGTTCCATTCGAATTTCCGGTTCTTTCGCAGAAGATCAGTCATTGGGGCTATAAGGGTTGAAAAATCAGGGATGAACCGCCTATACCATGATACCATCCCAATGAATCGCCGCAATTCGGAGATATTGGTAGGGGCTGCTATCTTCAAGATGGCTTCAACTTTTTCGGGGTCTACATGAAGCCCTAACTGGTCCACTACGTATCCTAAGTACCGTAGTTCCTCCCGACAAAATTGGCACTTCTCTTGGCTGAGCACCAAACCGGCCGACTGTAGTCGTCGAAAAACTTCTCCTAACCGCTCTAAGTGCTTCTCGAACGTCTGGGTGACTATGATGATATCATCCAAATAAACGAATACGTGGGGTTCTAGATCCGGTCCCAGGACTCGGTCGATCAATCTTTGCCAGGTCGCGGGGGCATTGGCCTGCACAATGGCATTCGTTTAAATTGAAAGAGACCACGATTCGGTACCGTGAAGGCGGTAAACATTCGGGAAGCCTCTTCCACCGGAACTTGCCAATAAGCGGATTTTATATCTAATGACGATAAATATCGGGCGTCTCGCAGCTTATCCAATGTAGCTGACACATAGGGCAGCGGATAGGCGTCTCTTTCCGTTACTTTATTCACCCGGCGGAAGTCTATACAAAAGCGATAGCCTTTATTCTTTTTTGGAATAAGCAATATTGGAGACGACCAGGGGCTAGCCGATCTTTCTACTACCCCTTTCTCCAGCATATCGTTTAATTCTGCATCAATGTCGCGTTGTACTACTGGTGATACCGGGTAATACCGCTGTTTGATGGGTTCCCCCTTAGCCCGGATGACGTGCTCCACCAGGCTGGTGCACCCCAAACCCTTCCCCATAAGAGCGAAGGCATCCCTCACCATCGCATCGAGCCGCGCTTGTTGTTGAGGATCCAGGCTGGATCTGGCCTGAATCGTGGCTATACTAGCCACGTCACTCCGGCCGGCAGTGCCAAAGTGCCATTCGCCAGTTCCGAGATTTGGGACTACCTCCAGGCCTCTAAAAAAATCTACCCCCAGTATAAGATCGACCGTTACGGTCGGAACTACCAACACTTCCAGGACTTTCACTCGACCTTGGAGTTCGATTGGCACTTCCACAGTTCCATTCACGCCCACCCTCTTGCCGTCGGCTAAAGCGACTTGCGTGGAACTTGACCTTGTTGTTGAAAAACCTAGTTGTTGGACCAGTTCCCATCCCTTGGACCCCAAGATTGTCCGCGTAGCCCCTGAATCCAGTAAACCTATTAGTTGGGCACCTAGAATTGACACACGCATGTAGGGCCGTTCGTCGTCTCCCCTACGCTCTAGTAAGTAATCTATCCTAGTGAGAGGGTTAATTGTTAGAGTTCGCTCACCAGTCCGGGTGGCGCTGCTCTCCGGTTTTTTGGCTTCTTTCACCGGCGGTGTAGCTTTAATTGTCCTAACAGTCGGTTTCCTTGCGGCGAACTTGTTGGTCCTAGTAGGTTCTTTCCCATTACTGTTTTTACACTTTCCCTTCCAGACCCCCGCAATCGATCCCACCTGAACCACTGCTGGTTCTTTATCTAATGTGTCTACTGTGTTCTGTTTACTGAAAAAGTTCTTAAACCACTGCAGAAACTTAACAGTGTCGCGAAATTTTCCTCTAACTAGCCGCCTAATCGGTATCACCTTATCAACCCCCGCCTTACGGAAAGCACCCTGAAGTAATTTCCAGTTGAAAATAAAGTCTTGATCCGACCTTGCGTTGACTTTTATTTCCTTTAGCTGAATCGAATCCGGAAATAGCAGATTCATAAGTTGACAGAAGGCCGTACCCTGGCAGAGAATTCCGATTTTCTTAATGGCGCAATGTAGCGTCGAGTTGACCCATTGCAAAAGATTTTCGAAAGACTCACTACCCGCGGCTTCTTGTTCGGGGTTTGCTCGGCCGCGCGTTAGCAATCCTCGTTGGCGTTTCCCGGTGGCTTCGAGCATTTGGGGCAATTCCTCCGAATTACCCCCTGCTTCCCACAGGAGTGGCAGCTTTTGGGGCGAGAGCATGTCGTCATTAAATGGCCCGACTGATTGCAATTCCAGCAAACTTGCACCCGTTTGACCGGATCAGTCGCTGCGATCGTTGGTGGCTGGCTCTCACTCGTTTCTATATAGGCCAGATCTGGCTCCAATAAATTAGTTGTTCGCCTTGACGGTGGCGGAGCAAAGGCCTGTACGGATGTCCGTACCACCTCTAAGGTACGCCCCAACCGCAGTAAATCTGCGATGCTAGTGATTTTCGCCAACTCCAGGGCCAAATGCATTTGCAGCCCAGGGTGGATATTTCTTTTCAGGATTTTCAACTTTTGGCCTTCCGTGCAAGGTTCCGACAACCGAGTGAACAAACCCCTCATGGCCGCAATGTATAGCCCAATGGGTTCATGCTCGCCTTGTGTTCGGCGCTTGATCTCCTCTAGTAAACGGTCGTCATAATCGGCAGGCAGAAATTGGGACCGCATCTCTTGTACCAATTCATCCCAATCCTCCACGTCTTGCCTAATGGAACGGAACCAAGTCAATGCGTTACCTGAGAAAAGATCTAAAGCGGACTTAAATAGATCGAATTTTGAGACGCCTCGCGCCACTCGCAGCTCTTCCACCCGTTCGAGGAAAGAGGTCACTGACGAACCTTTTGCTTCGCCAGAAAACTGAATACCCCATTTATAAACGGGAATGGTATCGCGAACCACGAGAGTTTCTGCTTTCCTCCCTACAATTGGTGTCGAGCAATTTATTCCATCCCCGCACGGCCCCGCGAGTGGTAAGGCAAGCTCTTCCCCAGCGGTCTTGTTCGCACTAAGCTCGTCAAGTTTCGTTAGTGCTGCTAGCACTTTGGCCCGTAACTCGAGGACAGGTTTTCGTTCGTCGTCCTTGGCCTCACAACGCTCTAGCCTATTGAATGACCATTGAATTTTTGTCCTAATCTTCCGATAGTCAGCTGATCCTACCCCACCTACCATAGCCGTTGTAAGATCATCTATCTCGACTAATTTATCCGCCACCTCACGCAAGTCATCCGCCACGGTGAAAGGATAATTCGGTATTATCAGACTCGTCCCGTCTTGCTCTAGTTTTAAAGCGCTGCGAAGAGCAGCTCTCATCGACTCCACACTACCGGACGGCAACGCACGACTCGCCATCTCATATACCAACTCATCGCGGTTGAGCCGGTTTATCTCCATTATGGGATTTACGAATGATACCCTAGCTAAACTATAAAACAAAAATTGCAAAAGGCCACACGCCAATGGTTCGTAGATTTCGCAAATTAGCGTCAATTCGCCACGAGCCCCCAACCCACTTGAAGCGCCAATATCAGCGGATAGCACTTCGATACGAAAGTCTCGTACGAACCGGACGGAATATTGGAAATACCTTCCCAAACTTATGCGCTCGCGAATTGCGATTCTCTACCGTAACTTTAATGGCAACTAAACTATCCCTAGATATTGTCGGTTGCTCTGAATTATGGGGTTTTCCCTTCACATAAACAAGAAAAAAAAGTCGAATTTCAGCTGAACCGAACTCCGAAATGTCACTGGTCGTGTACCAACAATCCGGCCGCTTGGCAAGTTTGTCACCCGGTTGCTCTGAATTCTTGAGTTTTTCCTGCATATAAACAAGAGAAATGTCAAACTTGAACCGAACTCCGAAATGTCACTGGACGTGTACCAACAATTCGGTCTTGAGCTGGACTCGTACGGCGAGATTTACCAGGCCCGTCTCGGAAGTTGTTATGAAATTTAAGATACCGACGGTACAGTGTTAATCGAACGGTGGGCACCGGGCTGCGCGATCCAGGCGCAAAATCGCGTAAAAACCAATGCGTGGTACCACGGAGCACTTGAGTCAACTTAACCAACGGCGGAACTTGTTTTGTTTACCCGATTTGTCTGGTCATCTCTCTCACACTAAATATCGGTTCGTCCCGGCGGCACTACCTACACACTAAGCTAACTCGTCGGTTACTATACGGGTCACATCAACCGACTCAGAAAAAAAAAATTCTTGGGCAACGTTTCTTATGCACGATACCGACTTGCTGTCTCTTTCTATCGCAGCGGTTCCCAAAGGTTAGCCCTATCAACGCACACCGATGCGGAACTACCTAGAATAATATTTACCTAACCTCACTTTACACACGCGGAAGAAAAAAAAAAATTCAAAAAAAAGTTTCTAAATGATTTCTAGGAAATCGCTCGTTCGTTGCGGGGAAAAGATCTGTTCACCGCTTACCTGCAGATTTCCCTTTGGGTTCAAAACACGGTGTCTGGAATTCTTTGCGTCTTTTAATATCGGGCCCCACGTTGGGCGCCAAAACTGTTACGCACTTTTCTTTGCGTTGCCGGCCAGCTGTCGAAGGAAGGGCGTGGACCTTCGAAGACGCCGCCGGAATTCGAGACGAGAGGCTCCGTGAGCTCGATTTGGGCGCCAGGTATTTTGGAATTGTGTTCGTCACGAGGAGAGGAAAATACCAAATTCTCCCCGGTGCACCCAGCTGCAATCCAGGAACGGAGGCTTCTGTTCCAAAAGAAAAGAAAATGAAAGAAAATTCGGAATTAAACGACCGCGTAATTATTAAGTAAATTAATTCCTTTTTATTGATCCGAAATACAATGTTGGACAGAACAAGATCCTTTCCGTCGATACCGATCAGTTTATTTTTTTCGTCACGATGCTCGCGCGTCCGTGGTCCCAGCCCAAGAGAGGTTCTCCCTTGGCGAAGTTTTTCCGCCACCTCTTGTATCGCTTCCTCAGCTCGGTCCGAAGCTTCCGTTTTCGCTCGCGGTCCCGCTTCGGATCTCTGAAGTGCCTGGGTTCTGGTTTTAAAGTCGGCGGGGAAGTCTCGACTGCTTCGGTGGACGTTTTCGGCAGTTCTCTCGTCGTCGAAAAGCTTCGCAGCAAAAAGGTGTGCGTTCCGAGTTCGCCAGTTGTTCGGGATAGTAGGCGGGGAAGTGTCGGCAGGAGCCCCAACTGCTAACGGCTCTGCGGCGATATTAAATAGTCCGTTTGCCCGCTTCCTCCTTCGTCGTTCACTCAGCTTAATGCCGAGGCTGTCGTTTAACCCGCGATCCCTCTTCGGATCTCAGATGCGCCTAGGTTGGTGTTTTTAAAGTCGGCAGGGTAGTGTCGCCGCACCGTCGGCCGCATCCGTAGAAAATTTCAACCGTTGTCGTATTCTTCGAATAGCTTCGTAGCGAAACGATATTCATGATGAAGATGTCGGTACCACGGCTGATATCTGGAGGAGCAGGTATGGACGTCTTCTGCCCCCCTGCTGGTTTCAAGGACCGGCTTATAGCATCGCGACGAAACATATTGTGGACGAAACATATTGTGGACGGTTAGATTGGATCAACCGGGTTTCTTTCTTGTTGGAGAAAACCTTCCGAAAAGTTCTCGCGATCCCAGCCGAGTGCACCGGGGAGACATCCTAGCAGCTTTATGCTCTAAAAAGAAAAGACATGATTGCGAACCGAATTCCGCTTCGCCCTTCCTCCCGGCCGGCTCCGGACAACCGCACGCAAACGGTGGGCAGATCCTTTCCTCACCGCCCAAAACTACTTTAAAATCGCGACCCATAACAACTGTATGGCAGTACCGCCCGCTTATACCATATATCGCTTGACTCGTTCACTTTCGTTCTCTCTCAACACGGTCGCGTATACCCGCTGGCTGTCGCAGTCGACATAATCAAAATTACTGTGTCTTCGCTGAGAGCTTCACCTGCTTATATACTAGGCGGTTGCAGTCTAGGATGTACTTGAATGTTCACCGGTGATGTGGATGTTTCTCGAAGGCTTTAGAGCTTTCGATTTTGATCTTCGATTTCGTTCAGTGGTGTATGCAAAGGGTTCTAGTATATTGGAGAGCATTCGATAAGAAGGGAGATACAATCGTGTTGTTTCGCCTTATCTTCAGCTAGGTTTCTGATTGGGTTATTTTGCAACTAGGTATTCGGTTGTTGTTGTTTTCATTATGTGAAACGATCGAGTTGCACGGTTGCGCGGTTGCCAGGTTTACATGTAACAATATATAAGATAAACTATGCAATTAAAATCTACAATGTTAATGAATTTTATACGATATTAGATAAACTATACTTTTTAGCTATGTACACCAACTGAATTAAACGTTGTTAATGAATTTTGTAATAAATTATACTTTAAGGAACAATATGTAACACATGCATAATTTTAGTGATATTAATTAATTAATAAAGGGAGATGTTGTAACGATGTAAAGCATCACCATCAGTCAGTCTGTAAGTTACCATCAGTCAATAAAGTACTTTTTATTAATGACAAGTCTATGACTCTTTTTGTACAAATTAGTTTTGAGTGAAAGTTTACTAGTCAGCGAAATCATTCTACTCCTCTGGGTAGCTTCCATACAAAAAGTCCTTAAGACATGTGTTTAGGATTATTTTCCGATAGCTTTCAATACTTCAAACTAGGAATTTGAAATTTTGTACAAAATAATTTTTAAATGGTTACAGGTAAAAGGGCAAGTATGCGAGAGAGTCCTTTTTGCATCTCCCATGTGAAATTCCATACTTTCGGTTACTTACCTAGTTATAGATATGAAATTGAACACTTATGATATAGTCTTTTAGTTTCGAGTTACAACCAAATGAGATTCCTTAATAAAGGACAATGCACTTCTGATTCTACTTTATCCCCAACTACAATATAAATCGGAGTTCAGTATTTCATCTAGAGTATTATACGATTGGCTTGCAGCCGATCGTGACTGCAGTATGTTTATACTCTAGATGAAATCATATAGAGTATTATAAGTTTAATCCAGACCAAAAGTTTGTAACGCATAGAACCAAGCCTCGGACGAAAAAAAGTTATATATTATTTTTTGTTTATTTGTGGCCAAAAGCTCCAAATCCGCTTGACGTCCGTCCGTCCGTCCGTCTGTCCGTGAACACGATAACTCAAGAACGCCTTCACCTAGGATCTTGAAATTTTGAATCCGGATGTTTGGTTGAATTTGTAAGGCTAAGTTCGTTAACGGGCAAAATCGTCCTTCTCCTTCGGGTAGCTGCTATACAAAATGTCCTTAAAACACGTGTTGTAGAATATTGGTCGATAACTTCAGAAGGGTTTAAGCTACGACATTGAAATTTCGTTTGTGTTATTTTTCCAATAGTTGGAGCTAGTTACATGATTATGAAGAAAATCCTGTTAGTCCTTCGTGTAGCTGCCATACAAATATCCTCTCAAAATGTATTCACTTAATTTACGAAACTCACTATAACTCAAGTAATCTTTTAGCTACGAATTCGGAATTTTGTACAAATTAGTTTTGAGTGAAAAGAAAGTTCGACTTTACTAGTCAGCGAAATCCTTTCACTCCTTCTGATAGCTGCCATACAAAATGTTATTAAAACAAGTGTTCAAGAATATTGGCTAATAACATCAGAAGGGTTTAAGCTACGTTTTTGAAATTTTGTATGTGTTATTTTTTCAATAGTTGGAGCTAAATGTATGATTATGAAGAAAATCCTGTTAGTCCTTCGTGTAGCTGCCATACAAATATCCGGTCAAAACGTCTTCACTTAATTTATGGAACTTACTATAACTCAAGTAATCTTTTAGCTATGTATTGGAAATTTTGTACAAATTAGTTTTGAGTAAAAACGAAGTTCGAGTTTACTAATCAGCGAAATCCTTTTACTCCTTCTGGTAGCTGCCATACAAAATGTCCTTAAGACACGTGTTCAACAATATTTTTCGATAACTTTTGAACGCTTCAAGCTACGAATTTGAAATTTTGTACACATTCATTTTTAAATGGTTCCCAGGAAAAGGACAAATATGTAAGAAATCAAGGGAGTCCTTCCTGCACCTCCCATGTGAAAGTCCTTCAAAAGGAAGGAAAAAATTCCTTTTTGAAGGACTAATAGGATTTTCTTCATAATCATATATTTAGCTCAAACTATTGGAAAAATAACACATACGAAATTTCAATGTCGTAGCTTAAACCCTTCTGAAGTTATCGACCAATATTCTTGAACACGTGTTTTAAGGACATTTTGTATGGCAGCTACCCGAAGGAGTAGTACGATTTTACCCGTTAACGAACTTAGCCTTACAAATTCAACCAAACACCCAGATTCAAAATTTCAAGATCCTAGGTGAAGGCGTTCTTGAGTTATCTTATTCACGGACAGGCGGACGGACGGACGGACGGACGTCAAGCGGATTTGAGGTTTTTGGCCACAAATAAACAAAAAATAATATATAACTTTTTTCCGTCCGAGGCTTGGTTCTATGCGTTACAAACTTTTGGGCTGGATTAAACTTATAATACTCTATATGATTTCATCTAGAGTATAAAAAATGGAGTTTGTGTTAAATCCTACACTGAATTCTTTTTTATTACCTAGGAGGAGGTAGAGAACTCTTCTAAGACACTATTTTCCTATTTCAAACATTATTTCTCACTTACTGACTTAATAAAACCCATTGCTGTATGTAGGACTCGAACCCGGTGTTGAAAGTTTTTGGATCGGTGCGCGTAACCACTGCGCCACCGAAGACCTTTCATTTTCATTTCCCTGTGTCCAACTTAACTTACTGTGGATTAACTAGGTTACTGCAACATATATTCGGTTGTCGGAACACACATTCGGTTACCACAGCAGAATGATGCCGAAAATCATTTGTGATGAACAATATTATATTGCAACAACCAACATTTTATTGCGTCAATCAAAATTCAGTTGCTAGACATTTTTTTGTTCGGTTGTCTCAACAGAACCGCACAAACGACATAAGTAGATTGTCTTAAGGGGGTCGGTGCAAAAAATATGAAAAAAAAATCGATTTTTTTTTATTTCATTATATTTTTCTACACTCATTTCTGCACATCACACAAAAGCCCGCACCTTTGTCGGATAACGGGAAGTGCCTCAAATTTTGCTCTGAAGTGGGGGATGTCGAATAAGTCACTGCAAGATATTTTTTCCTTTTTGGCTCTTCTGAAAAGTAGTGCTATTTCAACTTTCGGTACACGTTTCTCAGTAACCACACACAGTATCGTCTTAATTTTTTAACAGAATGATTCTATTGCGTGTATCGCGTTATTCCCTTGAAGGAGTATTTTTTAGTACAACCGAACACCTATTGCTTCAATCAAATTCTTATTAACATAAATGAACTTCGATTGCTGCAACAAAAATTTTATTGATGCAAACTCATGCCAACTAATTATTTCTCTCAGTGTGGGAGTTACAATGGAGATTTGATTTCAGAGGACATGCTCTTGCAAAAAGGAGGTCAAATGGAAGAAAAAAAGAGGTTTTCGAACTTCCCTGAAGAGTACTCTAGGATTAATAACGGGACATTTACTAGTTCGACGAGTACTCCAGAATTAGTCCCATGAGAGACTTCGTTTCAAGCTCCCCTAGAAGTATTTTTAAATGATTTCTTAAGAGGTACAATGGAAATCTGACTCGAGAGGTCATACTCTTGAAAAAACGAGGTCAAAAATTCATTTTTATAATAAGTATTCTATTAACGATATAATTTTTCTATAAACCCCCCCCCCCCCCCCCCCCGAAATAATTTTCTGCGTTCGCGCCTGCCATGCACCATAGGTAGAAATGCACCACTCGCCATTAGCGCTCGCCCGTAAGTAAAATCTGCAAAGCAGAAGTAGTATTCTCTTTCTCTTTCCTATCCATACGATCGCGTTCAGGAATCGTTAAAATACCGAGCAATGCCGAACAGTTATTCGGAGAAAAAGAAAAACGCAAAGGAAATTAACTTTTATTATATATACTACATTTTTGTTTAAGGACAAATTACCGATCGTGAACCTTTCTAGATAGGCACATATATAGCGTGTAGTCTAAGGTGTGTTTTAGTAAAGTGCTAGTTTATTATTTGTTTTTATTTATAAAAAAAAAATAAAAAATATCCATGTGGTCGGAATCGGTAGAATTGCACCACGAGCATATAGGGAGATATGAACCAGGTTGTTATGCCTCCTTTGCCTGAATTCATGGCCACTCTTAATGATATTAAAATTATTTTGCTGCAACCAGAACCGATTCGTCCTACAAGGAGACAGCAGTAACATATCAAATTTGCAATCGATTTTTCAAATTTTAATATCCGTTGACTTATCAAAACTTATACAGGGTGTTTGGCACTCCGTCCGCAACCTTGTAAGGTGTTATTCCTTAATATATTTGGAGAATTTTTCTACAGGGTGGGTCAATTTTCAATATCAGTGGAGATACAGGGTGGTTAAGAAAAGTATTTTTGACCGGTACCCTTACTCACTTAAAACGTTATATCTTGAAAACGAATAATCACAAGGCAAAGTGTTATAACTCGCTTTTTAGGGAATTGAATTACCTTTCAATTGATGTAACAGCCTAAATTGTAACTGCACTTAATCTTGAGATATTTACTCGAAAACACAGATTTTTGCTACGTCAACCCTAAAAATTCAGTGATCAATGTAATTTTTCTCATAAAACCCCATTATAAAAATGTCATTTTAATTTCATTTTTTTATGAACCGTATTATTACCTACAAAAGCTGCATATATATGTATGAGTTACGATTAATATTTTGGAAGTAATAGGTAAAAATACACATCGCATAAAAATTATCCCGTGTTCCTTTTCCAAAATCCCGTGTTCCAAAATCCCGTTTTCCAAAATCCCGTTTTCCCAAAATCCTGTTTTCCAAAATCCCATTTTCTCACTAAAATTTAAAAATCCCGTTTATAAAATCCCGTTTTTTTACTCGACTAAAGCATAAACAAAATAATAATTGAAAGTAAAAAATCTTTTTTTTCATTTTTTTTTTTTTAATTAAAATTTCTATTTTATAAATATAGTTTTTCCATAATTAAATAATATTTTTCGAATTCAATTTACTTTTAAATATTTGTAATTTTATTTTTGCTAATATTAGGTAACTAATTAATTTAAAGCAATATGATATGAAATGTTTTTAAGAAAATCCACCTTATTCATATTAGCTCTATTTTCAACAATTCTTCGTATCGTTTTTCGCCTCCTGCTTTTTCTTTATAAGCCGAATTTCACCTGCCCGCATTTTGGAAATAGTAGTATTCGCAACAATGAGTTCTTTTGATAGCTCTGTTACCAAATTGTAAACTCCAATATGCGGCTTACCTACGATGACATTTAGTCGCCTATGCCAAGCTTAAACCGAATTTTGGGTTCTCCGAAACTTTTCCCCATCATCCGATATACTCCAAAATTGAATATGAAGCGATTTATTGCAATTAGTTTCGACGTAATTTTATATAATTTTTTAGCTGTGTTAGTATTTTTTTCCGTTTTCGTGGATAAAATTAATGTTTATTAATGCGGGCAAACGACCCCAACCCGTTACAGTCGTGCTGCAGTGTAAACTGGAATACCAGTTTTGGAGCCGGAGGTGGCCAATAGAGGCTTATGGTCAATATGCGCCATGAAACGTCGGCCTGCGAAATAAAAATGTGCCTTCTTAAGCCCGGACACAAATGTACGAGCTTCTTTATGCATTTTTGGGTAGTTCTTCTCTGCTGCGTTGAATGTACCCGACCAGTGCATGATTGGATGAAGAGTTCCGTCATCAAACTCGTGTAAAAGAGCCGCTCCCATGCCGTATGCCGATGCATCAGTTGCTAATATGATTTTTTTATGTGGGTCGAAATGTGTAAGAACCAAATCCGATGCCAAAACCGACTTGAGTTTAAGAAATGCTTTAACATGAGTCTGTTGCCATATAAACTTTTCACTTTTCGAACTTTTTTGAATACCACTTTGTCAACAATGTGTCCGCAAAGTTCGACTGCAGAGACTCCAAACTCACACTTATCTATGTTCAGCTTAAGGCCATACTCTTGCAAGCTCGTTAATATTCTGCCTTATGATATATGTTGTTCTTGCCAGAATCGCCCACAGATTGAATTTATCGATCCAGTCAATTCCAAAAAGAATGAGTTGTAGGGGAGTAACATAGCACTTTGTATAGTCTTCAGCTCCGTTAAGCTTCACAACACACGGAAAACATCTCAGGAGAGGGATTTTGTCACTTGAAGCACTTCCAACAGCTTTCTCAGTGGGTTGTAATACTGGTTTGCCAAGTTTCTGCCAGTTTGTCTTCGAGATAATCGTGATGTCAGATCCAGTATCTAGTTGCAATTTAACCTTCAAGTCATTAATATCCGGCTCCACAAATTTGCGCTAACTCTTGGCATTGTTGGCTCAATTATTTGTTTTGTGCGATAAGTTCGATCAGCATACGATTTTGGTTGTTGATATTTGCGTCTTTGCCATTGACGTTCACGAAAAACTCGAGCAGACTCACAAAGTCCCAATTTGTGACCAGTGACCTTACAAGTGACATATTGCACACTCGTTGTGCCAGTGGTCATTTCCACAAAATCTACACAGGCCAGGTAGACTTATGGGATGTTCCTGTAAGGCGTTGCTAATCGATACCGGACTGTGTCTGGTTGAATTTCTTTTTACTCTGGCTAGTTTTCCGGTTGCCTCATTGAACGCCTCGGAGATGATGCTTTTGTCTTTCTTGAGACAAATGATTCGCTCAGCTTCATTAATAAGATCCTAAAGATCGAGTTTTTTGGACGCGGGTGTCTATTTTGCATTTGTAAGGGCCTCAGGTTGGACATATTGATTTTCGAGCCTGCCAAGCAATCTTTCGAGAATCAACGAATTTTGCTGGCTACGAAGCCCATTGATGAAAAGTAGAACCTTGAAATCGTCAACAGTGCAGTTGGCGATGTCAAACTTCTCAGCCTGCTTGTTGATTCGAGCGGCATACTGCACAATATTCTCTGAATTTTCCTTGGTAAGACTGAAACACTTGTGCCGTATGAAAAATTTTGTGTGTTTAAGCCCCCAATAGACATGCGAGCATGTTGGCGCAAACATAGGTTTACACAAGCCATTTCGCTCGTGTATGGCATTGTTGGCCGTTTGCGCAAACATGCTCGCCCAAAAATCAAAATATTTTGATTTTTTAGCGCTAACATGCTGGTGTTGGCCATATGTTCTCACGTGTGTGTAGGTGTTTGCGCAAACTTCAGTGTTGAGTAGGTGAATTGCTGTCGTTGAAAGTCGAAGTATAGTCGTTCTCGAGGCTATATTTTACATACCTTGATTTTGTTTTTAAGTACTTTCGAAATAGCATGACATGTCTCCATTACTATTTGGCCTATGGTTTATGGAGCTATCGCCGTTAGAAACTTCAGATCTTCAAAAGTTTGTCCAGTTGCCAAGAAACGTAAGGTGACTGACAATCTTTGACGTAGCGTAATTGCTTCGCGCATTATTCTGTCTTCCTTTTTAATTATTGTGCCACTTTCTTCAAAAGCTCCTTAAGGGCCCGTGAGTCCCAAACCAAAATCGAAAATTTCCTCTATTTTGCTTTGATTTCATTTCGAGAGCGTAAGAAATTATTCGTGAGCATCGGAAATTTAAATCTGAACGATCACGCACGATGTACAACGATTCAACCGTCAGGGGATTAATCGACACTCGACACAGCTCCGTGTGTGCGGAGCTATATGTGTGTGTGTGAGATGAAGAATGATGAAAAACGGAATGTAGAAAAATAGCGAAAGTATGAACGGAAAGGAGCACTTGTGCAAGGGGTACAATCCGATCGAAAGTTCGGAAGAAAATTCATTGACCTGCCGTCTCGGGTTTTTTAATTTTATGTGGTCGGTGGATTTCTGGACATTCACATGACATAGTACTATGTAGGCACGAGACATGTCTCCATTCATGTTTTTATAGGTAATTGCGGACCAAAAGAAAATTAATTTCGTGTTATTGCATATTGGGTCATTTCATCAAGGATCGGCAAAAATTACGAAATTTGTGGAATTCGCCGATTCTTTTGAAAATTTTTATACTTGAAGAATTAGTAAAAAAAAAAATTTAAATTCAATTTTTGTTTCTATATATTTTTTTTGTTAGGTATAGGTAGTATGTTAAAGATTTCCCAAAAATAGTGTTCGAGTCCACTTTGAAAATTCATATCTCTGGTAATTTTTATCCTAGAATAATATAATAGGGCTTTTTATAAAGGGAAAGGTCGTCGCAATATAAAACAATACAAAAATTATTCTTGAATTTTTTTTTTCAACGATAACGATTTTGTCCTTTATCCTTGAGTATCTCAAAATGCGTATTTACATATTTTTTTTATATTTTGTATATTATATTGTTTTTCAACACATATTAAAAATCAACTTGGGATTTCAAAGGAATCGGGGTCAAAAAATCTAAGAACATAAGTGGTTCTCAATTATTTTATAGAAAAATTACAATTAATTACTTACTCGTATGTAACGAGGATTGAATTTTGTGATGCTAGGTATATGGGCAGCTCTTGAAATCATGAATTTAAGCTAGTTCAGTTCTCTAATAATTTAATTAAGTTAATAATTGGTTAAAAATTTTACTGTTTTGCAATACATTTATCCCAAAAAAATTAAATTGAAAATTACAATAATTACCATATTTGGTATGTCCTACTAATCAGAGAATAATACGTTACCAGGTGAAGCCATAAAAAATGAATAGCAATTATATGTCCTTTTTGGTAAGTATGTACGAGTATATAGAAATGGGTTTGTCTTGGAAACTATTCAGTTGCCTGGTAAAAAATATTTTATTTCAATCAAAATAGAGGGTAAGAAAGATCACGTTCAAAAAAGTTTGGTTTTGGAAAATTTGAAGAAAGTGTAACAGGATTGTAGGATTTTCGAAATTTGATTCCCTATGATCCGAATACTGTGGTTGGTTGGATGGTCTGGAACACTTTCGGTATGTGTGTGTGTTATCCACCAAAACGTGAAGCTTATGTTGGATGTTTGTGGAATCAATCAAAGAGGACTTGGAAACCATTTTAGCGAAATCTTAAAAATACTATACCGAACAAAAAAAGCCATTTATTATTAATACTTCATTATGTTCAACATTTTCAATTAAAGGAGTTAATACAGCATCATTGTCATTGTTACGAACAACCAAAATTGAAAAAAATACATATACATGTCTATCTATGTAATAATTGTTTACAATTTCCAAAAACTTTTCATATATTTCTGAAAAATGCAACCTCCTGTGAAAAAATCAATCATAAGACCAGCTATATGGTAAATTTGGTAAAATTTAAATACAACTAAAACAGGGAAACCCCAATTTTTATTCGGGTCAGAAATAAGGCGTTTCATAAAAAATCTAAACCGTAGAAATACCAAATATTTCTAAACACGGCAACGATAAAATAACATCATTCCTTTAACTCAAATACCAAATAAGTCTCAATAAAGTGTACCTGAATTTACATCCATACAGTAAATAATTAAATTCAAAATTAGCAATTTTTTACATTTCTTACGCATCAAAAAGTCACCAAATAGCTAATCCCAGCTAAACCCAGTTGTCCGGCATATAGACCAACAACAAAACTTCAACCTAAAAGGGCATCTAAGTCCAATCATAAAATCTCATCCAAAAACTCTTTCTTTCCCAAATAAATTTAAATTTTGAGTAAATTTCGACATCTTAGTAAAGAAGAAACCATTCGTGAACCGTTTACAAATATGGGAATTTCCCAAGGATCCTATGCCACGCGCACTGAATTGGTTGCAAGCAGGTATAAACAATGATACGAGTACCTACAACCAATCGGTCATTCTACCCTATCAACATTTTTGGTATGTATGTACGACCATCAGTGTTTAATAATTATTTTATACAAACATTAAAATAATTAATTACTTACTAAAACGATAAAAACAAACGGAGATATGTATATTTAAAGACGATTCTGACACATTTTTCACTAAGTCTTTTACATACTATAAAAAATTGAAATTATATATTTTTTCCACTATGTCGTCGAGTATACAAAAAATCGGGAATGCTGAAGTCAGTCATTTCACAATTTTTAGCGATTTTTAGTGAATTGATCCAAATCTAAGATATATACGAGTATGTAACAGACGCGTAGCGTTAAACTTCGTAGGGGTAGCGCAATAACACGATCATCAAATTCTATGAATTCTATAACCATAAACACGTAATTTTCATTCAGAAATAAAATTTCGATTGCTAAATTCCAGGAAGTAATCAAAAAATTCCGCGAAATTTAGCGTTCGTATCGTTACGCTAGCCCTACGAAGATTCACGCTACGCGCCTGAACATACTAATACATTATTTCACTCTAATGGCATAGAGTTTCTTTCTTCGATTTTTCTATTCCTATTCCTATGTAAATTAAAATATAGTATAGCAATTATACCTACATACTTACAATTTAAATTATAAACTTTTTCCTTCCCAAAAATATTTTTAACAGATTTTTTCTTTTTTTCGATTTACTTTTTATTCTATTTGCCATTACGGAAAATAAATCGATCAAATATGGTAAATCAAATACGTATACTCAACTAGTACACGAAGCGCGATATGTTAGGACTCGATCGCAATTCAAAAAATCTGCTAACAGTCTGGGCGCAACTTTATTATTTTATGGGTAGAAGTCCGAAACGTGTTTAATGATGAGATGCTGTGTAGGTTACTATGCGACTGACAACCTGAAAAATAACGTTCCAAATAGACTCCTGGTTATGCATTTTTCTTATCAAAATTCATAGTAGTAAAAGCGAATTCGATCACATTAAACCTAAGAGATTTTCGGAATCAGTGAAAACTTGAACAATACCCCCAGGGGGTTTAATTGAGAAAAATACTTAAATCGGTTTTTCCCCCGACTACGTTTAAAGCTTATAGAAGTAAAAGTGAATTCCAAATCTCAATATACCTTAGAAATATATCAGAATTCGTGAATATGTACACAACCACTTTACACCCCCTTAGGGGTTGGATATCAAAAAATTTTGAAGATCGTTACCAGGCGCTTATATAAATAGCCCGCAGAAGTAAAATTGCTTTGATAGCTCGACATGTCTAAAAGTTTTAACGATGTTTGTGAAAATGTGGATTCACGGACATTTTTTTTACTCAACCTCTGAACGCCAATAAAAATCTGAACTTTTTTTTTTGCTTTAATTACTCTAATAGTGCATCTTCATATACGTACTAAGTTTCAACTTTCTAGCACAAGCCGTTTCTGAGATATAAAAAACCATCCCTCACCCCGGTACCTTGCTACCCCTATCAACAATTTTATTTTTCTAGGATGTCTCCATAGTGGCTCTGTATAATCCTAAATTGTTAGCTTTCTATTCATTATGGTTTTTGAGAAATAAAAATCAGAAAGTTTTCCTTTCTACCCCCTTTCACCATCACCCCCAAAACGCACACCACCAACATTTTTTTCCCAACTAGAAGTTTACCGACCCCAACTCCTGTAAAATTTTCAAGATCGTATCTGATGCGGTTTCTGAGATATAAAAATTAAATTTTTTGATATATTGCTGTCCCCCCCACTTTCGTGCTCCACCTCCCCCCTCAAAAAATTTAGTTTCGGTAGACTCCTCTTGTGATCCCATATACAGAAACTAAATTTTATCTTCCTGGTGTAATTGGTTCGGAAGATATTGTAATCCAAAGGTCGATCACAATACTTTATTATTAAAAAATAATAAAGTAAAATCAGTAGTAGCCGCAACGGAAGCAGAACATACGAGTAGATAGAAGAAAAGCTAAAAACCACTTTTCATTCTTAGCAGGCGAATAGGCACATACACACACCTTGCCATAGTTACTTTGCCTTCGAATCGTGTGTTGCAGGATTGCAAGGTTCGAAATGGAGTGGGGAACGCTGTAACCTTTTTACTCTCAGCGAATGTAGCATGAAAACAAACCTGCCGAAAAAAAATGCGACATAGCCACACGTCCGTACAGCTCGACCTCTGCGAGCGGTCGGAATGGAAAATTTGATTGAAAAATGTAGTTTGAAAAATCGTTAAAAAATATTGTTATACTAACTTTTTTGAAGCTTTTTGAATTTAAGTTGCTTTAGAACGCTTTGATAAAGTAACATAAGTAAAAAAAAAAATAAAAAAAAATCGGTTTTCATAGAAAATTTTAATAATAAAAAAACATAATTTTTTTTAAAAATCCGAGTTTTCAAAATGCATTATTTCCAAACATAAGTCAAAATCGAAAATTCTAATTCCAAAAAAATATAGATTGAGTCGTTCCTAATTGAGTGAAAACAAAGATAATGACAATTACTTCAGAAATGTTTGCAAAATCGCAATTACCAAATGTGTGTTTTCAATAAATTCAAAAACTTGCTTGACGTAAACGCTTATAATTTTTCTTATGATCAAAATTTCAAAAAACAATAATCAACAAAAACTTGAAAACATATTGTTAATTATATTTGTCCAAGCTTAAAAGACCTATCTTTTGCTGCTTTGGAAATTTCGCGAATCCAGTTTGCCTTATTTTCAACAAAAATGCTGTTTTGGTATACACGGGGCCTTAAAGATATCGATGTCCATTCGATGAAAATTTTGAAAATAAATTGGTGACGAAAGGCGAAGCTGAACCAGTAATCTCTCGTTCGAAAACTCCTGTCTCTGGAGATAACACCGTTTCGCCCATAATTTTCGTTCCCTTTTTTCTTTCCTTTGCTTTGCAAGTATAAATATAACGGCACAAGCACAAGTTGTTTGCATGGTGGAATCCAATAAGCAAATGAGGCTCGCCAACATGCTCGCACTGCATGCGCTACAGCTAATGTTTGCGCAAACCTATGTTTGCGCCAACATGCTCGCGGGGGGCTTTATGTCCGAAAAGTAGCTTCAACTTTACCACAGTTTCTTCCAAGGTAAAATCATGTGACTTTTTCGGTAAAATTTAATCCGCGTATTGCTGATAATCCGATTGCGAAAATTTTATAAGTAGCAAACGTATATTCATTGGACCGGTCAAATCGTTGGTTTCCATAGTAAACATTGAAATATACCGATCGTACCATGATTCTAAAGTCGCGTTATTTTCTGGGGCATATACGAAAGGCAGCATGGAATCGGACAGGTCTTTGACTTTACGAGCTAAAATATCGGCTGCCGGAGTTGAAATTGGAATTGATGTTTGGCCTGATTTCTCTTGTGTGAGAATTAAACTATAGGTGCTGCAAGACGCAAAACAACAACAATTGAGATAATGACCCTGTTTTTTCTCACTCACATTTACATTATGTTCCGTTCTTGAAACACGCTAAATAACAACAATTTGATATAACGTCCCTATTTGTCTCACTTCTCTGGCTTCAAAGCTCTTTATACAAAACCGATGGCTTGTCGTCTCCGGTATCTCCGTATGAAATGTTTTTAAGAAAATCCACCTTATTCATATTAGTTCTATTTTCAACAATTCTTCGTATATTTTAGTTTTTCGCCTCCTCCTTTTTCTTTATAGGCCGAATTTCACCTGCCCGCATTTTGGAAATAGTAGTATTCGCAACAATGAGTTCTTTTGATAGCTCTGTTACCAAATTGTAAACTCCAATATGCGGCTTACCTACGATGACATTTAGTCGCCTATGCCAAGCTTCAACCGAATTTCGGGTTCTTGGAAAATTTTCCCCATCATCCGATATACTCCAAAATTGAATATGAAGCGATTTATTGCAATTAGTTTCGACCTAATTTTATATAATTTTTTAGCTGTGTTAGTATTTTTTTCCGTTTTCGTGGATAAAATTAATGTGTATTAATTCGGGCGCCCGAATTAATAAACATTAATTTTATCCACGAAAACGGGATTTTGACAAACGGGATTTTGGAAAACGGGATTCTGGGAAAACGGGATTTTGGAACGCGGGATTTTGGAAAACGGGATTTTAAAACACGGTATTTTTTGAAAACGGGATTTTGGGACACAGGACGAGCTCCGAATGAAGCTGTTTGTGGCAGAGTTTTCTGGCCTGGCATCACTCGGGACATCGAGCGAACGGTTCGGACTTGTCAAGAGTGTGCAATGATTGCCAAAGCTCCCGTGAAATGTACACTCCAGGCGTGGCCGACTCCAACAAGACCATGGTCACGACTTCACCTTGACTACGCCGGTCCAGTCGAGAACAACTACTTTTTGGTCATCGTTGATGCCTATAGCAAATAACCAGAAACTTTCAAAACAACAAACATGACGTCGATTAAGGCCGCGGTCCGAATTACGCTTTCTGCACTTTTAGCACGCTTACAACCGGTCCGAATTGCGCTCACGATGCATACAATTTGCATGGACGGGTAATTTTCTGGCGCTTACACTACTCGCGGTTTCGAGGATAGGTACTGTGAGTGCACTGTGTGCACACGATCGGTCCGAATTATAAGCGTCGTAAGCGTACCGACAATTCGGACCGGCTGTAAGTACTGTTAGTGATATAAGCACCGTGAGCATAATTCGAACCGCGGCCTAAGACTATTGGTTTGCTCACTGAAGTTTTCACTCGTCATGGCCTATGTGATTTATTTGTCACTGATAACGGTCCACACTTCGTTTCTGAAGAATTCAAAAATTTTTGCAAACTGAATGGCATCGATCACATCTCAACTGCGACCTACAGCTTGTGGATTCAAAACAGGACTCCAGAAGGCAACTGGAAATATTGATCAAAAGCTTCAAGAATTTTTGTTCTGCTATCGATACACACCTTCGTACAATATTGGCATGAAATCGCCATCTGAGCTCCTCAACAATCGCGTGATGAAAATAAAACTGGATCTTCTCACAACAAAACCATTGGCACTGCAAAAGCATAACATTGAAAACAAAATGGAGCAAGAGTTTAACCGCCATCATGGAGCCAAGTTTAGGTGTTTCAAGAATGGAGAGAAGATCTACTATCAACGCCATTGCAAGACCGATCAATGGGAATGGATACCAGCGGTCATCACTCGAAAACTTGGCTCGGTCAACTATGAGATCGAATTTGAAGTTGCGGGAAGTACGCGTGTTGTCACACGCAAATCAACTTAAGCATCGCTTCAAAAGAAATAAATTCAACGAGTTAATCGAAATTTCGAAATGTTCCGACACACTGGTTGATAGCATAGAGCCCATAATCATCCCACAATACGTTTGTTCTTTTTGCCAGGTTAAGTTAACACTTTAGTGTAGCTTACACTTTCAGTGTAATACACCTTACACTGAAAGTGTAGGGTTTAGATCGCGCAAAAAGAACGGGTTAAGAGCCGTACAGAATGAACGCAATCGCAGTCGGATTGGAATGTTAAAATGTCGCAACGAGATGAAACGCTGTAAACCGCAAGTAAACGCTGCATGACCACAATGACCGGATTGAGTTCGTAGTTCGATCAGTGTCAATAATCAAAGCGAAATTGATATGGACGCAAAAATCGATCAATTATTTTTAATGCTCATCGAAATCTCTTTCATTTTCCATTTTATTATTACCTTTTTTAAATAATATAGGCGTTTTAGGTTATGATAATGTCATATTTGACATTT
Source organism: Beris morrisii (assembly GCA_951812415.1). Taxonomy (NCBI): domain Eukaryota; kingdom Metazoa; phylum Arthropoda; class Insecta; order Diptera; family Stratiomyidae; genus Beris; species Beris morrisii. The sequence goes on from OX638311.1 coordinate 91,080,065, forward strand.
CGATGCGTTCATTTGCGATCATTTTAAATATTACGAACTTACGTGCGACTATCTGCGACCCATAGCGTTCATTCTGTTTAGCTACATACAATCACATGCATTTGAAACTCGTTTTTCCCCTCCATTATTTTGACACTCCAATCCGACTGCGCTTGCGTTCATTCTGCACGGCTCTTTAAGAGCTAGTTCAACATGATAATCGTTAAATTTCACGATATTTTTGTTAATTTCCTGGAATGTTCTAAAAATTCTACGTCCGAATGAAACCAGAGTTTCTATGATAATTTAATTCATTAGATAAATTTCAAGAATAAATCGTTCTGCTCGGCCTATGAAAATTTGGTGTTTATAGTAGTTTTATTCAATTATAGCCAAATACCCCAAATCTTCTTTTCCGAACACACGAATTTAGAATCTAATTATTTGCTCGAATTTGCAGGGCTAGGTTCAATGACCAAATCGGTACACTCCTTAAGTTTCAATCAGTGATGTACTAAAATATCTAAGTACTGAATTAAAAATGCGAATAATGACCTTCTCCTTCAAGTAGCCACCAAACGATAGCTAAACATGCCAGTATTTCTGAAACAGTAGGTAGATAGCAAATCACTGAATACCTATAAAACTTTCCTTTTTCAAAGAATTCAAGTTCCTGGCTAAAGCATACTGAAGATATCTACACACGTGTTTGAAGGACTTCTATATGACAGTATATCAAAATATTGTTATTACTGATGTAATATTCTCAGTCTAGAATTTCTTTTTAAATTTGTTGACTCTTTCGTTTTCCATGAACAATTCTTGCGCAGAAGAACCAACAACATAAAATCTAAGATTTCTCGCCGATGGGCATGGCATAACAAACATTAAAAAAGGTGTTTCTTTAGAAATTTTCATTAGTTTAAAACACTTGTTACGTTTAGAATAGCGAAGGCCCGCAAGGCTCGAATATGGTACCTGGGAAGATGGGTTTCGCGTGCGAACGGCATTTTGCTTAACGTTTGGCTCAATAAATTAGTTTTTTTTCTCATTTTGAAGTATTTCTTTTGCTGAGAGGAAGAATTGGCACGCGAACTTGAGCGGATGAAGGTCTGCGTTTAAAGACACAGTAACGTTACCAACACCTGAGAACCGACCAGCGCAGAATTCAGCCCGAAGACCTGAGTAAGGAGCACCGGCGCATGCCATTAAGTAGAGGGCCAAGGAACTTTATTCAAGAAAATCAGTACCAACATTAGGCCAATTGGACCAAATACTGCAACGCTAGTATGGAGAACGAGTGAGCGTTTGCAGGAAACGAGGTTTCCTCGAAATGGAACACGATGACTGAAGCCTCTTTTGCCACTGGATTGTCGAGGAGTGAGGCTGGCTGATCTGACGCCGATTGCGACGGGTTGTCGAAATTTTCCGCAAAATCGCGCCCAAGTACTGTTGTCCTGTGACATTTAGTTTTGTTGGTACCCAATACCTTCGCCACGCCTGTCTCTGCAGCTCAACCGAGAGGTGAAAGCACGAATATTTAACCCGATATTAAATATTAAACTAAAATTTTTCCATAACTAATTAATAATGACAAATAAATGTAATGTTTGGTGACATTAGGTCTGTTCTTTTTGCATACACTTTCTACACTAGAATACACTTTTCTGCACTAACTCTTGAGCGGGTGCAGAGAGGTGAAGAGGATGAATGAAAAAAGAACAAACCTATTAGGTTTGTTCTTTTTTCATTCACCCTCTTCACCTCTCTGCACTCACTCAAAAGTCAGTGTAAAAAAGTGTAGAAGGTGTAGCCAAAAAGAACAGACCTAATGACTTTCCAACAATATAAAACAGAGCCTTCCGATGCATGTTTACAGTGGACTACAAATATTAATATAAAAAGCTCTAATAGCCACCAGACTTCGGTCGCCAATCGTAAAGCTTTATTGATTGATTTTATATTGGTTGGGACATCTTATGCCTCAAATACATGTTGGACCAACCAAAGCAAATGCGTACAAGCGCTAACATGGGACAGTCCACTTGTATGTGTTGGTGCGACTTCGCCGCCGTGTCGGTTTTTTGACCACAAGTCAAAGGGTTTGACACTGAACAGCTGACAATTGACAACTGATGCATACGAACACGGCCAACGTGTAGACGCCAGCACTATCGCACGCTGGCGTTGGCCTACATTTGTCCGACTTCGTGCTGGCATACGTTGACCCAACATGTAATTGGGGTATTATATAAAGATATTCTAATATCTTTGCTTGGACACACCTGTGAATACTCAAGATTTAGAAGCATTTAAAGAAACTTCGCAGTCGCACGCATCCACTACGACGTCTGGCTCTGACGTGCACCCAGATGTACAGGGACGCCGTTCTGATCGGGTCACCAAGGGCATTCCATCACGATGGCACAAGGGATATCAACGAATTTAGGAGCGGAGGAATGTGGTGAATCTGGATAGCCACCACAGAGCAAGGTGGTGGTTTAGGAGGAGACCACGCGCAAGAAGAAGAACAGGAGAAAACGCACAAGCAAACACAGCTATAAACATAACGAGGTAAACTATTCAATAAATAATATTATATAATATACAGGGTGTAACTAGTACTGAGGTTCAAACAAAAATGGGAGATAGAGGAATTTGTCCTGAGTAGAAAGTTGTTCTACACATACTCCCGTTTTTGCACCGTTAAGGAGATAGCGCGATTTTAAGGACGAAGGATTTTCATCGTACCTGTGATCACTGTAACGTAATAATTCTGGGCTCGTTGGAAAGGACACAAATTCTTCTTTCTAATTGCTATCAACTGTGTCAATCAGTGTTATACTTTTTGAGGAAAATTCATTTAAATTACACAAAAATAATAAAAAATTAAAAAAAAAATACAAAAAAGTCCTGTTTTCTCCAAGAAGGACCTGATTAACCACAAAATTTTATTACATTTTCGGAAAGCCCATAAAATTTCACTATAACACAATTTCTTCATATTTGCAACAAGTGAGTTCCCTGCACATGTTGGAAATACTGCTAAACATAGAATTTACCGCAAAACAGATGCAGTAATGAGCAACCATGTTAACAACACACGTATTGCTCTTATGTGTGGAAATTATGTTACAGGTAAGTAAAAATATGACAACTAATTAGATAGTGTCCATTTAAATAAATTAACTACCATCCATTTAAGTTAATTAAGTAATATCCATTTAAATAGGGCGTGGAGTTTACCTGCTCCCTTAAGGAACAGGAATGACTTCGTCCTACGTAGATTTTTCTGCGATAAAAGCATCGGGAGGAAGCAGCAGCAAACAGAATGTCATAGACATCATTACGAGCAACATGGCAAGCAATAGGAGGTCTTTTACAACGGAAGAAATGGCAGACATGCACTTCGTGTATGGGTTGTGCGACGGGAATGCTAGGCGAGCCGAAAGAGTTTACCGGGAACGGTATCCGGACAGATCTCGGTACCCCCATTATCGGATGTTCATCAGCATTCATCGGAACCTTCGTGAACGAGGTACACTGCAGCCGTGGCGGAAAGCACAACATCCAGGACGGCGATACTCGGTACCTGTGGCCACGGAGGAGCGCATACTGCGCATCGCGGCTAGGAACCCCACGGTAAGCACCCGGCGCATCGGCCATCGATTAGGCATCAACCACATGCATTTATTTCGTCCTCACTATTATTAATCATACTCCTTCGGCGAATTACGGGTGTCAAACCAGATTTACTTGAAGGGAACGTGCTTGATAACTGTTAGCCCCGCTCCTTTACAATTCAACCTATGAAGAAATTCTGTTATCAAACGTATAGTGAAATTTTATGGGCTTTCCGAAAATGTAATAAAATTTGGTGGTTAATTAGGTCCTTCTTAGAGGAAACAGAACTTTTTTGTATTTTTTTTAATTTTTTATTATTTTTGTGTCATTTAAATGAATTTTTCTCAAAAAGTATAACACTGATTGACATAGTTGATAGCAATTAGAAAGAAGAATTTGTGTCCTTTCCAACGAGCCCAGAATTATTACGTTACGCTAAGTACAGCAGAAGTTAGAGATCAAACAGTGATCACAGGCACGATGAAAATCCTTCGTCCTTAAAATCGCGCTATCTCCTTAACGGTGCAAAAACGGGAGTATGTGTAGAACGATTATCTACTCAGGACAAATTCCTCCATCTCCCATTTTCGTTTGAACCTCAGCACTAGTTACACCCTGTATATACTAAGTGCTTCAACCATCAAGTTTACTTCAATATTGGATTGAATTCTGGATTTATAGATGTACCGTTTGTTACAAGTTAAAAAGAAGCTAAATACACGTCAGTGAAGTAAGTTCAGTGTTTTTACTTTCCGAATTACATGTACGGGATTTCAGTCGAAAAAAATCCCCAGCAGTTACATAAGATATAATCGCCTCACAAGAATATAAAATTAATAATTCAGTTAAATAACCAGGTTTTTTTTATGAACGTGAACATAACTCACCAATGCAAACAAATAACAGTTTTAAATTCTTAATTCTATCACAATCACTGTATACATCCATTACTGTAGATTTAGATTTCAATCAGAAACTAGACAATGCCGTCATTATATTCGACACATTATGCATTTAAAGTGAATTAATACGCTTTGAATTTCAACAAAACGTTTTAAATAGAATGTGATTCAACTTTCTGCAGAAAGCCAGAACATGCTCGAACACATTGCTCGTAACACTTCTCAAAACCTTCGCAGCCCGAATCCTAAATAAGAAAAATTTAATAAGATATTCTCAAGATTTAGAAACACCTACGTAGTAGGGATCCCGGATGATCCTTTCACCTTCAGGATCAAAGTCGCCCAGAAGCAGTACCTTCGCAGTGCCATTCACCGGTTGCAACTTCTTCAGATCTGAAATGTTGTCGTCATCCATTCCAAAGATATAATCAAACGCTTCAAAATCTTGTCGTTTTATTTGACGCGCCTTATTCGTGTAAGGCAGTTCATGTTTCATCATCGTTTTTAAAGCTCTATGATCTGGACTCCGTCCTATGTGCCAAGCGCCTATAGCTGCACTGTCAACTTCCCACTCAGACCCGACTCCCGTCCTACTCGCAGTGTCATAAAATACTGCCTCGGCGATAGGAGATCTGCAAATATTTCCTGAAAAGAATTAATGTATAAATTCCTAATTTGGAAATTTTATGTTTAGATACCTAGGCATACCATCAAAACTTTTCGTTTCTTAGTTGCCATGATCTCTTCCCAAAGTGACTCCCTTCCCTTCAAAATTAATTCTTAATTATACTGCAAGTACTACCGCACACTAGCTAGCAAATGTTCAGACCGTTCAGACAGATGTCAATTGACAGAAGAATGGGGAAATCCCAGTTGGCGCGTCTGCAAGAATCTCGCAGATTTCTCGAAGACATGTCGGCTTGTCTACGAGATTTCTTCGAGACGCCTTAAGGGAAAAATACACGGTATCGAGACAAATGCACCCCGAAATCTCGAAGACATGTCTGCGAATGTCGTGATAGCAAATTTATGTTTGGTGTAGCGCCATCTGTTTGATGATAGCTTGTTGTGGATTTAGCTTTGAGGTCAACTATTGCTTCAAAATAAAATAAAGAAAAACTGTATTTAATGTACTGTTTATTACCTACTACACACCGAGAGCGACATTCAACAAATTTATAGATATGTATTTCTGATTAAAATAAGCGCGTACTTCGTCAAGTCAATGAAAAATATTTCGCGTAGATTGACATCGGTTGGAAAAAAGAAAGGGGTCAGAGACACGGTCGAAGTTTACTTACTGCAATATAATAAATACAAAAAACAAATAATGTAGTGACATATCCCATTATTTCAAGTCACAACAAATCACACTTGAGTCGTTTTTATTACACCCGCATTTTAGAAGAAAACTAAAATGGTCACTTTTCGCGCATTTCATTTTCATCGGCTAAGAAGCGGATGACAGTTGTAGCGTTCGATGCAATGCGGCTGTTTTGTGCACTTCAAATAGATCGTAGGTTATATGGTTTTCTTGCTATCTCTTTCTATCTAGTGATGAAGAAAGGCAAGCACTATGCTCAAACCATAAAGACAACGTCTCGAAAGAGGCTCGCGACCAACTGGGATAGAATATATAGTAGGTTTGTTCTTTTTGTATACACTTTCTAGACTTTTCTGCACTAACTCTTGAGCGAGTGCAGAAAAGTGTAGAAAGTGAATGAAAAAAAAACAAACCTATTAGGAGAATGTGTATGATGCAAAAAGAACAAACCATGGATGTAGTAGTATAACTGGATCGGCTGTAGTGTGTAAAGTTCATTTATGTGAGCCTAATTCGTTAAGATAAGGATAAAACATCGTACGAAAGAGAGGCAATGATATATGTATATGTGCTAGCCTGTCAATTTTTTTTGCTCTAGAGTTGTTTCAGTTGTTTTCATAACAGCGTCGGCGTTGAAAAATAAAATCCCTTTCATATTGCGGCCCGCCACCGCCGACTTAAACTCAGGCCGCGCACATATGACAGTTCGTCGTGAAAAATGCCTCGTTTTTTATGTGATGTGTGACGTCACGGATCAAAACGAGAAAATATACCAGTTCATTGGAGAATCTTTTTTGGAACGAATTCGTAACAATATTTTATTATCCCAAAGCGCGGCGTTTTAATACAAAACTTTGGAATTGATGAACCCTCTAGAGTCGATACTGAATAACAAGTGTTCAGAATCATAGCAATATGCAATGTGTTTCATATAACAAAATTATCTTTCAAAAAATAAGCAATTTAACTGCACATTTTTTAAATGGCAGAAAGCCGACATTGCTGAAAATTGCGATATTTTTTTCAACCTAATTTTTTCTATGAAAACTCTATTCCAGATGAGAAAACTTGTCTAATTCTCATTTTTAAATATGTTTATAAACTATTTAACTTTGCTTTGCCTAACAAAAGCTTGCACTTTAAAAGAAAACTTGGTTTTTGTCATCCAAGTCATGCACCCGCCATACAAAATTGTTGCGATTTGTATGGAGCTGTCATGTTTGTTATGATTCTGGTTTTTTATGTTCAATTCAGCTGCGCGGCTATAGTTCAGAGGGCTCTGGGCCCGCACATTTGGCCTTTTTAACGCCTGCACGGAACACATACAAACGCAATTGGAAACTAACACAATCGGCCTTCATTGGGCAAAATTTTATTTATCGCCGATCCTGTTATACTACTACATCCATTGAACAAACCTACCCAGTCGGACTTTTCGTAAGAGATGAATTTGTAATCAATGAGTAGGGAATGAGTTTGTAAGGCCTTACCGAAGTAATGCAGAGTGTAATTGCTGTAAAATATTTTCGAATGCTCTCTCTGTACAATTATGGTTAACGTTCTTGGCTTCAGTTACTATTTACGGAAGTAATGGTTTAGAAGCTAGTAAGTAATAAGAGGAAGAAATCCGAGACGTTACAGTTTTGTCCAACGGTATAGGCTTTAGTATCTACTTACGAAAGTAATGGTTTAGAAGCGAGTAAGTTATGAGGTGGTACAATCCGAAACCTTACAGTTTTGCCAAATGCTCTTGGCTTTAGTAACAATTTACGAAAGTAAGTCTTAGAAGCGGATAAGTAAAGGGATGATGCAATCATTAACGTTTCGTTTTAATTTTATATCAAAGGGCCCATAATTAAATTTAGTTCGTTCCGAGTGTTTCAAATGTTGCGAAGTGCTGTTCTTTTGTAATAAATTCCACTAAGTGTTATTTATATAAAACGAAGTAAACAATTAGTTTAGATAGAGTTTTTCCTTATATTCATGAATCTTATTTTTGTTAATTTTTTATTTTGTTATTGAATGAATTCTTATGTAATATTTACGTGTTTTAATTTATTTTATATTGAATAAATGGTTTTTACTGTTGAAACAATTTCGATTTTTCATATTGTTGTTATTTGCAACTCAACAAAGTAAAGGATAGTTTAAATTGGAGATGAACACAATACTTTATAAGTATTTACAACGGTATAAGTCTTTCCTTGTCCTGTGCTTTTAAGCGTTTACACCCTAGGGCCTATGCGGGTTAAAGTAATTAAATCTGTCATCGAAAGAGTAATGTGTACAAGTTGCTAGTACGGAATCAATTCAGTACACAATACTGATCTGACTATTACAAGACCTTACTTTTCACACATTTAAAGTATTTACCACTCACTATTGATATAATGCCTTACTTTTCATGCAATTTATATGTTGCTATCACTCTCTAATGAAACAAGGCCTTACATGTAATATGCTTTGTAACTATTTACTACTCTTCAACGAAATAAGGCTTTTCTTTTAGTGTGCTTTGTAAGCGATTACGCCCTAGGGCCTATGCGGGTTAAAGTAACTACTTCTGTCATCGAAAGAGTAATGCGTACGAGCTGCTAGTATATTGTACGGATTCGATTCCGTAGACATTACTGTTCCGACTGGGTAGTGTCTGAGATAAAGAAATTAAGGCTGATAAGCAATAATGAGTAGTGCAACGCCGATTTGAACTCAAGCCGCGCACATATGACATGACAGTTCGTCGTGAGAAATGCCGGAGCCGTCGTAATATACAGGCCAGACTGCTGGCGAGAAAATTTTTTATGACGTCACACTAAGCAGTCAATAGGTTTCTGTCAAATCTTCTGTCTTAGAACGTCGGTTCGGTTTTCGCGGCAATATTTTGTAGTTTTAGTGTTCAAATAGTGGTTTTTCGTTAAGTTAAAGTGATGTGAAAGTAAATGAAGTGTGTACTTAAGAGCTTAAGAAAAATTTGTTTAATATTTAAGCTCATTTAATCGGTTTTCGCGGGTTTTTTTTATCATAACCTACAAAAGAAGTTGCAAACGGTGCAAGTTCCCGGTCTTAGATGCTGTACACATTGCACACGGCCGAACGAATCTTCCGATACGACTTATCGTTACCAGGTTCTTGTGAAATCTTAGTTATTGATTGAAAAATTAGTTATGATTGTTAATTATAACATTTTCAAGAATATCATAAATGCAAATATCTACGGATTTGATAACAATAAGAAAAATGAATGCATCGTACGACAAAAAATATTCGTTCGACGGACGGACAATTTTCTTATTATTATCAATTAAAACTACAAATCTCTTGAGATTTTTTTTCGTGATACTCTTAAAAATGTTATAATTAACGATTATAGCTAATTTTTCGGTGAAGTTTTAATATGACGCACAAGCGAAAAAGTAATGTAAGAGATTTTTCATATTTTACATTTACGTTCCAAATGAGACTTTGGTATGTTTTAGGATGTGGTCAATAAAAATTTTTGCCATTCGGGACGTAAAACTATATAAAAAACCGATTTCAAATTTTTAATAATAATTGAAATGCAATACACAATTTATTAAATGGGACCCTTCATAAAAAATCTGCCAACAGTCTGGGCGCAACTTTATTATTTTATGGGTAGAAGTCCGAAACGTCTTTAATGCTGAGATGCGGTATAGGTTATTATGAGACTGACAACCTAAAAAATAAAGTTCCAAATAGCCTCCTGGTTATTTTTTAGCTTGTTAGTCTCATAGTAACATACACCGCAGGTCAGCATTAAACACGTTTCGGACTTCTACCCATAAAATAATAAAGTTGTGCCCAGAGTTGGCATATTTTTTTTATTTATTAACGTATTTTTTTTATCAATAGAATATTCCATAGAAGTAAAAGCGAACTCGATCACATTAAACCTAAGAGATTTTCGGAATCAGTGAAAACTTGAACAATACCCCCAGGGGGTTTAATTGGGAAGAATACTTACATCAGTTTTTTCCCCGACTATCTTTAAAGCTTATAGAAGTAAAAGTGAATTCCAAATCATAAGAATATATCAGAGTTCGTGAATATGTACACAACCACTTTACACCCCCTTAGGGGTTGGATATCGAAAAAATTTTAAGAGCGTTTCTAGGCGCTTATATAAATAGCCCGCAGAAGCATAATTGCTTTGATTGCTCGGCAATTTTTAAAAGTTTTAACGAAATTCGTGAAAATGTGTATTCACGCACATTTTTTTTACTCAACCTCTGAACGCCAATAAAAATCTTAAATTTTTTTTTGCTTTAGTTACTCTAATAGCTCATCTACATATACGTACTAAGTTTCAATTTTCTAGCATAAGCCGTTTCTGAGATAAAAAAAACCACTCTTCACCCCCGTACCTTGCAACCCCTATGAATAATTTTATTTTTCTAGGATGTCTCTATAGTGGCTCTATATAATCCTAAATTTTAAGCTTTCTATCCATTACGGTTTTCGAGAAATAAAAATCAGAATTTTTTCCCTTTGTACCCCCTCTCACCATTACCCCCTACACCCCCACCCCTAAATTTTTTTTCCCTGCTAGAGGTCTACCGACCCCAACTCCTGTAAAATTAAGATCATATCTGATATGGTTTCTGAGATATAAAAATGACATTTTTTGAGAAATTGCTATCGCCCCACTTTCGTGCTCCACCTCCCCCCTCAAAAAGTTTAAGTTCAGTAGACTCCTCTTGTGATCCCATATACATAAACAAAATTTTATCTTCCTGGTGTAATTGGTTCGGAAGACACAACTCCACAACCCGTCCCCCCCACCTCCCTTATAAATTTTAGCCCTTGTCTAATCTTGAAGTATCTCTAAGGACAACCACAAGGTTTCAAACTTCTGGCATCAATCGTTCAAGAGATATGGATTTTAGAATGTTTCAATCCCGGCTTTCAAGCGTTTTGGAGTGATTGTTTCCCCCCCCCCCACTTCCACACCCCTCAACCATTATCGACCATTTTTTTGCAAATGAGTCCACTATGATAGTGCTACATTAGTTCCAAGTTTCAGCCTTCTAGCATAAGCGGTTCCTGAGATCTAGAAACTAAAATTTTTCGTCTAAAATGCTCCCCCCTCATCCCTCCTTACACCCCACCACCCCAAAAGATGCTAATCGTAGGAGTTTACCCAATCTGCCCACCATCAAAATTTCAACTTAATACCTCAACGGGCTTGGGATCTACGCGCCTTCAAACGATTTTGCGGACGGCGTACGGCGGACGGCGTATGTGTAAATACAAAATTTCATGGTAGCAACTTTTTTTGAAATTTCAGGTCGATCACAATACTTTATTATTAAAAAATAAAAGTAAAATTGGTTTATACTAAATAAACAATAGTAAACGGCTATTCTTCCATCGCAATATTTGCACAACTCAGGACAGAAGAAAACTAACACATCATGCCATACGGCAATTCTTCTTCTCTCGGTTGATCGGTTGACTGCTTTGTGTGACGTCACCGCTTCATGTGTCTGGCCTGTATATTACGATGGCTCCGGAAATGCTCTCAGTTTTCAGCTGATGTGTGACATCACGGAACGAAACGAGAAAATATAAAATATAAAAGTCAACCGAACGTAACTTCGTAACGTCGCCGCGATAGAAAAAGTGGAAAAAACGTAGTTAAATCTCGTTCATCATAGCGAATTTTGCACGTATATCTCTTTAAGGATGTAGCGTACTTGAAAAATAAAAAGTTTTTATGCAAATAATAGTTAATTCAGTGCTAAATCGTTAAAAAGAAATTTTTTTTTCTGTGTAACGGTCGTTCTTTACCATTAAAGTGTGTGCGTGTCCCAACATAAATAGAAAAAGTATGGCAAAAATTTGTAATGAATGTGGTTCAGCAATTGAAAAGGCAACGTCTTTATCTTGTAAAGACTGTGAGAATGATTATCACTATTCTTGCGCTAACATAACTATGGCAAATTTTAAAAAAATGTCGAGTGATACGAGGAACAAGTGGAAATGTGTTAGTTGTAAAGACTCTTCTTCTACATTGGATTCCTTACTCAAAACACAGCTGATGGAAATAAACCAGAAACTTGATCGCATGAAAATCTCGAACAATGCCCAAACAGAAGAATTGACTAAATCGATCGATTTTCTGTCAACTCAATTTGATGCCGTAAATAATCAGCTCAAAACAATGGCGAACACGATTAGCACTATGAAAGCTGACAACAATAAAATTCGGAAAGAAAATGAAGATCTTAAGACATCTCTTGCCGAGCTCGAGGATATCGTCAACGAATCTGAAAGAGAGCGACTGTCAACTAATATCGTCATCAACGGTATCGAGCACACCACTAACGAGGATTTAAAATCAATAATAACTTCTATTGGACAAGCTGTCAATGTGAAAGTTGTTCCTGATAGCATCAAAAAAGCATATCGTACGAAGAATGGTCCCGTAAACAAGCCCAGCAGCATTATAGCATCATTTACGAATACAATCTCACGCAACGAATTCCTAAACGGGTTTAAAGCCACGGTGAAAAATGAGGGCATTGGCGCGGGTATACCAGGTAATAAAATTGAATCAGCATTAGGTCAAGGTCGTGTTTATGTTAATGAACAGCTGACCAAATATACTGCAAATTTATTAAGAGACTCCAAAATATCACTACGGCCAGTTTTCAAGTATATATGGACAAAGGATGGACAAATTTTTGCACGGAAAATAGAATCGGAAAGAGCGTTCCTTAATAAGACCGTCCTAAATAATCTCAAAAACGGCAGATTAATGGGAATAGAAGATAACCTCAACCGCAACTTAGACTAGAAAATTAAATTAAGGAATTGATTATCGTACGATATAATAAAATGTAATAATGGGCAAGCAAATTAAATTTCTTTATGCAAATTTACGTAGTATACGGAATAAAATGACAGACATAGAAGAGTATCTTGTAGAAAATCCTGACATTTAGATTCTTATATTTGGGGAAACCTGGTTATACGAATCTGAAACGCAATATTTCAATATTAAGGGTTTCAAAGCTATTCACAACTGCCGTGACAGTAGTCGTGGTGGGGGTACGGCAATTTACATACGGAGTGACGTTGAATTTACGGTTGTACTTAGTGAAAAGTCTTTTAACACAATTATAATCGAAATGATAACTGACAATGCCCCAACGAAGATAGTCACATTTTATAGGCCACCGAACGAATCAGCTGATCTTCTAAATGAATACCTAGACGCATTATACTCAAAACACTCGAAACTAATTTCTTTTGCGGACACGAATATTAACATATTGACTGAAAATCGAGAATCGCAAAACTATAGCGAAATGCTGACTTTAAATAATCTCACTGTACTAAATAGGAACTTTGCAACTAGGACCAACGTTCACTCATCCTCCTTAATTGATCACGTCGCGACTGATATTCCCAAGTTCATACAATACCATACTATAAAACTGGATGAATGGCCAAATTTAGACCACAAAGTCATTACGCTAACGGTCAATAGCACACTTTCTAAGAAGGCAAGGATGACGAAAACCAAGGTATTGTTCTTAAATAGGGATATTTTCAAAAAAGAAACTGAATTAAATATAAGGAAGTTAAATAACATCACAACTGAGTCGATAATACAGACAATAATCACGGCAAAAAAAGCAGCGTCCCCAACAAAGGTTAGAAGAACCAGAAATTCTACATGGATAACTCACGATATTTTGTTTCAATTGAGAAGAAAAAGACAAGCATACAGAAAACTGAAGCAAGACCAGACAAACCAAAATTATATCAGTCAATACAAAGCAATTAAGAATGAAACAACTAAAATGATAAAAATAGCCAAGGAAAAATATTTTAATGCGCAGTTTGCTAAAACAGACGGGAATCTTAGGAAATTATGGAGCACAATTAGGGCAACTTGTGGTATTAACAGCAATGCTCGTGACACGACGGAAGTAAATTCATTGGATACACCCAATGGACTAATTAAAGAACCCGCATCAATTGCAAACGTTTTAAACGAACACTTCTGCACGATCGGCACAACTCTTGCGGACAACCTTAGAACTCATAACAATGCGGATAACTTTAAAAGGATATGCTGCCCTACGGTATCGAATGTAATGTTCACTCTTCCAACAGACACCACCGAATTAGAAAATATCATAGCGGAACTTAAATCAAACATATCACCCGGTATTGATGGCATAACAGCAAACGATCTGAAAACATTAAAATCGATAATTTCCACTCCACTCAGTATTGTTATAAATTACCATTTGAACGAAGGAACATTTCCTACTTGCCTGAAAACAGCACTTATCTCTCCCATCTACAAATGCGGCTCAAAAAAAGATCCTAATAACTATCGACCAATAGCCCTAATCAGCGCGGTCAGCAAAATCTTCGAAAAAGTTATCAACAGGAGGCTATTACAATTTATAAAAAAATATTCTAGTTTTGATGCTCACCAATACGGATTTCAAGAAGGAAGCAATACGACGTCAGAGTTGGTAGATGCGATACAGTTTATAAGTGAAGGTCTTGACAAAGGTTCATACGTTGCTGCGATATTTGTAGATTTAAAAAAAGCCTTCGACACTGTAAATCACAAAATATTACTTGAAGTATTGTCGGAAATGGGGATCCGAGGAAAGGCCAATGAACTATTAAAAAACTTTTTAGTTGAACGGAAGTACATTACTAAAAAATCTCGACAAACTTAGCTCTCCTAAGACAGTCAATATAGGAGTCCCACAAGGTTCGATTCTTGGCCCTACATTATATCTGTTGTATATTCACAACCTGCAGTTCATAGGACTTAAAGCAAAATATATAACTTATGCTGGTGACACTCTACTTCTCTACAAAGGTAAAAATGCTGAACAACTGGAGTTGTTGATCAACGCCGACCTGAAACTTTTCAAGAACTGGCTTCTAGGCAATTTATTAACATTAAATATTGCGAAAACAAACTACATGGTCTTTAGGCAAACGAACAAATTGGATATTGATTTGAAACTAGAAGTAGATGGAATACAGCTAACGAGAGCACAGGAAACGAAATACTTGGGACTAACAATTGACGACAAACTGACTTGGAATCCTCACATAACTAAACTAAGAAATAAAATTGCCCCGATTATTGGAGTACTAAGACGTAATGATTACCTACAAGTCCCTATAAAGAATTTGCTATACAATGCTTTTATCATATCCAACATAAGTTACGGTCTTCTTATATGGAGCCAAACCGCGAAAAGAAACTTGGACAATATTGCGAGACTTATGAATAAGGGCATCAAAGCCATACATAACTTACCTCAATTAACACCATCGGAGGAAATTTATTCTAATTATGGCAAACTAACCATACATCAGCTCATAAGCCTGGAACGCATAGAACTAATTTACAATATCAAGAACAAGAAACTTGAATCCTCCATCAAATTGATCAACAATCAAGAAGTACACAACTATAACACAAGGAGTGCGGATTCTATTAGACAGCAACATTTTCCACGGACAGACCGACTTAGAAAGGATCCCGTATTTGAGGCAATACGAGAATACAATGCCTTACCGACAAACATACAAATGGCAAAGAATGTGTTTCAGCTGTCGTACTTAGGAACAGTATTACGCATAGTTGCAAATAAAATCGACCTAGAAACAGAGAATTATTCTGGTGAATTTATGAGACTCTTGAAGATTCTAGAGAATGGCTGTGGCTTTTGTTGTGTTATTTCTGCATGTTTTACGTATTTTAAATATTAAACTTTTCTTTTCTTCTTTTCTTCTTTTCATTTTTCTTTTTCTTTCCTCTAACTACTTTTTGATTAGATTTATTAGTAATTACTAACTCTTATTATTATTCTTTTTTTTTTTTACATTTTGTTGTGAACGGAGGCCTTGGAGTGAATATTTCGACTTGAAAAAGTCAAAATATTCGAAGGAAAGGAAGGTTTAGGAAAGAGTGGGCCAATTCCTACGTCTGAATTGGTGGCTGAAAATCGAGCGGAAGCGACACGCTTGCTGGCGGCCGGGACTAGCTACGGCAGTTGTGGGGGGGTTCTTGCTCAATTCTCAGACCATAAACCCTTGGCCTGTACAACAAAAAATTTCGTGTCGGCTTACTCCAGAGTGATTTGAAATTGGGACTATTTTCCCAATAGGTCGTGAAAGACCAAGAAGCGGTGGAATAGCGCGACTTCGCGATTTGTCAGGGCGCTTAGGTGGTATAGCGCCCTGCCTGCCCACCCTACCTCAGCCAAGTTTGTCCAAAAATTCTCAATTTACTTGGCCCCTTATTGAGGTTTAGGGAGTGGAGCTTAAACGCTCAGGTTCATATGTATGGCTCTTTAGCCTCTAATCATCTTCAAAATAAAAAAATACACCGCCATATAAGGCTCCAAAAAAAAAAAAAAAAATCTGGAAAACAACAAAGAAATGCAACAAAAAAATATTGAAGAAAAAAAAAAGGAAAGAAAAAAAAAATTATAGAAATAAAATAAAAAGGAACTCACCCCATACTTTGCTTTTTCTTTTTTTTTATTAAATTATTGTTTAACTTATTATATTTTTTAAGTTTCGTCCGTCCTGTCCTGGTCAGTCATGTTGTTTTATTTTATATTAATTATTAATTTTTAATTTAACTCAT
The DNA here is from genome assembly GCA_951812415.1 of Beris morrisii. Taxonomy (NCBI): domain Eukaryota; kingdom Metazoa; phylum Arthropoda; class Insecta; order Diptera; family Stratiomyidae; genus Beris; species Beris morrisii. The sequence goes on from OX638311.1 coordinate 91,096,560, forward strand.
TTTATTTTTAAATTTCAATTTTTCTTTTATTTTAATTCATTTAATTATTTATTTAATTATAATTTATTTCATTTTTCACCTTGGTATCACTTATTCATTTTTATTTTATTAATTCATTCTAAGTTTTCGGAGCCGAGGATTTTGTGACGTTGTTCGAAATATCCGGGGTCGATATGATCGCACTATGTACTACTATGATCACAATCTGTTGCGCCTACGGCAGTCGCCATATGATGGACAAATTTTTGCCCTGGATACTTATTCGAATTCGAAGCTAAGCTTCCAGTTAAAGGTTGCAATTCTAAGTGAGACTTTTACTTTTAATAGGTACACGGTAGGTTAATACACTCTTTATTTAACAAATTTCACGCTTAATGAACGCGCACACGTAATATTCTTTTGGTGGATATTTTTATCACTTTTACTTTCCACCAATTTAAAACTTTTTCACGCGTTTTTGCCATCCATACTTCAATACGAGGCGGTGGCCAATTTTCAACCAATTTTGTCTCGACTTTTCGTGGTTTCGTCACAGAAATTCACAACTTATTCTCGCGCGGTTCAGAACTCGCGCCGATCATGACCGTAAACTCAATTTCCTCGCAATTTCGTTCCGTCGCCGAATCGAATTTCTTTCGTTGCCAATCAATCGAATGTCGCCCGGGATTTTCTTTCCGTTTCGGCCGCGACTCTCGTAAAAAGGTCAATTCTAAACGGGATTTTTGCTGTGCAAAAAAAAATTTTTAGCGACACACACTATAAAAAAAAACCGCTGATTTTTTCTTCGTACAATAGTCGCGCGACTTCTCAGGTAAAAAATCAAAAAAAAACTCGGTCCGACTGGTAAACGACTCGCTCGACGAAATCCAAACAAAACTCGCACAAATCTACACTCTTCAGCACTTGCGGCGTTTTTTGCTACCCAACTCGTTTTTTCCACACCGCTATGCCCTTCCGGCATTTACCGAATAACTGTAAAAGGGATAGTTGGTGGCAGTTGCGGGTGCGATCAAAACTCATCGAAACGCTGAGTTCTGAGCGCACCCGTAACCGCTCGGCGGAAATTCATGAGTTGTCGATTGACAACTCAACAATTTTCCGATTACTTTTTTTTTATTTCTTTCTCTATCACGTTACTACCTATACCAGTGCGTTGTGCTGTCTGGGGAGTACTTTCGGGTTATGGTATAGATTTAATAGACATTGAGCCCAATGTCGGCATACATGCATGAGTATCTCGATATGGTGAAAATTTTTCCAGCTCATTGAACAAGGAGACAGTATGGTCACCAGTTCTTTAAGCTGAGGAAGTGTGCCCAAATGGGGAATTTCTCACCAACTTTAGAGTTGGGAAGGAATTGCCCATTTTGCATGAAGGGATCAAATCAATTATTATTATACCAGTTCATTGGAGAGCCTCTTTTGGAACTGACTCGTCACAATATTTTATAGTCCCAAAGGCCTGTTTTAATACAAAACTTTGGAATTAACAAACCTTCTAGAATCGATACTGAGTAACAAATATTCAGAATCATAGCTATATGCAATGTGTTTCACATAACAAAAATTAACTTTCAAAAACTAAGCAATTTCACTGCACATTTTTTATTATTATTATTAATATATTTTAATAAGAGGTATATAAATACACACAATTATTCTTAAGCACTAGTTACAAAGACCATCAGCTTGCACATGTTTTAAATGGCGGAATGCCGACATTGCTGAAAAGTGCGATATTTTTTTCATCCTAATTTTTTCTATGAAAACTCAATTCCAAATAAGAAAACTAGTCTGATTCTCATTTTTAAATATATTTATAAGCTATTACTTTATTATTTTTTAATAATAAAGTATTTTGATCGACCTGAAATTTCAAAAAAGTTTGCTACCCTGAAATTTTGTATTTTCACGTTTTAGGACTAGTAAACACCAAAAAAGCAAAAAAGAAAAAATGTCCGCCGTAGATGCCGTACGCTGTACGCCATACGCCCTCAGCCGTACGCAAAACCGTTTGAAGGTGCGTAGCTCACAAACCCCTTGAGATATTAAGTTGAAATTTTTATGATAGGTAGAGTAGGTGAACGTCTACGAGTGGTACATTTTGGAGGGGTGGCGGTGTAAGGAGGAGGAGTAGGGGGGGGGGGGGCGTTTTAGATGAACAATTTTGGTTTCTAGATCTCAGGAACCGCTTATACTAGGAGGCTGAAAGTTGGAACTTATGAAGTTCTATGATAGTGCACCCATTTGCAAAAAAATAGTCGATAGGGGTTGAGAGGTGTGCGAGTGGGGGGGTGAAACAATGCGTCCAAAACGCTTGAAAGCTGGGATTGATACATTCTAAAATCCATATCTCCTGAACGATTGATGTCAGATGGGCGAAATTTTGTACTTTTATTAAGGGATACTAGGAGATTAAAAAATTAAAATTTTTAAGGGAAGGTATGGGGGTGGGGGGTGAAAAAATTGTGCTAGGAAGATAAAATTTGGTTTCTGTATATAAAATTACCAGTGGAGTAAACTGAATGTAACATTTTTGAGGAGAGGTGAAGCGCTGAAGGTGGGGGACAGCCATTTTTCAAAAAATTAAATTTTTATTTCTCATGAACCGTATCAGATATGATCTTGAAATTTTTACAGGAGTTAGGACCAGTAGACCCCTAGCGGAGAAAAATTTTGAGGGTGTGGGTGTAGGGAGTGATGGTGGAAGGGAGTGGAAATGAAAAAATTCTGATTTTAATTTCTCGAAAGCCGCAAAGGATAGAAAGCTAAAAATTGATAACTGTATAGAGGTGCTATAGAGAAAGAAAGGGGTAGCAAGGTACGGTGGTGGGGGTGGTTTTTCATATCTCAGAAACGGCTTATGCTAGAAAGTTGAAACTTAGTATGTGTATGTAGAGGTACTACAGGAGTAGTTAAAGCAAAAAAAAAGTTTAAAATTTTATTGATGTACAGAACTGAAGTAAAACAAATGTGCGTGAAAAGGGGGTTTTTCCAACATTTTCATGAATTTCGTTATTTTAACCTAAAGAATAACCAGGAGGCTATTTGGAACGTTATTTTTTAGGTTACCAGTCGCATAGTGACCTACACCGCATCTCAGTATTAAACACGTTTCGGACTTCTACCCAAAAAAAAATAAAGTTGCGCCCAGACTGTTGGCAGATTTTTCACTTCATCATCATCAATGGCCTGCAGGATACATTGTCTGAAGTCGTCTCGGTTCAGCGCCCGCGTCCTCCAATTTGTGCATCTAAGAAGCGATCTGCAATCTTCGTCAACTGAGTCCTCGTATCTTTTCCGCGGTTTTGCGAAGTTTGCTCAGCCTGTGCACTTTTCGCAATTTCAAGATCGGGAGAACCGTGAAATACGCCTTATTTGCTAGTGTGATTCGTTGTTTTACTTCGTCTCGTTCGTTGCCGTCTATTACAAGGTGTGATCCCAAGTATGAGAAATGATCCACATTCTCTAGATTGTAGTCCCCCACGGTCATATCTTGTCTAGGTGGCACGTTTCTTCTTGTTTGGGTCATGAACTTGGTCTTATTCTCATTGACCCTTAACCCGACAGCCGCTGAGTCTAGACAATGGAAGACTTCCTTCGCGTCTGGAACAGATCTGGCCATGATGTTTATGTCATCCGCGCACACCACTAGTTGAGTGGACTTGATTAGTAGGGTACTTCAGGTATCAACGGGTACCTTTCTGATGACATATTCTAGGGCGAGATTGAAGAGTATGGGAGCGAGTCCATCTCCCTGCTTCAGGCCGGATTCTGTTCGGAAGCTTTGGGTAAGCTCGTTTTGTATCCTTACTTGAGATTCAGTGTCAGTCATGGTCATTTTTGTTAATCGGACGAGTTTTGATGGAATTCCGAAGTCAAGCATTATTTTATACAGTACATTACGATCTATACTATCGTATGCCTGTTGGAAGTCCACGAAGATCTGGTGCACGTCGATGTTATACTCCCAGCATTTTTCTAGAACTTTTTTGACTGAGAATATCTGGTCAATAGTCGATCGTCCGGTTCTGAAAATACCTTGGTATTCGCCGATAATACTTTCCGTATAAGGCTTTAATCGATTCTGAATTACTTTCGTCAGTATTTTGTAAGACGTAGACAACAATGATATGCCTCTGTAATTTTCACATCGCAGTTTATCTCCTTTCTTATAGATTGCACATATAATGCTCTGGCGCCAGTCGTCGGGTATTTTTTCTTCAATCCAAATTTTTGTCATGTTTTTGTGTAGGAAGGAGATTGGCGAGGTATGGACCCCCTCCCTTTAGATGCTCCACTGGTATTGCATCAACTCCAGGTGTATTTTTTGATCGCGCAGTGCTGCTCATCAGATGGTGCACTTGGTGTAATAATTGGGTCGGCGGCCGTCAATCTGTTCGGGCTTAGCAGCTTTTTAAAGTACTTAACCCATCTTTGTTTAATTTGTTCTGCGTCACTAAGGATACGTCCTTCCTTGTCTTTACAGAGGTTTGTTCGTGGTTTATAGCCTTGTCTTATTTGCTTGACGACAGTATATGCGGATCGTAGATTATGTGAGTTCATGTCGGTATTTATGCTTACAATTCTGTGATTGTTGTGTTTTCGTTTCTTTCGTCTGCAGATTTTGTTTGATAATCGCCTAAGCTCGTCGTATCTTTCCTTTTTGGCTCTCGTCGGTCTTTCAATGTATTCCTCGTAAGCTTCATTCTTTTTCGTTATTGCGTCACTACAATCATTATCGAACCAGTCATTACGTTTCTGTTGGGATTTTAGTCCTATGATCTCTTCTGCTGTCGTTCTGATACCATTTCTCAACTGTGTCCACTCTTGATCGATGGTTGTCACTTCATCAGTTAGTAACGCTTCACAGCGTGTTTGTAGCGCTGACTTATAAGCTAACGCGACAGCTTCGTCCTTTAGTTTATCGATATCAAATTTGGGTGTCCTGCCCTTTCTCGAATATCCACATAATGCCACTCGACATCGATATTTCACTTTTTCGAAGTAATGGTCGGAGTCGCAGTTTGCTCAGCGAAAAGAGACTGTGCCTTCCTGTAGTTCCTCTATGCGTCTCCTCTCGTCCAACTTTTGCATTGAAGTCTCCTAGAAGTATCTTTATGTCGTTGGATGGTAAAGAATCAAATGTTTGTTCTAGGGTGTTGTAGAATATGTCCTTCACTGCATCATCTTTTTCCTCTGTTGGAGCGTGACAGTTTACCAGCCATGCATTGAAAAATTTTGTTTTTATGCGGATCGCACACAACCTTTCGTTTACGGGTTTGAAGTCGGTGATTAAGTTTTTAAATTTGCTATCTACCACGAAAGCTACTCCAAGTTCCCTGCTTCCCGAAGGTTTTCCACTGGTTAGTATTGTGTGTGTCCACAAGTCATTGGACCGCCAGTATGTTGATGTTGTATCCTGAAACTTAATAAAGAAGCTCTCGCAGTGCACCTGTTCTGTAAAGGGAGCGAGCGTTCCAAGATCTAAAAGAATAGTCCTTAATGCGTTGACAGAGTTGTTGCCGTTGATCCAATCTTATCCGAGGCGGTAGTCCTGCTTTCGGAACAATAGGTTTTTTCCGGGGATTAGTTGTTAGCCCATCGCCCAACCCCAACCTGGAGGGCCAGGTCTATAGTACATAGACATGTGAACAACTTTCAGCCGGTTATGGTGTGTTGGAGTTCTCACAACTATGCCGCGAGTCCAACTACACTGGTTTCAGACCTACTTCCTGAGACGCACTGGTGTTACTGGCCATTCAGGATGTCTTCACTCGCTCGTTCACTCGATTTTTCGATTATTTTTTTTCTACCAATTTTTATGAGAATGGAATTTTACTTTATTATTTTTAAATAATAAAGTATTGTGATCGACCTGAATTTCAAAAAAAATTTGCTACCCTGAAATTTTGTATTTTCACGTCCTAAAGGACTAGTAGACCCCGTCTGTCCGCCGTAGACGCCATACGCCGTCCGCTGTACGCAAAATCGTTTGAAGGCGCGTAGCTCCAAAACCCGTTGAGATATTAAGTTAAAATTTTTATGGTGGGTAGATTGGGTGAACCCCTACGGATGGTATCTTTTTAGGGGGTGGGGGTGTGAGGGGGGATGTGGGGGGAGCGTTTTAGACGAAAAATTTTTTCTAGATCTCAGTAACCACTCATGTTAGGAGGCTGAAACTTGGAACTTATATAAAACAATGATAGTGGACCCATTTGAAAAAAAATTATCGATAGTAGTAGAGGGGTGTGGGAGTGGGGGGAAAAACAATGGGTCCGAAACGCTTGCAAGCCGGTAGTGGAACATTGTAAAATCCATATCTTCTGAACGATTGATGTCAGAAGGTTGAAACTTTGTGGTTGTCTTTAGGGATACTTCAAGATTAGACAAGGGTAACATTTTTAAGGGGGGGTGGTGGGGTCTGAGGGTAGCGGGTGAAAAACTTTGGATTACAATATCTTCCGAACCGATCACACCAGAAGGATAAAATTTGGTTTCTGTATATGGGATCACAAGTTGAGTCTACTGAATGGTGGAGCACGAAAGTGGCGGGGTAGCAATTTTTCAAAAAATCAATTTTTATATCTCGAGAACCGTACCAGATATGAACTTGAAAATTGTACAGGGGTTGGAGTCAGTGGACTTCTAGTAGGGAAAAAATGTTGTGGGTGTGGGTGTTGTGGGTGTGGGTGTTCGGGGTGATGGTGAAAGGTGGTTGAAAGGAAAACATTTTGATTTTTATATCTCGAAAACTGTAATGAATAGAACACTAAAAATTTACGACTATGTAGAACTACTATAGAGACATCCTAGAAAAATAAAATGTTTGATAACTGTAGCACGGTACAGGGGTGAGGGGTGGTTTTTATTTCTCAGAAACGACTTATGCTAGAAAGTTGAAACTTAGTACGTATATGTAGATGTGCTAGTAGAGTAATTAAAACTAAACAAAATTTAGTTTCTCATTTGTGTACAAAGATGGAGTAAAAAAATGTCCGTAAAAAGGGTTTTTCCTACATTTTCACGAATTTCGTTAAATCTTTTAGACTTCTCGAGCTATCAAATCAATTTTACTACTGCGGCCATTGTTTCCAAAATGTTTCTAGGCGCTTATATTATTAAGCGCCTAGAAACATTTTTCCAAATTTTTCGATATCTAACCCCTAAGGGGGTGTAAGGCGGTTATGTATCATACTTTTTCACGAATTCCGATATATTTCTTAGGTCTAATGACATAACATATAGAATTCACTTTCACTTCTAAATGCTTTGAACATAGTCGGGGAATAAACCGATTTAAGTATTTTTTAATATTAAACCCACTGGGGAGTAAGACATTGTTCAAGTTTGGAAGAATTCCGAATTTTTTTTTTGGTTTAATGAAATCAAATTCAGTTTGACTTCTATTGAATCAATTGAAAAAACAAATACGTAAATATGTAAAGAAAAATTGCCAACAGTCTGGGCGCAACTTTATTATTTTATGGGTAGGAGTCCGAACCGTGTTTAATGCTGAGATGCTGTGTAGGTTACTATGCGACTGACAACCTAAGGTATAACCAGAAGGAAATTTGGAACGTTATATTTTAGGCTGTCAATCGCATAATTGACACCAGAAACTCCACTGACGCCGGAAAACAACAAACACTTAAAACAAGTAAGTATATGTTTTTACTGTTGAATTTAATATTTATATGATAAACTTTATATTAAAGTAAAATTTGTGTATAGTAAATGGTGCGCCGTTGCGAAATGAAGTGCTCTGTTGCCATCGAGTTTGTAGTGTCATCTGTGAGAATTGGTGTGGACCAATTAATGCAGTGGCATTACTTTGATCCACACCAATTCCACAAAAAACAATCAGTTCAGTGGTTGGGGTTTTTGTTTTTGGAGAGTTTGAGGTCTGACAGCTGGGTAGGAAAGAAAGAAAAAGAGGTTAAGTTGTAGTGTCATCTGTGAGAATTGGTGTGGACCAATTAATGCAGTGGCATTACTTTGATCCACACCAATTACACAAAAAACAATCAGTTCAGTGGTTGGGGTTTTTGTTTTGGAGAGTTTTGGGTCTGACAGCTGGCATGAAAAAAAAGTTAAGTTAAGATTTTGGCGCGCACGGGCGAAAAAAAATATTAGTTAGAAATTAAAATGTAAGAAATGAAAAATTATGAGTTAAGTTTTAAGCGCTCGGGCGAAAATTAATATAAAAATGAGAATTAGTGAAGGATGAGTTAAGTTCGTGTTTTTTTTTTGGCGCGCAGGAGAAAGTTTTTGCGCGCGATCGAAAAAGAAATTGAAAAGGGAGAAGAAAAATGAGAAGTTAAGTTTTTTCGGACGGATAAGAAGAAGTTTTTAAGTTTTTGGCGGGTCCGGAAGAAGAAAATTGGAAAATTAAAGAAAAATAAGAGAGTTACGCGTTCTTTGAATGTTGTGCGGCGTGAGATCGAATAGTGATTGGCAAGCAAAGCAAAAGAGCTGAAAATTTTCGCATGCCAATGTGTTGAAAATTTCCGAGTGAAGCGAGCGGAGAGAAAAGTGGTACGCAAAAGTTTTCGGCCACCATATATAAAAAAATAAAAAAAAAAATAAAAAAAAAAATAAAAAGCAAAGCAATAAAAGTCATAAAATAGAAATTAAAATTAAAAATAAAATAAAGTAAATTAAAAATAAATAAAAATCATAAAATAGGAATACAATTAAATTAAAAATAAAATAAATTAAATTAAGAATAAAGAAAATCATAATGAATTAAATTATAAATAAAAAAATAAATATGACAGACCAGGACAGAAATTGACGCGGACAGAAAATAAATAGTAAAAAAAATTTAAAATAATTGAACAAGAAAAAAAAAAAACGAGAATGCAGTAGTCAAGAGGTAATTTTTTTTTATTATTGTTTGTTTCTTCTTTTTTTGGTTGGTTTCTTTTTGTTTGGTTTGATTTTTTTTAGCGCTGTAAAAATGGCTTAATAGAGCGTCATTGAGATGGATCTTCTCGTTTGAAGACCTTCCGCCCACTCATTCCTCTCTTTAGGGGCCATATTTAAGTATTTTCTTTGAGGACAAATATGGCTAAGGTAGGGTGGGCTAGACGGCGCAAAACATCCGCGCCAGTCGAGTTGAAGGGAGTTTTCTCGGTCTCTCATGACCGATTGGGAATCTTATCCCAATTTTATCACCCGGGTAAGTCGGCGTGAAATTTTTGTTGTATAGGCCATGGGTTTTATGGTCTGAAATACGAACAACGTACCCCCCCCACAGCCGCAGCTAGCCCGGAAGCCAGCAAGCACGTCGCTCCAGTTCGTATTTCAGCCACCAATTCGGACGTAGGTGGAATTGGACCCCTGTTTCCCGATCCCAACCTTCCCTTCGGTTATTTTGACTTTTTTAAGTCGAAATAACCACTCCAAGGCCTCCGACCACAACAAAATGGCGCCCAATGTGGGGCTAGCCAAACCAGCGCGTAGTTCACAACGCGTGATGGGACAATATGCGAGAGTCGGAAAAATGCCGCATAAAAGTTGTCACATCGAACTGACTTAAAATTTGTCTGGTAGCGACTTAAAATAACGCTTAAACAGCACCTACAAGTCAAGTGAACAAGCTCTTTTGTTACTTCACTTACTTCTAGTGTGGTTCGAATTTACAGCTGGACATTGTGAAACCTTCATATTGACAGTTTTCTGTTGGCAACCTTTAGGCGCCATCAGAATTCCATATGAAGGGGCAGCCTTTTCTATCTGTGGGTTCGAATTGGACTTGTTGTGGGTTAAGTAGGGTCTTCAAGACCCATCTACCTGATGTATTGTAGGTACCCTTTTGAAAGCTGGGCTTGCCTTGACTTAGCGGGCAAGTCGTCAGACGATTGGGCAGACTACCTGCAATATATGTTTTAGATTAGTGAGGAGAAGACAATACTGAAGTCTTCAAAAGAGTTCCTTATTTCCTTATTCCATCCTTTTAGAGTTCCTGTAACGTAGAATTAAATTAAATTATGTAGTATATTTTTTTTTAAATTTTAAGTCTTAGGACAATTTTTCAATTTATTTTTCATATTAGTATTTTTTTTCTTTTGTTTTATTCCATTTTTTTTTATTTTCTCGATTCCAATTTTCCCAGGAAGTTGAAGAGGCTGAGATTTGCCTTTTAACTCGACCTAGCAGGAGAGAGGATGAGGTTTGGGAGGTGGATAGCGAGAAGATCCATCACATTTTTGATTTAAATTCTGCCTTTTGATGGAATTTTGTTTTGCTTTGATTTTTTTTTTGTTTTGTTGTTAGCACTTACTAATTGATTTTGGTTTTGCTTTTTGTTTTTTTGTAGAGATTTTCTTCAATTTCGCAGATTCGAATATTCTATTTGCTTATTTATTTAAATTTGCATGATTTTCTTTTGCTCTCGTTTATTTGTTATAATTTTTTTATTGCGATATTTATATATATTTATTTTTCTGTTGCCATCAAATTTTGATTTAATAGTCGCGTGTATTTGATTTGCTTAGATTTCCAATTCCATTGCTTCACTACACCTAGATGTTTTGATTTGCACATCATCTTTTTCTTTTGGTTTGATTGGCTTCATTTTTAGCTACCTTTTTATTTAGATCCTTAGTTTAGGGATATTTTTTTTTGTTAATGTATTTACCTATGTAGATAATTATATTTTATAGTTTTTCTATTTTGCATGTTAGGCTATATATTCTTTTTTTGGTACCTTAGTTATTTATTCTTTTCGCATGGTTTTGTAGGATTAGATAGTTATTTCCTTATTTATTATATATATTTATTATTAGTAAAATTTAGGAAATTATTATATTTTTTTTGAATAGTATTTTTTTTTAGCTTATAAAGGGTTTTCCAATAAGGACTTGACAACTTTTTTTCAAAATAAAATGCAAACCATTTGAGATATTTCAAAAACTTTATTATCGGGTTGAAGTACAATCAAAACATTTATGAATGGAACTCGACTTCGTTCATATGGCCACCGCGGGCACGTTTGCAGCGGTCGATTCGTTGGACCCAATTTTCGATGACTCGGCCACACATTTCGGCCGAAATGGCTGCTGTTTCGTGTTCAATGTTGGCTCTGAGCTCTTCCAACGTCGTCGGCTTGTTGGCATAGACCAACGACTTGACGTGGCCCCAAAGAAAAAAGTCCAGAGGCGTTAAATCGCACGAACGAGGCGGCCAATCGACTGGTCCATTTCTTGAGATAACACGCTCATCAAACTTACTCTTCAATAAATCGATTGTAACGTGTGCTGTGTGGCTTGTGGCACCGTCCTGTTGAAACCACATGTTGTCCAAGTCCATATCTTCCAATTCGGGCCAAAAATAATCGGTAATCATGGCGCGATAACGATTACCATTCACAGTAACGTGACGATCATTATCGTCGACGAAAAAATATGGCCCTATGACGCCGCCAGCATGCAAACCGCACCAAACAGTTATTTTTTGTGGATGAAGTGGTCTTTCATGAAGCACATGTGGATTTTCACCGGACCAATAACGCATATTTTGCTTATTGACGAACCCACTGAGCCAAAAATGAGCTTCGTCACTGAAGATGATTTTGCGATGAAATTGATCATCTTGGCGCATCTTTTCCAGAGCCCAATCGGAGAACGTACGTCGCTTCAAATGGTCCATCGGCTTCAATTCTTGAGTCAGCTTGATCTTGTATGGGTGTAAACCAAGATCCTTACGCAAAATTCGCCATAACGTGGTCTGGGCGATGCCCAACACTTGAGAACGCCGTGGAATTGACTGATTTGGATCATTTGCTACGGACGTTTCAACGGCAGCGATATTTTCGACACTTCGACCAACCCGTTGTCTCACTGGCACGGCAACATCACACAACGAATATGTAGACTCAAATTTTTGCACTAAACTTGTTACTGCCTGTCTACTAGGGCGAGAATTACGACCGAAAATCGGAGTTAACGCTCTTAAAGTAGCGGTCACCGACTCCGAATTTCTGTAGTAAATTTTTATAATTTGCAGACGTTGTTCCTTCGTGTACTTTACCATGATAAAAATGTTAAGTTTACTGAATAAATTGACAGTGACAGTTCGATGATTAGTGAAAGGGTGCGTTCACAAATTGAATTCAAAGTTGTCAAGTCCCTATTGGAAAACCCTTTAGTAGTTTTCTTAGTTTAAATTTTTAGATTTAGTTGTTAAATTTAATTTTTTTTTGTTGTTGGATTAGTTTAATTTTTCTTAGATTTAGTTGTTATTTTGTTAGTTTAAATTTAGTTGGTTTAGTTAGTTTATTTCTTTTTGGTTATGGTAGTTTAATTTATTATGTAGGTAGTTATTAGATTTTTTTTGTATTATTATTTTTGTAGTTTATAATTTCTTTTAGAACATTTATTTTTGCGTTGTTAGTTTTAGTAATCTATATATATTTGGAAGTTAGATTTTTTTTTGTTTTAGTTTTCTATTTATATTTAAATTGAATATTTATTTAGTGTAGGGTAGATTATTTGTTAAATTTATTCTCGCTTAAATTTCTGTTTTTTTGATTCCGTAATTTTTGCACCATGCCACTATCACGCACGCCAGAAAACAGGGGCGAAGATGTGCTATGCACTATATGCCAGGAGTGGGTGGGACTGGACGATGAAGTCCGCACGAAATGTGGCCACCAATTCCATGAGAATTGCCTAGACAAGTGGATGACGAAACAGCAGATATGTCCCACTTGTAGTAAAGCATTGAGCAAGTCGGACTACTGGTCTTTCCGGGGAGTAGAGGGAGCGATAGCCGCCCCTGGACCGTTGACAAGAAGCAGGGCTCAGTTAACGGTCCCACAGCTTTCAAAAGATGGAGTTTCTCTCCTTAGGGAGTCAAATTTAGATCCTCCACACGAGCTGGGCGGCGGTCAGGCCTTCTACGCTCCGGATGGAACAGTGGTCACCGACCAAGGGAGGGGTAAAGGCCTACCGACACCACCACGACTACCACAACAACCACTACCACTACAACCAATGGAGACAGCTAATGCACGTGTGAATCTTGGAGTTGATGAGATCACTCAACTGATTCGCACTGTGCTGAGGGAGGAGCGATCTCATCAATTCCAAGAGTCGCGCAGTGATCGTTCTCGTTCAACGAACCACACCTCTAGAGCTACAGGTGCTGCTCGGGCACCTGAGAGGGCTCAGCCACCACAATATCCGGTCGCTCAGTTCGCTGATCGTAGGAGCACCGGACCGAATTATAGACGCCGCAACACTACAAGTCCCATACGGACATGGCGATTGAAATTTAACGGAGACGCTAAAGTGTTGCGAGCCGAAGAACTTATATATCGCGCCGAGGCTCTTGCGACCAGCGAGCTGAACGCGGATATGGACTTGCTCGCACGCAGCTTCTACATGCTGCTTGACGGCCGTCCAAACAGTTGGTTCTGGACCTGGCACAGGTCCAATCCAATGCCAACTTGGGCGGTACTAAAGCCTGCATTTTTGCAGACATGGGGTGTGCGAGCAAGTGACTGGGACATTAGACGGCAAATGTTAGCCAGACGTCAAGTCCCAAGAGAGTCCTATCAGATGTTCGAGCAGGACTTGTGTGAGCTCCGAACCTTGCTGTCAAATCCGATGCACGACGGAGAGTTCGTGGAGCTGGTGCGGGGAAATTTGTTGCCAAACACGCAGCAACAAATTTGCCTGCAACAAATTTGGTCGCTTGACCATCTTCGACAGATCGTCTCAAGAGTCGAAGACATTAGACGGTCCACCAATTACGGCTACTCGAGTCACGCCCGAGTTGCTGAGGTCGTGGAGCCTCCTACAGAGGTTTGTGATGAGCGCAATGGTTCCGAAGCCATGGCAGCAATTACATCTGGGGCTCCACTATAATGTTGGAACTGTGAGCGATTAGGTCACAGTTATCGACTATGTGCAGAAGCTCCCAGGGGTATTTTCTGCTATGGCTGCGGAACAAAAGACGTTTTGCGACCGCATTGTGCTCGTTGCAATCGGGAAAACTCCGGAACGGAACGAACCACTTCGGCAAATTCTCGTCCTTTTCGGAGCAACCCACAGCAGCCACCCAAAACGTAGGAGACTCTTCGATCTCCGCAACTTGTGGTGATGATGACGCATCACCAGTCAGGTCGAATACACCGGACCTGACCAAACCATCGGATTTGACAAATGCCACGACTGAGTCTCATTCAGTCGTAATTCTTCAAAATTCCTTACCTCCTGTTCGCAAAGCGCCTGTACCTCGGAAGCCTTACCATGTAAGACTGAAGGAGTACATGGAGGCACGCGACAGGATTTTTAACGATTCTAAATCCCCTTTTGTTAGTATTTCATCTTGTTCCCCATTTCAACCTTCCCCTATTCCAACTCCTAAAAAGGCGGTTTTACGTTTACGCGCATTTTGGCGTAAAGTTCGTGAGAGAAAGAAGGCAGTAATGTCGACTATTATCTCCGAACCTTTTGATGTACGTCCCTATGCTATGGTCTCCCTTTTCAATGTAGACGTTAAAGGTCTTTTAGACAGTGGTGCGAGCATTAGTTGCCTAGGAGCCAATGCACTAGAACGCCTTGAGCGAGCGCAAGTGCATTGGAAGCCGATTTGCCACGAGGTGAAGACAGCTGATGGTGCTTCACAGAGGGTAGTGGGAAGTGTGACGACCGAAATTAAATTTCGTGGAGTTACACAACCTATTACTCTTTACATCGTGCCGAGTTTATCTCAAGATTTGTATCTTGGGGTGGACTTCTGGCGAGCCTTCCATCTTGCTCCATCCATCATCAGCTGTGTCAACACACAAACCACCTCTTCGCAACATGATGCTACTGCGATGCACTCTTTAACGAGTAAAGATGTTGAACGTTTAGAGAACGTTAAGTCCAAGTTCCCTTCTTTCGAACTTCACGGTTTGGGAAAGACTAACGTTCTCGAACACGAAATCGACGTAGGAGAAGCGCGCCCCATCAAACAAAGACACTACCCAGTATCGCCTGCGATTCAAAGCCTCATGTATGGCGAGGTCGATCGTATGCTGGCAATGGGAGTGATAGAGGTTAGTTTGAGTGCGTGGAGTTCGCCGGTAGTGCTCGTGAGGAAACCAGGGAAAGTCCGGTTATGTTTGGATTCTCGAAAGGTGAATAATGTGACGAAAAAGGATGCATATCCACTTCCACATATCGACGGAATCCTTAGTCGATTACCACGAGCTAATTACATAACCAGTCTTGACCTGAAGGACGCCTTTTAGCAGATTCCTCTCGAGGCTAAGTCCCGTGAAATGACGGCGTTTACCATTCCCGGACGACCCCTCTATCATTTCACCCGGATGCCATTTGGGTTGTGCAATGCACCCCAACGTATGTGCCGTTTGATGGATCGTGTTATCCTACCCGAATTGAAGGACCAGGTATTTGTTTACTTGGACGATCTATTGTTGATCTCGGAGGATTTCAATTCTCACTTGGTTTTGTTGGCGGAAGTTGCCGAATGCCTAAGGAAGGCTGGACTTACAATCAATGTGAGAAAAAGTAAGTTCTGTCTGAGGGAAGTGAATTACCTCGGATACATTGTTGGAGATGGAGGCCTGAAGACAGACCCGAAAAAAGTCTCGGCCATGGTCGATTACCCTTCGCCGAAATCCGCACGTCAGGTTAGACGCTTTCTTGGTATGGCTGGATGGTATCGACGATTCATTTTCAACTTTGTAGCCGTGGTCTCACCGATCTCAGACACGCTGAAAAAGGCCGACAAATTTACTTGGACTTCAGAGGCGGAAACTGCGTTTCAGTCTGTGAAGGCCATGTTAACTGCGGCCCCTGTATTGGTAAATCCAGACTTCACTAGACCATTCGTGATTCAATGCGATGCTAGCAAATCTGGAGTGGGGAGTGTTCTTTTCCAGGAGAACAATGATTGATCGGAATCTCCTATTGCATTTATGTCCCAGAAGCTCAATTCCGCTCAACGCAATTACAGTGTTACAGAGCTTGAATGCTACGCCGCTGTGTTGAGCGTGAAAAAATTCAGAGCGTACGTGGAAGGGACATCGTTTAAGATTATAACGGACCATGCGAGTCTCAAATGGCTGATGTCTCAAAAGGATCTCAGTGGACGTTTGGCTCGCTGGAGTTTGAAGTTGCAAGGCTTCGACTTCGTGATCGAACATCGTCGTGGGAGCCTGAATATTGTTCCCGACGCCCTCTCTCGCGTATACGAAGACGGATTAAATGCGCTGATCGACGTTGCACCCATGGTTGACTTGAGCTCTTCAGAATTTCAGAATACGGAATATGAGGATCTGAAGGCAACTGTGGAGGCAAACGCCCCTCGGCTTCCTGATGTATGCGTTAGAGATGGCTACGTGTACAAGCGTACAGAGCCCTATAACGGTGACCCAATCACAGAAGATCGTGCCTGGAAACTTTGGATTCCATCGAGCTTGGCGCCTACTGCGATCGCTCAGGCCCATGAAGCGGATACCATGGTTCACGGTGGGTTCGCCAAAACGCTAGAGCGCATTAGGCGATACTTGTATTGGCCCGGTATGTCTACACAAGTCCGCGATTTCGTTCTTTCGTGTCAGACTTGTAAAGAAACTAAGTCCCCGAATCGTCCGCTTAGAGCTGCAATGGGAGAAGCCTTCAAAACGCAGAAGCCCTTTCAACATCTGTACATTGATGTATTAGGACCATACCCTAGGACCAAAAGTGGAAAAATCGCTATCCTTGTTGTCCTTGACCATCTGTCAAAATTTCCCATCCTTCATCCCCTAAGAAGAGTTACGGCGGGTGAGATCACGACGTTTTTGGAGAGGGATGTCTTCCATATGTTTGGTACCCCCGAGACAATTCTCTCCGACAATGGGTCTCAGTTCAAGTCGGCGACATTTAACTCCATGCTTTCTAAGTATGGGGTTAAACACCTATACACCCCGAAATACCCGCCTCAAGCGAATGCTTCAGAGCGAGTCAACCGTTCTGTTTTAGCTGGACTCCGTGCGTTCATCGTGGAGGACCAGACTCGATGGGACGAAAACTTAAGCAAAATAGGATTTTCTCTTAGGAGTTCAATTCACCAAGCCACTAAGTTTTCGCCCTATCAGGTTTTGTTTGGGACTCACATGATGTCGCATGGGGATGACTACGCTCTGTTGCATCGTTTGAAAGCGCTAGGTGATGTAGACTTGCAACTGGGTCCCAGAGAAGGTACTCCTATCGTGAGGCAACTGGCACAGGCGAATATTCAGGTCGCACACGAGAACAGCAGTAGGCGTTATAATATGCGTGCGGCTCAAACTCAATTTAGAGAAGGACAGGAAGTGTACAGAAGAAACTTTTCCCTGTCCACAGCAGCACAAAATTATAACGCCAAACTGGCTAAAAAGTTCTTGAAGTGCAGGATTCGTCGTGTGCTAGGCAACTCGCGATATGAGCTAGAAGATCTCGGAGGCAAACGTGTGGGAGTGTACCACTCCAAAGACCTTCGTCAGTGACTGGAGCGAGTGACATACTCCGAGAGTGCCCGGTCACTGCAGTCGTGAGCATGAGACGCAAACGGAGCTCACAGCTGCCTTTTTCAGCCTGTTCGGCGTTGTAGACAACGGCGAGCAGTCTGTGTTGTAGTGTCATCTGCGAGAATTGGTGTGGACCAATTAATGCAGTGGCATTACTTTGATCCACACCAATTACACAAAAAACAATCAGTTCAGTGGTTGGGGTTTTTGTTTTGGAGAGTTTTGGGTCTGACAGCTGGCATGAAAAAAAAGTTAGGTTAAGATTTTGGCGCGCACGGGCGAAAAAAAATATTAGTTAGAAATTAAAATGTAAGAAATGAAAAATTATGAGTTAAGTTTTAAGCGCTCGGGCGAAAATTAATATAAAAAATGAGAATTAGTGAAGGATGAGTTAAGTTCGTGTTTTTTTTTTGGCGCGCAGGAGAAAGTTTTTGCGCGCGATCGAAAAAGAAATTGAAAAGGGAGAAGAAAAATGAGAAGTTAAGTTTTTTCGGACGGATAAGAAGAAGTTTTTAAGTTTTTGGCGGGTCCGGAAGAAGAAAATTGGAAAATTAAAGAAAAATAAGAGAGTTACGCGTTCTTTGAATGTTGTGCGGCGTGAGATCGAATAGTGATTGGCAAGCAAAGCAAAAGAGCTGAAAATTTTCGCATGCCAATGTGTTGAAAATTTCCGAGTGAAGCGAGCGGAGAGAAAAGTGGTACGCAAAAGTTTTCGGCCACCATATATAAAAAAATAAAAAAAAAAATAAAAAAAAAAATAAAAAGCAAAGCAATAAAAGTCATAAAATAGAAATTAAAATTAAAAATAAAATAAAGTAAATTAAAAATAAATAAAAATCATAAAATAGGAATACAATTAAATTAAAAATAAAATAAATTAAATTAAGAATAAAGAAAATCATAATGAATTAAATTATAAATAAAAAAATAAATATGACAGACCAGGACAGAAATTGACGCGGACAGAAAATAAATAGTAAAAAAAATTTAAAATAATTGAACAAGAAAAAAAAAACGAGAATGCAGTAGTCAAGAGGTAATTTTTTTTTATTATTGTTTGTTTCTTCTTTTTTTGGTTGGTTTCTTTTTGTTTGGTTTGATTTTTTTAGCGCTGTAAAAATGGCTTAATAGAGCGTCATTGAGATGGATCTTCTCGTTTGAAGACCTTCCGCCCACTCATTCCTCTCTTTAGGGGCCATATTTAAGTATTTTCTTTGAGGACAAATATGGCTACGGTAGGGTGGGCTAGACGGCGCAAAACATCCGCGCCAGTCGAGTTGAAGGGAGTTTTCTCGGTCTCTCATGACCGATTGGGAATCTTATCCCAATTTTATCACCCGGGTAAGTCGGCGTGAAATTTTTGTTGTATAGGCCATGGGTTTTATGGTCTGAAATACGAACAACGTACCCCCCCACAGCCGCAGCTAGCCCGGAAGCCAGCAAGCACGTCGCTCCAGTTCGTATTTCAGCCACCAATTCGGACGTAGGTGGAATTGGACCCTTGTTTCCCGATCCCAACCTTCCCTTCGGTTATTTTGACTTTTTTTAAGTCGAAATAACCACTCCAAGGCCTCCGTTCACAACAAGTTTTAACGATTTGCGGGGCGCCGGGCAGCGAAGAATGATCAACAGGAACGATCGCTGAAGTTACTGCAGAACTAAAAGTAAGTAATTATTTTATTATGGAAAAAAAGTGGCAGCGTATTAGTTAGATACTACGAGTGTGTGTGGATTCGCAGCTAAAGTAAATTTAGTGCACAAGTTTAAAAAGCTTTTAATTTAGAAACTATCATGCGTTTATACTAAATTCGTTCATTTCCAATTTGGTTATGCAGAATTTCATTTATGGATACGATTTAGTTTGCCGAAGGTAAATTAGTACACTAAATTAAATTTTATCAGGAATCAAACACCCCTAAAATTAACTAACACAATTAAATAACATTTTTCTCAATTGATACATATGTATTTAGAAATGAACTCGTTTTGATCGTTAGTATCATTAAGCCGCCCAACCACGTCAAGGTCGCACTGTTTGGGAGGATCTGCAAATAAAATTATTATTATATATAAAACAATTTTTTTTTTTAAATAAATTATCGTCTTCGATTAATTCCAGATTCCTTTCGAATTTCAACTGACGTAAATCGTCTTGCGACTTCAAGCAGCCGTTTCATCCTTAACGTGGTTTTGTTCAGCATTCGTTTACGCATTGAGCGAATGTGATATGGACAAAATAATACGAAAACGGGTAAAACATTTTCTCTATTAAAGAATATATTGTCTACTAATATCATTTCCTTATTTAGGTAAATGGATGAATAGACTTTTGGTTGGGTTCGCTTGAGAAGATGCAGTGAATTCATCCATACTCTTTTCATGTGTTTTAAATAGTATTCTGTTCTATTCTATTCGATTCTTAAATATACTTCTAGTATTCTAACGTTTATTTTATTATTTTATTATTATCTATTAGTCATCTTTGCCTTACATAACTAAAATTTATCATTTTTTCAGGAGAAGCACTTTCATTTTGAAATTTGATTTAAAGTTTAATGCCGCGAAGTACTTTTTCTTTTGTGAACACTTAAAACTTGTACAGTTAAAAATGTGTTGTTTTACAAGATCAAAACGCCGTAAATTTAGAGTATATTTTTTAAAAAAAGGGAATATTGATGTTTTAGATTTTTAATCGCGCGATAGTTTAGTTGAATGGCTAGTGGCTATGAAGATATATGGAGGAGCGCACACCGATCGTTTAGTTTCGTCCATGTAAAATATGGTGCATAGAGCTGTATCAAAATTTTCACCGAGGCACTTTTCGAATATATTGTTGCGAGGTAGGGGTTCGCCGGGATTTCAAGTAAAACACAATTCGGTTAAAATCAAAATAAGTAACAATTTATTTATTCGCACTTTAATTTTGTTTGCACAATTATTCCCACTACATGGCAATACCGCCCGCTTATCTATATCGCTTGATTCGATCACACGCAATTGATCGCTTTCCACCAATACGGTCGCGTATACACGCTGGCTGTCACAGTCGACGTAATAAAAATTACTATGTCCCTCGCTGAAAGCTTTATCTGCTGTTATACCAGTTGTCTGTAGTCGAGACTGTTCTTGAATCTTCGCTCGGTGGTGTGTGTGGATGGTACCCGAAAGCTTGAGAACATTCGATTTGCTGTTCTAGTACATTCGAGCGCGTTCGATTAGAAGAGAGGTATAATCTTGTTGCTCCGCTCTCCTTATATACTCAACTAGGCATTTGATTGGGTTTCTTTGCAGCTTAGGTATTCGGTTGTTGCTGTTTCCCTATTCGTAATCGGTCGAGGTGCGCGGCTGCCAGGCTTGCACGTAACAATATACTTCTTTTTTATCATCATCATCAATGGCGCGACAGCCCAAATCGGGCCAGGGCCTGCAGGATATATTGTCTGAAGTCATCTCGGTTCAGCGCCCGCGTCCTCCAATTTGTGCATCTAAGAAGCGATCTGCAATCTGCGTCAACTGAGTCCTCGTATCTTTTTCGCGGTTTTCACACCGGTCGTTTACCATGAGTTCTACCTTTCAGCGTGCGTTTGGGAATTCTTCCGTCGTCCATTCGCTCCACATGGCCTGCCCATTGTAGCTTACGACATTTTATAAGAGTCGATGAGGCTGGGTCGTCATAGATGTTATACAACTCGTTGTTTCGGATACGCCTTCTCTTACTGGTCCCAAAATTCTTCGAAGAATTCGTTGTTCAAATGCGTCTATTGATTTTTCAGACGCTTGGGTGAGAGTCCACGTTTCGCTTGCATATAGTAGCACAGGTCTTATTATGGTCTTATATATGAGAAGTTTGCTCAGCCTGTGCACTTTTTTCGATTTTAAGATCGGGAGAACCGTGAAATGCGCCTTATTTGCTAGTGTGATCCGTTGTTTTACTTCGTCTCGTTCGTTGCCGTCTATTACAAGTATGAGAAATGATCCACATTCTCCAGGTTGTAGTCCCCCACGGTCATATTTTCTCTAGTTGCCACGTTTCTTCTTGTTTGGGTCATGAACTTGGTCTTATTCTCATTGATCATTAACCCGATATCCTTTGCCGCTGAGTCTAAACTTCCTTCGCGTCTTGAACAGATCTGGCCATGATGCTTATGTCATCCGCGTACACCACTAGTTGAGTGGACTTGATTAGTAGTGTACTTCTGGTATCAACGGGTACCTTTCTGATGACATATTCTAGGGCGAGATTGAAGAGTATGGGAGCGAGTCCATCTCCCTGCTTCAGGCCGGATTCTGTTCGAAAGCTTTACTTTTATCTTATACCATGTGTGAAAATTCGGATATATATATTTATTTTCAATCCCTTTGGATATTTTTCTCAGGTATCCGTTACATAGCCACGTATTATGTTGCTTCTGAAAAAAAAATTTACAGTTTCTGTAATTATCCGAACATCTCCTTTTTTAATGAGAGCTCGTTGATGAAATATGGTTTTAGAAATGATCGATTTTCGATTCGTAATTATTGTAACATCTAGTTTTAATATTAGGTACGTTCTTTTGAACTGGATCAGATCATAGTTGAAAAGAACGCTGTGGATCATCCATACAAATCAATTTAAACGGTTGGCATTCCTGCCAGTAAATGTCATGTATTATGTGTCAGCTGTCTGTCAAATATTTATTGATATTTTCTTGGCAAATACAATAGTGAACATTTCATAATGGATATCAACGAATTAGAAGCAGTAAGTACTTAAAATTACTATGTACGCAGATATTTGCGCATATTCTTTTATTAAATCCGGAAATATTTATTTGTTAGATTTTGGGGTCGTCAGAATCGGAAGAAAATTTTTCCTTATTCGATTCGTCGCCATCTTCTGAATCAGAAGGAGAAGCAGTAAATGGGGTAGCAAACTTTTTGGACACCATAGAGAACTTCTCTAGCGAAACCTTCAAGAGTCATTTCCGCCTACATCGAAGTACAACAAATTGTTTAATTAGTAAATGAAATGGTTTTTTTTTCTTCATAAACTAACTACGATAATTTCAGATACGTACGCGTCCTCTGAGGTGATTCGTAGCATGCGGAAAGGTGGTCGGCAGCATGTGGGTGCAAACAAAGAAATTTATATATTTCTTTGGTATATAAGCAACACCAACACGTTTCGCGAGTTAGCAAATCTATTTAACATATCTAAGTCAACAGCGTGGCATGTAGTTGTACGTGTTTCCAGCTGGTTAGTCTCTATCGGTCATAACCACATAAAATGGCCCTCGAGGGATGAAGTGGAATCAATAGCAGCGCGCTGGGAGCAAAAGAAAAAAATTCCTGGTGTGATTGGTGCCATTGATTGTACCCATATCTCAATCATAGGCCCAAAGAATAATAAAGAATGTTATTTCAACCGTAATAGGTACTACAGTATACACCTGCAAGCAGTGGTTGATGTTGACAAACGATTTGTAGATATCTTCGTTGGAGAACCGGGCTCATTGCACGACGCTCGAGTGTTACGAAGGAACGATCTATATTTGAGATTTTGTCCCTTCCGTTCAGATCATTTTAAATATTACGAACTTACTTGCGACTAATGCTGTTATGACACTGGCTATTTTTGCGGCTTTAAAGCGGCTAGACAATCCAAATGGAGAGGGATGGAGACTTTTACATACAATTTAGACATTGGTGTGAGAGAGACAGTCCGAACAGCAAACTAGGGGTAACTGTCAAAAAACAATCCATAACTGTCAAAAAAAAAGCGGCAACAAAGCGCATTCGAGCAGTGTTTCGCAACATTCTAGCACTTAATCCAAGAAAAATCCGCTGGCGGCTAGATTTTCCAGCCGCTACCGACTTGTTTTTGACAGTTCGTTATGTATAAATTGTGGAAAGTGTCATGTTATGTTATGAAACGCGCTAAGATCAGTATTTTTTATAACAAATCAGTTGTTAATTTCGTCTAATAGATGCCGGTAGCATCAGCAAGGGTATTTCTTAGCGGTAATCTCTTTCTCTCTATATTGGTCGCCTTGTCGCACGATTGACTTTTATTGCACTTGAAACTAGCGAGGAAATAGCCAGTGTCATAACAGCATAACTGCGACCCAAAGTAGAATGAGGCAGCGCGACGCAGCTTGACGCTGCCAATAAATAAGCAAGTCTGATAACTATTCACTGTCTGCGTCAGTTTGAGTATTGAATAAATTTCAAATTTTCCAAAAAGCGTTCGTATTCGTACATACGAAGCAGCGAACAATTAAAATCGATTTTTAATTCAGTCCGGTCATATCAAGTAACGATTCGATGTTTTAAAGATAAAAAAGTCACTTATCGATTTCGAGGTTAACTACAGGCTACGGAAAAGTTCAGAGTTGACGAACATTTTTGGATGGCTGCGTAAGGCTGCCTTCGTCTACGTTCGTTGTGACTACCACAATGGAAATACATCGCGCTCTACTTTTTGACAGCCAGACTGCCTCGGACTGCGTTGCCGTTGTGACTTAGGGGTTATGCTTGAGTCACATACAAAGTAGAATGAGGCAGCGTGACGCAGCTTGACGCCGCCAATAAATAAGCAAGTCAGATAACTATTCACTGTCTGCGTCAGTTTGAGTTTTGAATAAATTTCAAATTTTCCAAAAAGCAGCGAACAATTAAAAACGATTTTTAAGCTAATTTTAATTCGGTCCGATCATATCAAGTAACAATTCGATGTTTTAAAGATAAAAAAGTCACTTGTCGATTTCGAGGTTAACTACAGGCTACGGAAAAGTTCAGAGTTGACGAACATTTTTTGATGGCTGCCTTCGTCTACGTTCGTTGTGACTACCACAATGGAAATACACCGCGCTCAACTTTTTGACAGCTAGTCTGCCTCGGACTGCGTTGCCGTTGTGACTTAGGGGTTACACTGAAAGTGTAAGGTACACTAAAGTGTTAACTTAACCTGGCAAAAAGAACAAACCTAATACCGTAACCCTAGTGCAGATCGGTGGGAAAGATAAGGAACTAATAACTTCTTATTTCTTATCTTCGCGACCATAACATCGTGCGCTAAGACATTTTCCTACGCCGACATTCGCAGATTTGTCTCCGAAAGTTCGGGAAGCATTTGTCTCGATACTGCCCATTTTCCCATAGGCCGTCTCGAATAGCATCGCAAAAAGCCACGGGGCTAAAGGTATTAGGTCTGTTCTTTTTGTCGGTGTAGTGTACTCAGTGTACACTTTCTGCCCTAATGCTGTTCTTTTTGTCGGTGTGACGTCAGAGGTTGCTGTTCTTTTTGCTAGTGTAGTGTACTCAGTGTACACTATCTTACACTGGATCGGGAGCCGGTGTAAGATCTTCTTCTTTGCCATCTGTCAGAATTGATGGCTCTATGCAGATAAAATTGACTTTGTGCATTTATGAAAATACTGTTTTGAATGAATAAATGCAAGAATATTGAATGGCAATAAATTTGCATTGATAGAAGTGAAAGAATAAAACAAATAAAAAAGTTCGGAATTTTAGCTGTCATTTTTCTACACTAACCCGTTCTTTATGCGCGATCTAAACTCTACACTTTCAGTGTAAGTTGTATCCCATTTTCAGTGTAAGTTACACTAAAATGTGAACTTCACCTGGCAAAAAGAACAAACCTATTAAAACTCCCTTTTTCGCGTTCATGTGTGACGAGAAACGTCAAACGGAACCGTCATGGCGGTTTGAATAAAATGTACAGGGTGAGCAAAATTAAAAATTTGAAATCGGTTTTCTATATAGTGACTGGTGAGATTCTCGCAGACGCTCCAAGTGGGAATCTATAGTATTTATAATTCTGCAAAATGTTTTTAAGATTATTTTTCTTCTCTCTGTTTAGGTCTTTATTATAGGTTAGTCCCTATGCTATTGTGAATGGATAAACTGTATCCAACTTCACATCAAAACAATGACAACGTCAAAATCGTTCCTCACATATGTGCTGCTAATTCCAAAAGCTAGAAAAGTCATAACAATAGATTTTGTTCTTTCGACCAGCTGATAAATTGGTTAATAATTTGTGAAAACAAAATTAATTTCACGTTTTCAATTGTTTTGTCTTATGGACATGCAGCGCTGAAATTAGTTGGCTTCAGTCGATTCGATTGTCATAATTCCTATATATTTCTATTTTCGTCGAACGACCGTTAAAGACAGTTGTTTCATTCACGAACTTTGGTAATTTTGTAGGAAAGGGTGGGCTTTAATGACTAGAGGGTACAAATACAACCAACTAACACGCACGGGATATCAGTTATGAAAGCAGTTGAGGCTAAAGTCGTTGTTCTCGGCTCAGAAGGTGAGTCTAGCCATACACTTTGCTGACAAATGAGACTGCGAAATTTTACACTAAAAGAAGTTCAATTCGGAAAGTAAACAGAGAAATTGTTACTTGTTCAATTCCGAGACTTAACCTTATCAGCAAGATTAATATCGTCTGTTTTGTTGTTTTAGGTGTCGGAAAAACCAGTCTAGTTACTCGCTATGTTCAAAATGTTCTTTCCTCAGACCAAGGACCGACAATAGCTGCCTCGTTCTACAGTTGTAAGCTCTACTTAGATGGAGTCAAAGTCAAATTGCAGGTAAGTCATTACGGCATTATCTCAGTTTAGTTTTCTTTATGGATTGCGTCGAAGAGTGTTTATGCAATGAAACAAATTGGATGAGAAAACATACTTCTCACTTAATTAGTTGATTAAATACCTTCATGTC
The DNA here is from genome assembly GCA_951812415.1 of Beris morrisii. Classification (NCBI taxonomy): domain Eukaryota; kingdom Metazoa; phylum Arthropoda; class Insecta; order Diptera; family Stratiomyidae; genus Beris; species Beris morrisii. The sequence continues at coordinate 91,122,808 of OX638311.1, forward strand.
CTCCCCTATTTAAAAGTCGTAGTAAGTAGCAAGTCGGACTTGCATATGAATTTTACTCTTTCAAATGCAATAAGTTCATATATTGATACCCAGTAGGACTAGCATTGATTACCGGATCGATGTTGTAATCAACGAAATGTAATAACCCAGGCCTTACCAATTCGATTACACTGCTAATTACCTTATCATACAAATGTCCGCGAAAGTAAGGCATTACCTATTGCATGAAATGTAATGCACTACTTCGGTTCTGTAAGGTAATTGAAGAAGCCATGGCTTATGTGGGAGCGTTATCGAAATCATTACAAAGTTATCAGTTCAATAATTCGTTTTTATCGCGTTGTTATCAGAGACTCTTCATATGAGACAAGTTATACCATCCCAAATGTCTAATCTAAAACAACTTCTTTCATAAATACGTGCATCATTCAAATAAATTAAAAAAAATTTTCATTTTTTTTATAATCCATGTGTATGAGATTATCGGGCCTATTACGAAACTCGACTCGACCAAAAAACTCACATTCTGCGACTATGAAACTCGACGAGTGCTTACTTGTCGAGTTTCACTCGACTTTTAGTCGAAAAAAAGCGTGAGTTAAGAGAACTGCGTATTATGAGAGCCGATCGAGTGAGTATTTTCTTATAAGAAATGTCAAACTCACTCGACTGCTGGAAATGAAGTGACTTTCTAATTGTCGAGTTTCATAATACCAACTTTAGCTCGAGTCGAGTCCAAATGTGAGTCGAGTTACTCACTCGACTCGAGTTTCGTAATAGGCCCGTATATCTTTTATTACTAGTATGAAATCTTTTAGAATATAATTCATTTAATCTATTCATTATTAATGTAATTAATTTCATTTATTATTTGGCCGACATCTGTGCAAAAAGTAACATGTAAATTATTCGATTATTTTTTGTAGCTGGTATAAGACTATTTTACAATATTTCACAATAAATCACTTCTTTTGTCATTGACCACGTTTCTAGAACTGAAGTAATTCGGAAAATGTCACTGCATCTCAAATTACGAAACGAATTTCATATTCGTGTTTTTCCAACAGCAAAAAATTTGATACGAGCGCTTACCAGTTGCATAACTACCTCTTACTTTGGTAAGTCCTTACTCCATTTGAGCTTGTCTTCAAAGAAAACATCAGCGACATGCAGAAGTACTGCCTCGAAGTCCAACTGGGTAACTTCTTGCAGACAGAGTAGACAATCGTCGAAGGCGTAAGTCGAGGGAGATTGTACTATATACTCCTTTCCTTTCCTTTGTTTATTAGTTTCGCAATATACGAAGCTGTTTGGCCTCACGAGAGGTGATATTGGATAGGATAAAAACATTGAATATGAGGTCTTTCACCTGATTTTTGTCGTGAACGGTTACCGTGAAGAGTTTATTTCGACTTAAAAAAGTAAAAATAACCGAAGGAAGAGTTAGGGTTCAGAAAACAGTCTGCCAATTCAGCCTACATCCGAATTGGTGGCTAAATGTAAAAGTGACGTGCTTGATGGCTTCCGAGCTTGCTGCGGTGGTGGGGATATATTCTGCACATTTCACACCATAAAACCGATGGACTGAACAACCAATATTTCACACTGACTTACTCGGGTGATAAAATTGGGATAAGATTCCCAATCGGTCATGAGAGACCGAGAATAACTGCTCCTCGACTCGACTGGCGCTAGTCTTGTGCGCGTCTAGCCCACTCTACCTAAGACATGGGTCTTTCAATAAGAACGTTCAATTTTTAAATGTAAAGAAAACAAGTTGTGTGTGAGATATCCACCGAATTCTTTTTTTAATTGAAAGAATATTTTATGGCATTAAGTGTAGAATATAACGTCGTTCAAATGTCTGCCCGGCTTTGCTTGGTGTCACGTATTCGAGAGGTCCAATTTTTTTTTTTATTCTTAATTTTAAAAGCTGAATAAGTCCCATGTCAAGGGCACACTTTCAAGGGCACAGTCCGAAGAGCTGGAGGCAGTACAGTTTCACAGCTTATCGAACTGGAAAAATTTCACCATATCAACATACTCATGCTGTATGCTGACATTGGGCTCAACTTGATGTGCTCCTCAGTCAGTACAGTGAACTGGTATTAGAGGTAACTAGGGATGGGTTGATATCGATATGATTGCGAAAATGCACTATTATTAGCTTATTGCAGAATATCTGATTGCTGAAAAAAATTGTAACACGGTATAAAATCAAAGCTAAAAAAAACAATAAAGATGTTAAACGTTACGGAATTACCCCATGTATGCTGACATTGGGCTCAACTTGATGTGCTCCTCAGTCAGTACAGTGAACTGGTATTAGAGGTAACTAGAGATGGGTTGATATCGATATGATTGCGAAAATGCACTATTATTAGCTTATTGCAGAATATCTGATTGCTGAAAAAAATTGTAACACGGTATAAAATCAAAGCTAAAAAAAACAATAAAGATGTTAAACGTTACGGAATTACCCCATCTACCCTTGACCAAACTTACGAGGTGCGAAATCACACAGATTTACTCGACTATCCTTTTCATTGTCCGATATACTCGTATGTAAGTTGTAACGAAACGCTTTCCGTGCTAGACGGATATCGCCACGTCTTCAGATTAACGGGTCCCTCTGGGTCTTTACAGCACATTTTTGCCGGCTACTCAGGAACGTGGGAGTGGGGTACTTCAAAATACGACCCAGAGGGAGTCTCCGTTTTTGCTAGTGCTGTCTAAATATTTATATAATGACTGCACTCAGGACAGAAAGAGAGAAAAAAAAATCAAATAATAAGAAAAAGAAGGGAAAGGACATGGTTTGACTAGGAATGACCCAGCAGCGCTCGCTAAACCACCGCTTTAAGTGGATTTCCCGCCCGTCATGCCGCTACTATAAGGGACCACACATTGCACCTGAAAATAGGTCGATGAGAGAAATGAAGCCAGCCCGAGCCCTGACGCGACCGATCCTCCAGGAATCCCTCGTATTTCTTACTGGGTCAACATCTTCGCCCTCTTATTTTCTTTCAAGCTAAGCAAAAACAATATAATTACTTACGTATTGGTTAGCACACAAACTAAAACCCTGAAACAACTTACACTTATCTTCACAAAATCTTAATATAAGAGAATAAAATAATAAAAAAAAACCGAAACCGTGTAATTCATTAATTAATATTAAAATTTATTAAAAAAATTCAAATTTTCATCTTTTTTCTTAACCTATGGTACCTTCTAATCGTTGGGGCCCTTGTCGCTTCGCTGAGTCTTGAAGAACTTCTCGGGATTTTTTTGTTCTATTCCAGGTTTTTCAACGAATTCAAGTAATTTACTATATTCACTTTTGGTGATTTTTAATCCGCTTTCGCACACATTTATTAGTTTTTCACTGTAGTGGATTTTATTGTTCGTTGCTTAATTGTCACTTTTATTTTTATTTACTTCTAACTTCCTTTTTTTCACCCTTTAAAATATTAACATTTTTGGTTCTAGACATTTAAATAAAACTCCGCCATCCGTCTTCTTTCACTCTTCAAACTCTAGTCCCCTAGTCCTGCTACTTATTCCACTTCCAAACAAAAATGAACGGTTTTCCAAATTCACCTCCCGAGTTTTGGCGCGCTTTCCTTCTCATTTCAAATTGTTTTCCCAGAGGGCACTAATTTTTATTACAGCGGTTAAAAAAATTACATATATAAATTTAAGAAAAATACGATAAAAAAATTCATTTCAGATGGTTCTAGTTTGAACAAAAAAATTATATAGCAACTCAAGAAATTTTTTTTTTTTTTAATAAGGGAATGATTTAATGAGATCGACCGACCAATGTATAAAAAAAATAATGAGAAATATAAGGAATGTGCATGCATATATATTTACATATAATAAATAATAAAAAAATCGTGATTTCGTCACAAAGTTCTATTCAATCCCATTGTTATTTTAAATCGAACAACACCCACCCCTTCCTCGTGAATATCAAATATTAGTGAATATAAAATATTATTAGTGAATATAAAATATTAGTGAATATAAAATATTCGTGAATATTTGATATCAGCGAATCCATATGAATATGTGATATCAGTGAATACATACGAATATGAATATCTGGCCTAATATATGGTAGGGAATATTCCAATATCATATCATGACGAAAAATGTTAGTTGCTAGATATCAGGAACCGATTATGCTAGGAGGCTGAAATTTAGAACTTATGTAGAACTATGATCGTGGACACAATTGCTAAAAAATTGTCATAATAGGTTGAAGGGTGTGGGAGTGGGGGAAACAATGTGTCCGAAACGCTTGAAAGCTGGGATTGAAACATTCTAAAATCCATATCTCCTGACCGGCTGATGCCAGAAGGTTGAAACTTTGTGGTTATCTTAAGGGATAATGGAAGATTAGATAGGGTCTAAACATTTTATAGGGGATGGTGGGCTGTGGAGGTGGGGGGTGAAAAACTTTGGATATCAATTTTTTCCGAACCAATTACAGCAGGAAGATTAAATTTGGTTTCTGTATATAGGATTACAAGTGGAGTCTTCTGAATGTGAACTTTTTGAGGAGGGAGGTGAGGCACAAAAGTGAGGGGCTATTCCCTTCAAAAAATAAATTTTGTATATCTCAAGAACAGTACCAGATATGATCTTAGAAATTTTACAGGAGTTAGGCCCAGTAGACTTCTAGCAGGCAAAACAATTTTGAAGGTATGCTTGTAGGGGGTGATGTCGAGAGAATAGGAAAAGGAAAAAAATCTGATTCTAACTTTTCGAGAACCGCAAAGGATAGAAAACTAAATATTTACGACTATATTGAGGGCATTCTAGAGAAAGAAGGCAGGCACTTTAAGAAGGAAAGGGTCTGGGAAAGTACACCTGTGCAATTTCGAACTTACCAGCTTCACATTAAATAAGGAAAGTGTAAATGAGTAAGGGAAGATTATGTTAGATTTAATCAATGAGTTCAATATTTATCGGAAGGGAAAGGACCGAAGGGTAAATCTGTTTATTTATTTTAGTTCATACTAAGTTACCAAAGAATATATAGCAATATTTGTACCTTTAGTAGGTAAAAAAAAGGGTAGTTTGTAGAGCCGGCAGAAAAGCCGCACATACCTCCCATGAATCCATAGAAAAGAAGACGTTCAGTAAATGTCTGCTTTGAAGCTATGAATGGCAATGTATACAATTTATTGTAAGAGGAAAAGAAGTGTAGATTGGTAAATTAGAGCAATTTGGATCCAAGTAAATAAAGAATAAATAGATCGGCATATCCATGGTATGAGAAAGGGTCGATGGAAAATGAATATCATGATATTCGAATATCTGATATCGGCATATTCCTAATATCTAATATATCCAAATATTAGTAATATCATAGCGAATACTAATATATTTGTCTCATCTCTAGAGGTAACACAAAATAACACACCCACCTAAATTAAAGAATTAAAAAATTAATATAAAAACTTTAAAGATAAAAAAAATAATATAAATAATAATAACAAAATTAAAAAAAAAAAAATTAACTGAATAATCCAGGATAATAAAAAAAAATTTAAAAACAATGAAAAAACGAAAAAAATCCAACATTAGAACATTAGAGATTAACGGAGTTAAAGAAAAAAGGAAATAATAATAGTATTAGTTAACCAAAAATCATGCACAACAACAAAACAAACCTTCACCATTATCTTCTTTTTTTCTCTAATATACAGGGTGTTCGGTACTCCGTGGAAAACCTTGACAACCTGACAACCTAAAAAATAACGTTCCAAATAGCCTCCTCGTTATTCCTTAGGTTGTCAGTCGCATAGTAACCTACACCGCATCTCAGCATTAAACACGTTTCGGACTTCAACCCATAAAATATATATATGTGGGATTTGGTCCCAATAAAGTCGATAAATGTTCAAGAAATGTAATATAATATAAAATGAAATATAAAATGTGAAATAATAAAAATGAAATAATAAAAATGAAACAATGAAAATGAAATAATAAAAATATACGAAATATGCGTCGTGCGTCGTTCGTCGTGCGGCTTTCGTCGAGAGAAGAGCGTAGCCATCCGGTGCTTTCCTTTTTATATGGTGATTCCCGGAAGTGGTTATTGCTGAACATAGTGAAGTTAGGCAAAGTTTACCCTACTTCGGTTTACAATGCCTAATCATTCCTCTACGCTGATACTGAATCCTACATTCGGCCGTCCTGATAATGTAGCCGACCCCGGCGTTTACCCCATCTACTTCTGCTTTTTTGTCGTTTTCGTTGTATCTTCTTCTGTTATATTCGTCGTTGAACGTCGATGTCTTCGTCGTTGTCATCTTCGTCGTTGTTATCTTCGTCGTTGTTGTTGCTCGTTTCCTCGTCGTATTCGTTTATTCGGTAATTTCGCTGTTATTTTCGATTTCGTTATTAGCTTCCCCGTTATTATCGTCTTCGTTGCTGGCGTTGATATCTTGTTCGTCGTATTCGTCATCGGTGAAGTCGTTGCAGTAAAACTTCATGAAGCCACTGCTAGTTGAGGTTGTATATGGTCCTTCGCAATCTCCAACTTTTTGTACGTCGTAGCGATCGTTATATTTTACCTTTGTGACCTTGTAGGGTCCCAAAAATTTCGGTGCAATTTTTAGTCCGACGCCAAATTGAGTGCGTTGAATAGCCACGATGTCTCCAACTTTAAATTTAGTGGCTGGTCTTCGTCGTAGATTGTAGCTGCGTCTGTTCTCGAATTGGATTTCTTCTATTGCTTTTGTTGCTGATGATCGTAATTCGTCTCTCTGGGATTCGAAACATCTGATAACTTCTTCCTCAATTATTTTGGCTATGGTGACGTCTTCTGGGTTCCTCATTTTCGTACCGAAGAGTAGTTCAAATGGTGTTAATTGAACCGCTCTGTTGAAGGAGTTGTTGAGATGTCGTTGAACCTTCTCGACATGTTTATACCAATGACCTGGAATATCTAATGCCAATTTAGTGAGACAAGAAATTACCATTTGGTTAATCCTCTCGACCTGGCCGTTACCGCGGGGAACACCGGTTGTCGTTAAAACATGTTCGATGTTTTCGTTACGACAATATTCCGCGAAAACCGACGAGGTGAAACACGATCCGCGATCTGTGATAAACCGGCGCGGGTTTCCGAACACAGATTGTTGTAATTTTAGTTTTTGTAACACTTCATTTGCTCTTGTCGTTTTAACAGGGTATAACCATACGAATTTCGTGAAACTGTCCGTTACACTCATAATATACCGGTATTGTTTGACAAGTTTTAAGTATTTTGTAACACTGTCCGAAGTCTGGTGATCCGATTCACTTGTTGTAGTTGTTCCCATTTCAGTTGACTCCTCTTCGGTCTTAGAAAGTTGTGCGGATTCAGAAGTTCGATTCGCTTGTTCATTTACCTCGGAAATCTTACTGACATTCTCCGACGAAATTTCAAATTGTTGCTGTATCGGTGTACTGTTGAAAACGTTCGCGTTCGATGCCGCACCGACCGGACTTCATTCCAGGCTTGCTATACTGCCACCATGCTTCATTGTGCTTGTTAGAAGCTTATTTTCAACTCGTGCACCGCGTAATTTATCGGCATTCGTTTCACTTTCGCCTTGATCATTCTTCAAACTGTTCGATTCGTCGGCTATTTCTACTATTACGTCTGGCTTATTATCGGTATCAATGTAGGCTTCGAATATCATGCCATTACTTTCAATTAATTTGCACATATTATGATTGTTGTTGTTGTTGTTGTTTGTAGTGGGGGAAGATACGCAACAAAGCCGCGCATCTTGAGCACTCAGACAATTATTGCCCATTGCACTCGAGTCCCCCAGTCTCTACCCGAACTTCTTCGTCCTCCTCACGAAATTCAAGAGCTCAGGTAGGGATCGAGAACGGAGTTCTTCCATCCTCATAACATCGACGCCGTATACGTGCACTCTCGCAAAAGAGTAAGCTGGACACTCAAGAAGGAAATGTTCCGTTGTGTCGTCGCTCTCGTCGCAAGCAGTACACATGGGGTCGTCAATGATTCTCAATCTGACCATGTGTAGGCCACACGAGTTATGCCCTGTGAGGACACCAACCATACTACTACATTCTTTCCTGCTCAATTTGAGAAGGAAAGATGCGGTTCGTCCACTTGGTCCGTCAACAAGGTTTCTGGTCTGCCGCATACCCGGGAAAAGCCGCCATCTCTCAACGTGTGATTTACTCACCCACTCAGCAGTGGCAGCCCTAACAGAGGCTACAGGCACACCGAAAACTGGTTCTGGTCCGACCATGGCTGACTCCGATAATGCCTTTGCTAATGCATCAGCTATTTCATTGCCAGTTATACCCTGGTGACCTGGAACCCATATGAGCTTTAAGTCATTGAATCTGCCAACTGAATTCAACCGTTCTTTACACTCACGTACCATCTTCGAAAAGACGATTGGATTATCTAGGGATTGTAGAGCGGCCTGACTGTCGCTGCAAATGCAGATCATCCTGCCTCTCCATCTTCCCTCTATAATTCATTCTACTGCCTTAAGGATCGCATAAACTTCAGCTTGAAATACCGAAGAATGTTTTCCTAGGGCGAAAGAGTACCTGAGATCTTCAGTCTGCAGATACATTCCAGCTCCCGACCCGTCTTCAGTCATTGAGCCGTCCGTGTAGAATATATCAGTGAATCCGCTAAGCAATGCGGACTGGTTTTCCCACTCCGCCCTACTCGGGATCTCCACCTGATATCTTCTATTGAGCATACAGATCGGAGTCATAGCATCCGAAGGCATATCGAAGATAGGGTTCTCAGACAACCTTCGAGCCATTTCTCCATGACCCGTGCAATGCTCTTTCCTCCACAAGCCTAATCTCATTAGCCTGTGCGTAGCTCTCATTGCTTCCGCCTGAACAACAATGTCAAGCGGTGGCAGATTGAGCAGTGCATCGAGTGCCGCACCCGGTGTGGTGCGCAAGGCACCTGTTACACCGATGCAGACTGTCCTCTGTAGTTTAGCGAGACTAGCTCTAATGTATGCACATTCGGACTTAGTCCACCAAACCACTGATGCATAGATTAGGATGGGTCTTATAATGGCCGTATATAGCCAATATACCATTGAAGGCCTAAGACCCCATGTTCTTCCAAAAGCTCTCCGGCACTGCCAGAATGTTACTAGCGCACGGTTTGCCTTTGTATCTACATGTTCCTTCCAGAGAAGCTTGCTATCCAGGATAATCCCCAGATACTTAACTTTCTCCGAGAGCTGAATAGTTTCACCCTTCAGCATAGGCAACACTAAACCTTCTGTTTTTCTTTTCCTAGTAAACAAAACTAGTGCGGTTTTGCTAGGACTCACAGAAAGTCCGTGCCTTTCACACCAGCTATCTATAACCCATAGGACTCTCTGCATTTTGTCGCAGACATCCCTGAGCGATAGCCCAACAGCTAGTGCAGCCACGTCATCAGCATAAGCTTGTACGTGAATATTCAGATCCTGCAGTTCGAGAAGCAGAGAGTCTATGAGCATACTCCACAACAATGGCGAAAGGACCCCGCCTTGAGCACAGCCCTTACTGACCCCCGTTGTAGCATATTGCCCATCCCCCGCCTCCGTGAATAGCATTCTCTGTGTGAGCATGGAGTGAATCCACTTGACTAAAATGTCATCTACCCCATGTCTTTTGGCAGCATCACACAGTGATTCGAAGGGCGCACTATCAAAAGCACCCTCAATGTCCACAAAAAGGCCCAGCGCGTACTTTTTCCGGTCCAGCGCCCCTTCTATTCTGGATACCAGAGAGTGAAGCGCTGAATCACAAGACTTTCCGCTCTGATACGCATGTTGTTCCGAACAAAGAGGATGCGCTCTGAGAGCCACTTCCTTAATGTGCTTCTCTACCAGTCGTTCCAGACTTTTCAGAACAAACGATGTTATGCTGATTGGCCTAAAACTTTTGGGCAAAGTATAGTCGTCTCTCCCTGGCTTCGGGATGAACGCTACTCTGACCGGTTGCCATGAAGATGGTACGTATCCATGCGCCAAGCATGCAGAAAATATCTTTCTGAGGATCGGCACTAGAACAACTGCTCCCTCTTTTAGCATTATCGGATAGACACCGTCCACTCCTGGTGACTTGTAGCTGTCAAACGATGAAATTGCAAATTTCACCCTCTCAGCAGTCACTACAGCGGACGCCGTATACCAACTGCGCCTGGGCGCTCTGTCCTTGGTCGGACAGAGTGTCTGAACCACGCATTGATCGCTTTCGATCACCTGATTTCCTGGAAAATGGGTCTCAAAGAGGGTTCTTAGTGACTCCGTTTTCGAAGTGGTATATGTACCATCAGGTTTCAACAGGGAGTCGAGCCTGGCCGTGTTGTCTTTCTGAAAGACTTTGTGCAACCTAGCTGTTTCCCTGGTTCCTTCCAGACTCTCGCAGTAGTTCCTAAAAGAGGCTAGTTTTGATGTCTTAACCAGCTTCTTATATTCCCTCTGCGCTGTCCGGTAGTAATCCCAGTCGGTCTCTGAACCACTCTTAAGTGCACGATTTAGAAGCCTTCTGGTGGTTTTTCTGAGCTTCTGCAGGTTCCTAGTCCACCAGGGGACTGTGGTTCCGCATCGACTCTTGCTGACAGGACACGATTCCGCAAAACATTGACTTAAGGTTAGACTTAGACAAGAAGTCACTTCCTCAATCATATCAGGCGTCCTCATCTTTCGTGGTATTTGAGACCTCTCCTGTAAGAGAGATCTAAACAAAGTCCAGTCTGCATTCCTGGGATTTCGTATAGCCGGTATGACAGGTTTGTCAGCTGCCAGTCGAAATTCCAGATATCTGTGGTCCGACAGAGTTTCCTCTTCCAGGACGCGCCAATCTATTATGGATTCCGCAATCCTAGAAGACGACAACGTCATATCTATCACTTCCGTCCGCCTCGTCGTAACAAACGTTGGCTTGTTGCCTCTGTTGTTTACTACAAGGCACGACGCCATAATGAACTCCAATAACCGCTCACCCCTAGGATTGCATTTGCTGCTGCCCCAAACAGTGTGTTGAGCATTAGCATCACATCCAATGACAAGCTGTAAGTTGTTGGTGTCCGCGAATCTAACGAGCCCGGTCAGCTCCTTGGATGGGGGAGGTAATAACGAGTCATACGGAAGGTAAGCCGACACTACTATTATGTCTTGTCTCCTACCCTCCAGTACGTTAGACATTTTGACTGCTACAATATCTTGACAGGTGAACTGCCTCAACATCGTCGCCTCTATCATATTTGATATGAATAGACAGGCACGCGGTCGTTCAGATCCTTCATCGTAAAAGATCCGGCCTCCCTGGATCGAATCCAGTCCACTAACTCGCATATTGCGAATCCATGGTTCCTGTATTATTGATACATAAGGGGATGTGTGCATTTTGCTAAGTCTCCTACTTAGTAAGGCAGTAGCAGCCTTAGCATGCTGCAAGTTGATCTGGGTAAATATAATGCCGCAGTTAGCCATTCAAGATAATCACCCTCACATTACATCCACATACTGCTACTTAGGAAGATTAAATTTAATCCTCCCAAGAAAGAGATATGGACGCATGTCATATCTAGTCCGCAGGACCTCTACACTACCGCTATCTATGCCAAGCGCAAGAGTACAGCTCTCGGTACCGTCGAGACTGCTGCTCTTACGCTGTTCATAAACTCGCCATTTGGTGGTGTCAAGTCCTGCGTTCTGGATACGAAGGCGGGCGAGTATTTCCTGGGGTTTCCTAGGTTTACCAGGAATCCAGCATACTGCCCGAATCAGCTTCTGAAACGTATCACCCTTCGCAACCACGAAGTTGACACGATTCTCCGCCGAAATCTTCCCAACGGCATCCGTCAGCCACTCAAAAGCTACTGAATCTCCGCAACGAACTTGCATAAGCCCGTCACGGACATCCATGCCTTCAAATCTAGGTGAGGCGGTAGCTTCACCCAGGAGCTTCCATAGGCCGTTCTCCAGGGCAGCAATGTGACCCTTGGTCAGCTGTTTGCCCTGCGGACCAATACCGATTACCGCCTGCAAGGCAGTGGCCGCCACATCAGAGAAGGTCTTGGTACTCTTTGCTGTGACAGTCTCCGCGCTAGCAGCAGTCGGACTGGTCTTCGCGCCTGAGGGTCCAGCGTCAGCTAAGTCAGCTGCACTAATCTCCCCGCGCATTCGCTCAGCCGGTCTAGGACCAGTTGCTCCTAAAATAGAGCAGGCTGGTCTATCCACTGCAGCGACTCCTGAAGTAGACGGTGGGACATCCGCTGTAGTGGCTTCCGTCCTCCTCATCCTCTTCGTCCTGCCAGAAGTAGAAGCGAGGAATTCACTATTAACCACAAGATTAGTTTCGGGTGATTCCTCCACAGATCGATTGCGCTTAATAGCGTTTTCACAGGCTGTCTGTACCACGACATTGCCACTGGCCGCTATGACACCTGTCATAACTGCCCCAGCTCTTGCCTTGGCTCTTGCCAACCTTTTTCTCTTCTTCTGGCCTTTGCTCAACTTATCCTCAACGGGACAGGAGCTAGTCGGTTTCGGATTAACCGCGTCCTGAGCTCGGGCGAATTCCTTAACCAATGGTTTCAGATTAACCGTGCCAAGGGCACATGTACTTTCCTTAACCATCAGTTTCGGCTCACCCACGCCCAGAGCACAGGTACTTTCCGTAACCATCGATCTCGGATTAACCGCACCAAAGGCACTGGTACTTTCCTCGATCATTGGCCGATTCAGATTAACCGATAACACATTTCCGGTACTTTCCTCTTCAGACATCGGATTCAGAATAACCGCTCCCACCTTGGTTGCAGCATATTCCTCCTCCAAGGGCCGAATCGGATTAACCGTTCCTGCATAGTCAGCACTATCCTCATCGGCAAGCAGTAAATCCTCCAAGGAGTTACTGAGATCCAGTAGTGTGCTCCCACTACAACCTGGATCACCCATTGCAGTCATACATGATGTTGGGGCCTCCAAAATCCGAGCCCCGGCCGCATCAGCGGGTGGATTCCCAGACAGGGTCTGGTTACCACTTGGAGAGTCTATGTCCATAGGCTTACCCATCATGTTAAGTCTTTCCTTTAGTTTGACACAAGTGTCGTAAGCCCCCTCACCACGACAAGGTAGAAAGACGAAGAGGGGGTATATTATGATTACTTGTTTTTTCTAAAAACGCAACTTCTTGCTTACTACGGGTATTCGATTGCTTTTTTTGTTTACAATCTACGGATTTGTGACCAAACCCATTGCAATTGAAACATTTAACACCGTTCGCTTTTTCTTCACAATTTCTGGACAAATGTCCTATAGCTCCACAATTAATGCACCTAATTTCTTTTTTATCATTTTTAGGTACATTGCTGCCTTTATTACTCACTTCAGTAATTTTTTTAAATAACATTAACTTGGATTGAAATTCCTTCAAGGTTTCACACCCGTACAAAATTAACTTTGAAGAACCGTCACCACGAACACCGTCAATTACATATTGCATAAGTGCATTGTTATCGATTTGACCTGCCAATGCGAGATTCTTCATTACAAAATAGTAATCGAGGACACTTTCACTATGTTTTTGGATTTGCTTAGACATTTTTTTATGGATGTCGGCACTATTAACTTCCACGTCGAAAGTGTCGATTAAAAATTTTTTGAGCGTTTGCCAATCTGTCACTTCAGATGCTGCGTGTACCGCAAGAGCTGCCGTTCCTTTTAGAAGCCGTTTCCCATAAATAAACTTCTGTTTCTCATTCCAGTTCAGGGTATCAGCCGTTTCTTCAAAATTTGACAGCCAATGTTTTACTGGACAGTTACTGTCGCCGTTGAATACCTGTAAGGAATCTTCCACATCCCGAAATGAAAAATTACCTTTCCCGTTATGCGATGTACTTGCCAATCCACGTGTTAGCTCCAGCTCCTTTTCGAGAAGCGCTATCTTATCATTTTTCAGAGTAAGTTCTAATTGCCTTAGTTCTTCTTCTTTTTGAAGATTTCGTGCACTTCGCATTTCGATATCGTCGTACGTAATTGAAAAACTGGTACTAGACTCACGCCGCGTACTTGTGGCTTTACGATTTTTTCCCATATCAGTACACCCACTAAAACTGAACTTTTGAAATTGTGTCTAAACGTAGGTTTTTTCTTTAATCGTCACACTCGATTTTCGATACACTTAGAACACCTTAAAATAAATTTTTCCGAACTAAAATTATTCTGAAATTCTTATTCTAACAAGCGCAAAACACTCACTAACTACTGTACATTTTCACAATCGCGCTATGTTTTATATTAACTGTTTTTTTGGATCGGTTGAGCCCCCAATTGTGGGATTTGGTCCCAATAAAGTCGATAAATGTTCAAGAAATGTAATCTCTATATATAAAAATGAATGTTTGTCTGTTTGTCCTGTATAGGCTCCTAAACCACTCATCCAATTGCGATGAAACTTTGGTGATTTGTTGAGGGTACGCCCTCGATGGTTTCTGCGTTAACAAAATTATTTAACAGTTGGTGGTTCGCGAGTTATATCAACATTTGAGTGTTTTTCATATGATTTAGCGGCAGTTCGGATTGGGGATGGTGGATGGAGGATGGTGGATATAGGATGGAGGATGGAAGATGGAGCACGGTGGATGGAGGATGGTGGGTAGATGATGGAGAATGGTGGATGGGGGATGGAGGATGGTGGATATAGGATGGAGGATGGAAGATGGAGCATGGTGGATGGAGGATGGTGGGTAGATGATGGAGAATGGTCGATGGGGGATGGAGGATGGGGGATGGAGTATGGTGGATAGAGGATAGAGTAACGGGAGCAACGGTGCGACGGGAGATATGGGTGATGGGGGATGGGGGATGGTGGATAGGGAATGGTGGATGGAGGATAGTGGATGGATGATGGTGGATAGAGGATGGAGGATGGAAGATGGAGGATGATGGATGGAGGATGGAAGATGGAGGATGGTGGATAGAGGACGGAGGATGGAGGATGGGGGATGGTGGATAGCGGATGGAAGTTGGAGGATGGTGGATGGAGGATGGTGGGTAGAGGATGGAGGATGGGGGATGGAGCATGGTGGATAGAGGTTAGAGTAACGGGAGCAACGGCGAGAAATGGGGGATGGCGGATGGGGGATGGTGGATAGGGGATGGTGGATGGAGGATGGTGGATGGAGGATGGTGGATGGAGGATGGTGGATGGAGTAACGGGAGCAACGGGAAAAATGGGAGCAACAGGAGTATCGGGAGCAACGATAGTAACAGGAGTATTGGGAGAAACAGGACCAATGGATCAACGGGAGCAACGGGAGTAACAGGAGCGATGGAACAACGTGAGCGAAGCGAGCGTAGCCGCGGTACGCGGCTAGTATAATATAAAATGAAATATAAAATGTGAAATAATAAAAATGAAATAATAAAAATGAAACAATGAAAATGAAATAATAAAAATATACGAAATATGCGTCGTGCGTCGTTCGTCGTGCGGCTTTCGTCGAGAGAAGAGCGTAGCCATCCGGTGCTTTCCTTTTTATATGGTGATTCCCGGAAGTGGTTATTGCTGAACATAGTGAAGTTAGGCAAAGTTTACCCTACTTCGGTTTACAATGCCTAATCATTCCTCTACGCTGATACTGAATCCTACATATATAATAATAAAGTTGCGCCCAGACTGTTGTAACGACTCAAATTCCGGGGTAGGCTCAACGGGTGCCGGGATCCGTTACAAAATATTATATTATATAATAATATTTCATTGACTGACTTCACTTTATTACTCTAATTGATGACATATATTTTGCTATTTGATTTCCTTTGGGTTTTCTCCGTTCTCGCCTCCGTGCGTCTGCTCTACTCGCCTTGACCTCTCTGCTCTGGTCTCTCCCTGTCTTCGTCTCTCTGTGTGGCCTTTGCTCTCCCTGTCTTCGTCCTTCCCTGTCTTCGTCTCCGCGTGTGGCCCTTGCTTTGTTTAACCTGTCTTCGTCCTACCCTGTCTTCGTCCTTCCCTGTCTTCGTCTCTCTGTGTGGCTTTTGCTTTATTCGTCACGGCTGCGCTGTGTCTGCTTGTCGTGGTTTTGGCGAAGTTTGTCTTGGCTTGTCGTAGCTGGTTTTAGCCCGACTCCTGGCACTCTGCTGGCCTTAACTTGACCCTGTTGCTGATCGTCATCTCGTCTTCGCTCGCATGATCTGCTCGTCGTGGCTCGCTCTGTGCTTGTCGCTGCTTTGCTCTGGACGTCGTCGCTGCCCTGTGCTCGTCGCTGCTTTGTGCTCTGCTTGTGGTGGCTCGCCGTGCTCATCGCTGCTTTGCTCTGCGCGTCGTGGCTTATCTTCGCTGCGTTCGTCTTGGCTTATCTTCGCTGCGTTCGTCTTGGCTTCGCTGCTATAGTCTTGACTTCGCTGCGTTCGTCTTGGCTTCGCTGCGGTCGTCTTGGCTTCGCTGCTCTCGTCTTGGCTTCGCTGCGTTCGTCTTGGCTTCGTTGCGTTCGTCCTGGCTTCGCTGCGTTCGTCTTGGCTTCGCTGCTGTCTTCTTGGTTTCGCTGCTCTCGTCTTGGCGTCGCTGCGTTCGTCTTGGCGTCGCTGCGTTCGTCTAGGCTTCGCTGCGTTCGTCCTTGACTTGACTGCTCCTGTCTTGCGCTTCGGCTTGGGCTAGACCTAAAAGACCCCAGACTTTCAAAGAGGAAGTGCAATTTCGCTAGCCATATCCTGTCTGAGGATCACTTAGGACGACTGTCCACTCGGCTTTAAGTGTTGCTAGAAGAGGAGTGTAACTTCGCTAGCCTTCTTTGCAGACTCACCGCTGCCGACCGAGGTGCTTTTCTGGTCGATTCGCTCAACTATATATTTGGCGATAAACATTTACCATCCATGAATTATTTTGTATGGAAGAATATTTGACTTCGTATAATTCGCGTTCGGTGTCTGCATCTCCCGGTATATAGTTCCACTGGATTATTATATACTTGTCGGTGGGTTTATCCGCCACACAGTGTCGCCTGGGATGCTGGTGTGGTTAGGGATGTGCACCGAAAAAAAACATCGGATGTTTTTTTCGATGTAATGCATGAAATTAGAACATCGTTATTAACCGATGTATTGCATAAAAATGAAAATATCGGTTTTTATTCCGATGCATCGAATAAAATTTTCAAATTTCGTCCAGATATGGGAAAATTAACATTGAAGGCTTGGTTTGAAATAAGCTATAATAGATAAAGACACGAGACGCGACCGTGCCACACTTAAATCATTAATTTAAATTCTCCAGTATTTCTGAATTGAACTGAACGAAGATAAATTTTTAAAAAGCTTTAAAATTTTGTAACAATCTAGGTAATGAAGACAAGAAAAATCTTCCCAAGTGATAAGTCAAATATGCAAACTGTGCGTATTTCGTTTTAACAGTGAAAACAGGTCAGATTTATAAATAAGATGTACAAACTCATAATAGGAGTATAATTTGTGCTGTGCAAAATACTTCAAACGAAAATTTTTTGTTCATTTGAATAAGAAACTGCAATTATAATAATTATATTTAAAATATCGTATATTTTTGATTAAAATTGAAATTTTTAATTGAATTTTTGTTTTTAATTGCAAATTTTTATTTTTTAAATTACAAATTTTACTTTATTATTTTAATAATAAAGTATTGTTATCGATTTTTAAACAAAAAAAATTTGCTACCCTGAAAAATTTTTTTTCCACGTTTCATGACTAATAGACACCAAAAAAGCAATAAAAATTTTCAGTCCGTCTGTGCGCCGTACGCCGTCCGCCGTACGCAAAACGTTTGAAAGCTTATAGCTCTCAAACTCTTTGAGCTATTCAGTTGAATTTTTTTTTTTTGGTAGACTGAGCAAACCCCTTCAAGTGGCCACCTTTTGAGTGGTGGTGGTGTGAGGGGGGAGGTGGGGGAAGCGTCTTAGACGAAAAATTTTGGTTTCTAGATCTCAGTAACCGTATAGGCTAGGAGACTGAAACTTGGAATTTATATAGAGCATCGATAGTGGACCCATTTGCAAAAAAAAATTATAATATAGGTAAAGGGGTGTGGGAGTGGGGGGAATAATAATGCGTCTGAAATGCTCGAAAGCCGAGATCAAGACATTCTAAAATCCATATCTCCTAATCGGTTAATGTCACGAAATTAGAACTTAATGAACATCTGTGGGTATACTAGGAGAATAGATCGGAAACAAATTTTTGAGAGGGGGCAGTGACGTACGGGGGTGGGGGTTGAAAAACTTTAGATTACGATATCTCACGAACGCATTGTACTAGAGAAATAAAATTTGGTTTCTGTATAAATGTTGACAAATAAGGTTTGCTGAAAGTAAAATTTTTTAAAGGGGCGGTGGAGTATGGAAGTGGAGGGGGTAAGAATTTGTTTAAAAAATCACGTCTCATATCTCAAGAACGGTGTAAGATAGATACTTAAAATTTTTACCAGAAGTAGGCCTAATAGACCCCCAGCAGAAAAAAAATTTCATGGATGAGGGTGTAGAGGGTAAGGGTGGGGGAGGGTGATAAGTAAAAAGTTCCGATTTTTATATCTCGAGAACCTATAACAATGAAAAGCTGAAACTTGGTATTTAGATAGAACTGTAGTAGTAGCATGTTGGAAAAATATAATTTTTTATAGGTGTAGTATGGTACGGGGGTGGGGGGTGTTTTTCCTAACTATAGAACGGCTTATGCTAGAAAGTTGAAATTCGGTACGTATATGTAAATCAACTAGAAAAGTAATTTTGATTAAAAAAAAATTCAAATATCCATTGGCGTTCGGAAGTGGGGCAAAAAAAATGATCAGTGAAAATGGAATGCATATATTTTCACGATTTTCGTCATATCTAATAGGTCTTTCCAAATATTGAATTCATTTTTTTCCTACGGGTTCTTCATATAAATACCTAGAAAGTCTTTTCAGGATTTTTTAAAATTGGCCCCCAAGGTGATGTAAAGGGGATGTATACATTTTCACGAATTCAGCCGTATCCCTCAGGTCTGATTAGATATCGAATAACTTTTCACTTCCACGGGCTTATTTAATAATCACCTAAAACTTGTTTTCAAGGTTTTTCCTTTTTCAACCCCTAAGAGTGTAAAAATGGGTTGAACACGTTTTCACGAATTCCGTCATATCTCTTAGGAGTGATAAGACATCGGATTGGTTTTTACTTCCTCTGGCTTTCTTTATATATATCTAAAAACTTATTTCAGGATTTTTGGATATTCAACCCCAAAGTGGGTGCAAGGGTGTTGCATATATTTTCACAAATTCCTACATATTTCTTAGTTCTAATGAGATATTGAATTCATTTTTACTTCCTAAGGCTTCTTACATAATCATCAAAACGTTGATTTCAGGATATTTGTTATTCAACTCCAATAGGACGTATGGGTTTCGACATATATCTCAGGATTGATGAGATATTAGATTGGTTTGCACTTCCACAGACTTTTTATATAATCGTATTCAAACGCATTTCCGATTTCATGTCATTACATGATTAGATATCGAACAACCATTGCCCGAAACCAAATCACGAAAAACCTTCTAATAGCGTAACAACTGATATTATACTAGGACTAGATCTGGTCCCGGTGTATGACCCAATTATGTAATTCATTTGTTATATGAAGCAGCAGCGTAAGTATTCTAGCGCGACCCCATTTTAACCGCTTCCCGAACTTTTTTTTGGGTTTTCAGCCACATAGTAACATACACCGCATCTCAGAATTAAACTCGTTCCGAACTTCTACACAAAAAATAATAAAGTTGCGCCCAGACTGTTGGCAGATTTTTTATTTTTAATTGCAAATTTTTGTTTTTAATTACAAATTTTTATTTTTAATAGAATTTTTTATATCAATGGTAAATCTAATTTAACTTTTGCTCAAATTACTGCAGTTATAATTCCATGAGAAACAAAACACGAGCTGCAATACTACGAACAATGCAATGACAATACATACGTTATTTTGAATTGCAAACGTTCTTACTACACATGAATTAATTACAAAACTAAATACTTTTTTATGAGTTTAAGATTTTTCCTCAATTAAATTTTTTTCAAAAATAAAAATCAGACAAATTAAAAATGTTTTTGAACTAAATATAATTAACAAGATTTATAATCGGTTACTTTATTTATGATATTTGAATTGAGTAAAAATGTAAAACTCATTATGTCCACTTAAAAAAAAATAAATAGTTTAATTACAATTGCCTTAATTTTTTTTAATAATATTTTGCAGATCAACACATTGGAAAGTGCTTTGAACTATTGTTTAAAGTATTTGAAAAACAGGGCATGTGTTTTTTTTCCAAACCCTAGTTCAATAGCCTTTAACATGTTTGCTGCGTTATCTGTTACGACTGCTGAAACTTTCTCAATACCAATTCCCGATTCATCACAATTCTTTTTGAGCATTTTGCAAATGTACACTGTCATGTGTCTTTCATCTAACTCATAAACTCCGAGGGTTACCGAATGAAATTCAATACTTTCAGTAAATTCCGAAATCCTTCGTTCTCAACTACCGAAAATGGCTGATTGTCTTCGCAAATCATAAATGATATACAATTATTAATTGTTATGGTTTTGTCGCCACTAGAAGAATAAGAATAAACATTTTCAATGCTAGATTTAATAGAAGTTTGGAGTACTAGGGGTACTTGAGAATCTAGATTTGCAGTTGCATCACTTTGATCTAGAGAGTTACAATCAGAACTTTGAATGTAAGTCAGTACTGAATTTAACGCGGAAGTGAAACTCGTAGAAGGCTCGGCTTCAGTATTGGAAATTGGAGAATCAAATTCCTGCTCGGAAGCAGATAAAACAGATGATTGCATTTTTAGTGATATGGAAACAGTGTCGCGTTTAGCATAGATCTTCGAATAAGAAGCCTTGTGAATATTCCGAATATGTCCCATTAATTTTGTTGTATTCCCAACGAATTCAATTTTCTTTTGGCAAAGTTTACATTTTGTCATCAACTTTGTTTTAGAATTGACAAACCAGACTTTTTTTCACTGGTGGCATGATAACGCAAGATTTTTCAAATTTTATTGTGAAGAAGATATTGAAGAAGTAAAACTATTATTTCCTTTATTTCATAACAATAAAAACACTGAGAATCGAATTTTTTCATGGTTTAATTTTCAGAATTTATTGCTTGTTTAGAGTTTCTGTTGCGAAACACCAATACGAAAGCCCGACTAGGGTCAATCGCTGCATTGGCTACTGCCAATGATGAGTCAATGCCAGCCGCTGACGAAACAGCTCCTTCGGACCTAGTCCAACACAATTTTAAATTGGCTTCTCCAGTGAAGGTTTTTCCAACTGTCAAGTTCTCATTGGCAGTAGCCACGACAGCGATTGATCCCATTCGGGCTTTCGTGTTGGTGTTTCGAACCAGAAACGACTTTTATGTGGATGATCTGATGACAGGAACAAACACGCTGCGTGAAGCAAAACAACTCCAACAGGACCTCATAAAACTTCTTAACAAGGGAGGTTTTAAGCTACGGAAGTGGACGAGTAACCAGACTACACTAATAGCCGATTTATCTGAAGATCTGGTTGGCGCAGAAATACGAGAGATACATGATGGCAACAGCATCAAAACGTTGGGCATAAACTGGCTGCCAGGAAATGACATGTTCCAGTTTCGTATTAATTTGACTGACCGAACGCCTACAAAGCGCACTATCTTATCAACAAAATGGCAAAATCCACAGGAGAAAATAAAGAATGGTGATCTGGTAATTGTTAAGGAGCCAAATACACCGCCTACCAAGTGGCCTATGGCTCGGATTATTGAAACGCATCCCGGGACAAATGGACTAGTAAGAGTTGCTACTGTTCAAACCACAGGAGGAATTCTGAAGAGACCCATTGCAAAGCTTTGCAAACTTCCCGTGGACATCGCTATCCAAAAGGAAACCACGCCAGGAGACCTCGAACCAGATCTTATGGAGATAAATAAAGCTGTGCCTCCGCTACAAAATCCGCTAAGTATACCAAAGGAAAGCAGCGTAAAACGACTGAAACTACGGATTGCACCAACCAACATTCCACCACGGAAACAAGCAAAACCTTCAAACTTGGTGTCATCCCTATTACTGTTGAATTGCGTGCTACCGATATTAAGCATGAACTTGCAAGGCGACCATATCCTACCAACTGCTACTTTTATCACTGACATCGAGACCACAACATTTACGCACAACCCTGGTCTATACTTTGAAAACGTGGGAAGAATAAACATAATCAATAATAAATGGTCTACGATAATATACCTAAATCTAAGGGGATACTACGAATAGCTCCACGGATTCACCACTTGTGTGGAAAAACTAGAGAAATTGTGTGGTCAGATGACCACCTTCAACTATTACTGTCAATCAATCCTGATTGAATTTCAACATAACTACGAAGAAATACTCAACAACGACATCCTTCTACATAATCGGGTCGATGATACTCAACATAGAATTAAACGAGCCCCGTTAAACATCATAGTTTCTATACAAAGCAGTCTCTTTGGCCTATTGGATCAGGATTATGCCACACATATAAAAGGAGAACTCCAAAAGGTTAAACAAAATGAGAAATATCTGTTGCAACTGGCCCAGAATCAAACTTCAATCTTCGATGGAACTGTTAACATATTTCGGAAGTCAATACATGACATAGAGGATCAATTTAAGGTGTTTGAACAACACATGGCCAATAGCATCCACGCACTGTCAAAAAAAATCAAAAGCCAAGAGCTGAGACAAACATTTTCCCTAATGACCGAATATGTCACGCTCATCATGAACAAGTTCGAGAAAGATAAAAAAAAACTAATCGAGTTAATTGTTACTGCAAATGACGGAAAACTCAGTCCGTTCCTAATAAGGCCAGTACAATTATTAAAACAGATACAAATCATTCGGCATCATATACCAACGTCTCTATTGATTCCTGGAGAAAAAGATAGTGAACCACTGCTATCCTTTTATCGGCTAACAACAGTTCAAAGCCGACTGGTGACCGTCCCACTCTTGAATGATGAAATATTTCAACTTTTCAAACTACACCCAGCACCAACTACATATGGAAGTGAGCTCATATTTATCGAACCATGCAGTGAGTTCATCGCTGTAAACCTTCACCGGGCCTCATATTATCCATTATCAAGGATTGATCTAGAGCAATGTTCTGAGCGAGACTCTCAGAAATTCATTTGTAAACAGGATCATCCCATATATCGAGAAAACTCTCATGGAAACCAATGTGAAATTGGAAACCACAAACCAATTACAAAGCTAAGATGTACTATTCGAAGTACCAGAGCCGTATTATATTTTCACCAACTTCAAGACGCCAACAAATGGATATTCTTTACACCAAACGAAACTGTAATCACAGCTGTATGCAACCATAAACCATTCACACAACAGCTACAAGACAGCGGAATTTTGGCATTAGGTCCGAACTGCGAGATCAAAACCTCATCCGTTCTTCAGAGATCACAAACATCATTCACAGCAAGCATGGACAAGTCATTTCTTCCACCCAGGAACCTAGCATCCATATTGATGAACGTTGATGGTTCTCTTGCAACTAAACTGTCCTTCACAGACATACTCAACACCCAGGAGCTGGATAGGATTCAGACTTCATCTCCGACCTTACAACTTCCAGAGCATCTAAATATACACCACGTGCATCACTACATCGTGAACTATTTGATAGTTGCCCTGATATTAGGAGTCACAGTGTACATAATCTACACTAAAAGGTCTAAAAAAGCAAATTTCACCGTAAAACCCGTCACTCCGATACCAGCGAAAAGATCCATACTACACATTGCTCCCGGGGAGGATGATCACTCCACGTGATCATAAAGGCAATGACCAGCGAACATATTAATTGATCAGCGGATATAATTCATGTTAGCATAAAGCAATAAAATTACCTTTATGCTAGCATTGCAATTATTCGTCCGATCTACCTTTGCACCGCACATGCTACCATTGATTTGCAATATTAGCATAAAATTAGTATATAAGTTGTAAAATACATTTTATAAACTCAGTTACAAATAAAGTTATTAAGAAAGTACTTTTCATTCTTAACAGTAGATCTATACATTTTTAAATTTATAGCTTTCTATCCTTTGCGGCTTTCGAGAAATTAAAATCAGAAAATTTTTCATTTCCACCACCTCCCACCATCTTCCCTACTTCCACACCCTCAAAATTTTCAAGATCATATCTAAAACGGTTCTTGAGATATAATAATTTTTTGAAAAGTTACTGTCCCCCCACTTTCACGCTTCACCTCCACCCTCAAAAATTTTATATTCAGTAGACTACTGATAATTCTATATACAATCAGCAATTCCATGCTTTTAAAAGCAAACCATCCACTGCCTCGGAACTCGGCCCCAATCACACTCCAACCGTCTTTTTTCAAGTTCTGATTTTTATAGTCGGAAATGTTTGAATCACCACACACAATTCTGACAACGAACAGAGCTAATAAAAGTTATTGTTTTTTCGTTGCTCCAAGCCATTTTTAAAACGAAACTTGACAAAATACAAAACTCAATAGCTGTGTTTTTTCAACTGGATCAAGATCAAAATCATTCGTTTTACATTGAAAACAACAACAAAGAGATGATCCAAAATCACAATGGGATCATAGTTTATTGTTATTATTATTATTTAATAATCAGGAAGGCAGCTTTCGCTGATACACCTGATATCACAAAGTACAATATTACTACAATTGTTGTGATATCCAAAACAAAAACAAAAAAAAAATATTAATAAGCAAAGTAGAATATGTATATAACTAAAATTAGTGCAAGAGTAGAAATATCAAAATGAATAACGAAGAAAACTAAGTTTAAATTGGACAAAATGAAAGAAAAATGAAATTTAAATTGAATAAAATAAAGAAATAAAATTATGAGTACAAAATAAAAGTTAATTCAGCCAAAATTGAAATGTCTATCTACTTTGATTTTAAAATCCAACGCTGGAAGTAGCGCCAATAACGTACACAGGAATAGAATTCCAGCATTGTATTTATATATTATAGTAGTATCACGAAGCTCGCTTCGATGTTTTAACCGGCTTACACTAGAGGCGCTGCATGTGCTTTGCCAATTCCCTCTTATCTTACGCGTTCGTTTCATTAGTTCATTCATTTGCTCTTTCTACTATGCAAGAGGTTGATTGGTTCCGGTGCGGCGCGCGGGGAAATTGTATAGTGGAATCTTTCTCTGTCAGTCAGTCTCATATAGCTTAGGTGACGTCGAATTTCAATTTCTTGCTGTGCAGACTGTGCGGGGAGAGGAAAGTGGAGGTTCATGTCTCGCATTATATTTTTTTTTCATCGTTTGGACGAATATTTTTTCCAGACTATCATTTTCTCGGAAATTTTGGAACTTTAGGAATTTCGACACTTCGGTTTTTCAATCCTGCAAAATAATTTCTTTGCAATGATATTATTTTTTGTATGGAAAATAATAATTCGATTGGTCCAATGAGAAATATTAACTCTGTTTGCAACACTTCGGTGTAAAATCGTAGTGGTGGAGCGAGATCGGTTCTAAATCCCATTTTATAAAATACCGACTTACGAAACTAAGTTAGAGCAGCGCATCTTAACGGTTAGGTTGAAAATTTATCCCGTTTCCCAAAATCACTATTGCCAAAATCCCGTTATTATGGATAATATAAATGTCCGAGCCCGAAAGCCCGAATTAATAAACATTAATTTACTTTATTATTTTTTTATAATAAAGTATTGTGATCGACCTGAAATTTCAAAAAAAGTTTGCTACCCTGAAATTTTGTATTTACACGTTTTAGGACGACTAGGCTTATACTAGAAAGTTGAAACTTAGTACGTATATGTAGAAGTATTACAGGAGTAGTTAAAGCAAAAAAAAAAGTTTAAAATTTCATTGATGTACAGAGCTGGAGTAAAACAAATTTGCGTGAAAGGGGGTTTTTCCAACATTTTCATGAATTTCGTTATTTTAACCTAAAGAATAACCAGGAGGCTATTTGGAACGTTATTTTTTAGGTTGTCAGTCGCATAGTAACCTACACCGCATCTCATCATTAAACACGTTTCGGACTTCTATCCATAAAATAATAAAGTTGCGCCCAGACTGTTGGCAGATTTTTTTTAATGAAATTGAGTTTCAGGAAGGCTACAAACTAACAAATCGCTATGGTAATAGATGGTTCTTAACTAAGGCCTCCCAAATTGTTGTAATGAAATATTGCACATGGTTTCAAAATACGTATTATATTATTGGATCAACTTTGAAGTATAAATATAACTTTTTTGAGACCCCGATAAGGTCCTCATATTTGGACGTATATGCTTCAAATGGCGAAGAAAGTGACAACTCCCTTTTTGTAAAAGATGGTATTAATGTAAACTTGTTGCATTGAAGTACCACAATGAATTGGTTTTTATCCCTTTAATGCACACATTATAAAAACAAACAAAATTTTATAAAAATTTTATTATCAACGAAAAATATAATTATACTAGCCACGTACCGCGGCTACGCTCGCTTCGCTCACGTTGTTCCATCGCTCCTGTTACTCCCGTTGCTCCCGTTGATCTCGTTGCTCCCTTTTCTCCTGTTGATCCATTACTCCTGTTTCTCCCATTGATCCATTGCTCATGTTTCTCCCGTTTATCCATTGTTCTGGTTTCTCCCGTTACTCGCATTTCTCCCGGTTTAATTGAGAAAAAACTTAAATCGGTTTTTCCCCGACTACGTTTAAAGCTTATAGAAGTAAAAGTGAATTCCAAAACTCAATATACCTTAGGAATATATAAGAATTCGTGAATATGTTCACAACCACTTTACACCCCTTAGGGGTTGGATATCGAAAAATTTTGAAGATCGTTACTAGGCGCTTATATAAATAGCCCACAGAAGTAAAATTGCTTTGATAGCTCGACATGTCTAAGAGTTTTAACGAAGCTTGTGAAAATGTAGATTCACGGACATTTTTTTTACTCAACCTCTGAACGCCAATAAAAATCTGAACTTTTTTTGCTTTAATTACTCTAATAGTACATCTACATATACGTACTAAGTTTCAACTTTCTAGCATAAGCCGTTTTTGGGATATTTTAAAACCACCCCTCTCCCCCGTACCTTGATACCCCTATAAAAAATTTTATTTTTCTAGGATGTCTCCATAGTGGCTCTATATAATCCTAAATTGTTAGCTTTCTATTCATTATGGTTTTCGAGAAATAAAAATGAGAGTGTTTTCCTTTCTACCCACTCTCACCATCACCCCCAACACCCACACCACCAAAATTTTTTTCTACTTTTACTAGAAGTTTACCGACCCCAACTCCTGTAAAATTTTCAAGATCATATCTGATACGGTTTCTGAGATATACAAATTATATTTTTTGAAAAATTGCTGTCCTTCCACTTTCGTGCTCCACCTCACCCCTCAAAAAATTTAGTTTCGGTAGACTCCTCTTGTGATTCCATATTCAGAAACTAAATTTTATCTTCCTGGTGTAATTGGTTCGGAAGATATTGTAATCCAAAATTTTTTTTTGCAATTGAGTCCATTATCATAGTACACATGTCAAATATGGCACTTCACTCGTTCTAAATAATAATTCAAAACTATTTGTTTTCGTATCGCTTTATTAATTCAACCTCTTCGCGTTACATCCAACATTCGACTGTCTCTTTTATCTTCCGTCTTGCCAGCCTGTCACTCTAGTCTTCGGTGTTGCCAGTGTGACAGCTCGGCCCTTCCTGATAGTTCGCCGTCCCGGCGCCTAGCTCATCGTCTTCGGAATCTCCTTCGTCGACTCCTGGCTCTTCCAACTCAGGTGAGAGCTGACACCATGGCTTGATTCTATCCGTGGCGAATACGGACTCGAACCTCCTTCGATTACGCTGGCCTCCCTCTACATCTCTCACCAAATATCGGTCGCGATCCAGAACTTTTGCAATGACGTACGGGCCTTTAAACCTCGGTTCGAGTTTTCGCGATTCCACTGCAGCTGGTACCACGTTGTCTACCACCACTAGTTCTCCTTCTTGGTATACCTTCGGAGCGCGATGTGATGCGTCGAAACGGTTCTTCCACCGTTGTCGTTGTTTTTCTATGTTCTTCGCTGCTTCGACTCTTTTTGATGCGATATCGACAATGTCCAAATTTTCCTCTTGTAAGGCCTCCACCAGTTTGTTTCTCATTACGTCCGTCAATTGGAAATCAAAAACCAATTCATTTGGCGAAAAATCTGTAGTCGCATTTTTCTGTGAATTAATACTCCACTGTAGTTCGCGCAGATGAGTGTCCCACGCTGAGGTGTTCTCTGCCGTAGTACATAAATAATTTAATATGGACTGATTTGCTCGCTCGATCTGTCCGTTCGCTCGTGGAGTACGTACTGCCGTCTTTATATGCTCAATCAGATTTTTCTCACAATATTCCTGGAAGAGCTTCGAAGTGTAGGCCGTACCTCGATCAGTTACAATCCTAGTCGGCAGCCCAAAGTATGTGTTGAGCTCGTTCAGCATGTTGATCACGGGTTGTGACTTCGTCGTCCTCACGGCCTTGACGATGAGATACTTGGTAAATGCATCTGATACTCCTATTATGTAGCAATTCCCATTGCGACTTCGTTTGAAGGGACCAAGATGATCTATATGCAGCGTATGGAACGGTATGGGAATCAGATTACCTATGTGTAATTGTCCTTCCGGTTTCCCCGCAACACGTTTATTATAGCAGCATTCGATGCACGCAGCCAGGTAACTCTTTACATAGTTTCTCATCCTAGGGAACCAGAAGTGGGTTCGGATCTGCTGCAATGTTTTTTCCAACGCAAAGTGTCCATGTTCGTCGTGGCAACTCCTTACAATCCGCCACCTTACAGCTGATGGTACTACCCACAACAAGTTTCCTTCCACTCGGCGATAGAGACAATTTTTCTTTAAGCAATAATCCTGCTTCAGCATCTTCAACTGATCGGACGCAATATTCCCACGGAGAATCTCCGAAATTTCTAGCAGCTTGCCATCTTGTAGCTGCATGGTCATCAGCCAAGCGTCGGGACTGCTTTCGATTCTCAGTATGACATCCTCCATTACAACTTTTACCGGTCTCGCTGGTTCGTATGGGGCCCTGCTTAAAGCATCCACATGAGGTATTTGGGTGCCTGGTTTATGTACCACCTCAAAATCGAATTCCAACAATTTTAGCCACCAACGAGCGATAGCGAGCGGTAATTGGTCTCGCAGTCTCCGCGTAATTTCTGACGAACTTCCGGAAGAATCCCGTTAGTCCAAGGAATCTTCGTACTTCGTGTACATCGGATGGTGTTGCAAAACATCTTATAGCATCTGTTTTTTCCTCACCAGGCATAATTCCTTCTGCTGAGATCCGGTGTCCCAAGAATATAACCTCAGTTTCTAGGAATTTGCACTTACTGCGTTTGAACGTTAGCCCCGCTTCCTGGATAATCTTTAGAAATTGTTTCAGTTTCTCAATTCCCTGTTCGATGGTGACGCTTGGTATAATAATGTCGTCCAAATACGCTATCGCTTCTCCGGGTTTCATTTTCCGAACCAAACCGTTGATCATGTCTTGGAAGACTGCTGGTGCTGTCGCGATTCCAAACGGCATCTTGTTAAATTCAAACTGACCTTCGTTCGTAACAATGGCGGTATATTTACGGGCTGATTCAACGATGGGAATCTGATAATATCCTGACATCAAATCCAGTACCGTAAAATACTTATTCCCCGCTAGAGACGCTAATTGTTCTTCAACTACGGGCATCGGGAACTGACGCTTTACGATAATTGAATTCATCGCCCTGTAGTCTACACATAATCGGTCACCTCCATCTTGTTTCTTCACGAGGACGATCGGCGAAGCATACTCGGACTCACTGAGCCGAATGATGTTGTTTTCCAATAACTCTGCTATCATTCTACGAACCGTTTCCCTCTTAGGAAAGGGAACTCGATTTGGTCGTGCTCTGATCGGGGTATCCGACTTTAGCTGAATATCTATTTTAGTAGTTTTACATTCCCCAAGTTGCTTCAAATTCTCTGCAAAACAAGTCCGGAAGGAATCGAGTACTGATCTCAACGCTTCGCTGTCTTCGGGTGACAGATGCTCTCCAATTCCGACTTTTGGTGCCGCTTCGATTCTGCAGACACCTGCCTCCATCACGAGCCGGTATACTTCCTGGCACAGCACATCCCTTCCCAGTAATATCTCCGTTGACATCATCTCATCCGCGACGCAGTATAAGTTGACCTCGAAACTATTTCCGTCGATTTCCATAGCTGTTTTTAGCTGCCATTCGCAATTATACACGCCGCCCGCAAATCCTCTCAGCTGCACTGAGGCGCACTTACAGATTTCGCCCAATTCTATCGCAGTCATCTTCTTAATTAAGGACTTATCGCTCCCCGGGTCCACAAAAGCCGTTAACTGTACTCGATTTTCTGTCACGAATACTTTTTTCTTTGCTCCTGACGGGTCAACCTGTTGACAGCTTGTAATCTCACGGACGTCACTGCTGGTTACCACGTTCTTGTTGCACGCTGATGCTATATGATCTGTGCCTTTGCAGTTTTCACAACGTCTCCGTCGCTGTGGTTTTGTGCAATTTCTTGCTATATGCCCAAACTCTCGACAGTTAAAACACCTCGGTCCGATCTTGACCTCTTCTTGTTCCTGTTTCGGTACTGTTGGAGCTTTGAACGGGGCAGAACTTCGGGCTTCTATCGGCACTTCCGCTCGCTTCGCGTATTTTTCGGTCGATTTTGCCATTGGATATGGTGAATTCTGCACGTATCGATGAATTGCACCCAATAACTCCGATGTGCGTTCGAAAAATACCCCGGCAAGTGCGTTTTGCAGTCCGTTGTGTCTCAATCCGTCCCGAGTATATTTAATTATTGATTCTTCTGATAGTCCTCCTTTGGACCCTTTTGCTATCATAGCATACACGTAGGCCTCGAATTCTTCGTTGTTCTCGCGCACCCTCCTTATCATCCCGATATGGATTTCTGCTTCGCTTTCGTATTGCGGGAAAGCATTCCTCAGCGATTCTTCTAACGGTCGCCACCTTGTGAATATGTCTTGCAGCCCGTCGGACCAAACTTTCGCTGGCCCTTGCAGCTTCGACTGTACCGCCAACACCAACGTCTCGTCGTCCCACTTGTACGCACGCTGAAGCGAACTCACCCGTCGTGTAAACTGATCGGCAGTTAACGATGATCGGCTGTTTGGATTGAATTCTGGTAAGCTTTCTGCGACGTCCCGCACTGTACACCTCCTTCCCGAACACTCGGCTGATCTTCGGTCGTTTTCTAACACCAATCGTTCTCGTTCAAGTAATTCGCTTTCTCTACGTAACAATTCTCGTTCGCATTGAAGCTTATACCGCTCGAATTGCATTTCGGTCATGCCTGACCCAATTTCTGACGGCACATACTCTTGTTGTTGCGTCCGTGTATTTCTCTTTGTGTTTGTGGCTTCTTCCACATTTCTGGGAAACTCATTTCCCGACAGGCTCATATCGTTGCGTGCGCGATTAACCGGCGACGCACCCATTCGTCGATATGCAGCTTCTGTCTCTTCGCCGCGTAACCCGCTACCCGACAGGGCTGTATCGTTGTATGCGCGATTAACCGGCGACGCACACATTTGTCGATTTGCAGCTTCTGTCTCTTCACCGCGTAACCCGCTATCCGACAGGTCTTTTCCTGTATCGACACGTGCGCGATTTTCCGGCGGCGTATCGTTATGTCGATTTTCGTCGGAACTCATAAATTCTTCGTCCGAATTGTTCCCGCTCACACCTTCGCGCCTCTGATCACGCAATAGTCTGTCGCGTAATTCCGCTTTATTCCCCGAAACCGGCAAATTACGCGTGCGGAGCGCTTCTTGTAGCGTTTTCTTATTCGCGGAACTGTACAAATTCCCGGTTGATTCCTTTCGGTCCATTATGCGAAACACTGAAAGGATCCCACTTCTGATTTGTCAAATATGGCACTTCACTCGTTCTAAATAATAATTCAAAACTATTTGTTTTCGTATCGCTTTATTAATTCAACCTCTTCGCGTTACATCCAACATTCGACTGTCTCTTTTATCTTCCGTCTTGCCAGCCTGTCACTCTAGTCTTCGGTGTTGCCAGTGTGACACACATAAGTTCCAAGTTTCAGCCTCCTAGCATAAGTGGTTCCTGAGATCTAGAAACCAAAATTTATATACCAATCGTAGGGGTTCACCCGATCTACCCACCATAAAAATTTCAATTTAATATCTCAACGGGTTTGGGAGCGGGCGTACGGCGTCTACTGCGGACAGACGGACATTTTTTTTTGCTTTTTTGGGGTTTACTAGTCTTAAAACGTGAAAATACAAAATTTCAAGGTAGCAAATTTTTTTGAAATTTCAGGTCGATCACAATACTTTATTATTAAAACATACTGCAGTCACGATCGGCTGCAAGCCAATTGTATAATACTCTAGATGAATACTGAACTCCGATTTATATTGTAGTTGGGGATAAAGTAGAATTACGTGTGTACAAAAATATTGTTGAACATGTGCCTTAAGGACATTTTATATGGCAGCTACCAGAAGTAGCAAAAGGATTTCGCTGATTAGTAATCTCAAACTTCGTTTTTACTCAAAACTAATTTGTACAAAATTTCCAATTCATAGCTAAAAGATTACTTGAGTTATAGTAAGTTCCGTAAATTAAGTGAAGACGTTTTGACAGGATATTTGTATGGCAGCTGCACGAAGGACTAATAGGATTTTCTTCATAATCATACATTTAGCTCCAACTATTGGAAAAAATAACACATACAAAATTTCAAAGACGTAGCTTAAACCCTTCTGAAGTTATCGGTCAATATTCTTGAACACGTGTTTTAAGGACATTTTGTATGGCAGCTACTAGAAGGAGTAAAAGGATTTCGCTGACTAGTAAACTCGAACTTAGTTTTCACTCAAAACTAATTTGTACAAAATTCCGAATTCGTAGCTAAAAGATTACTTGAGTTATAGTGAGTTTCGTAAATTAAGTGAATACATTTTGACAGGATATTTGTATGGCAGCTACACGAAGGACTAACAGGATTTTCTTCATAATCATATATTTAGCTCCAACTATTGGAAAAATAACACATACAAAATTTCAATGTCGTAGCTTAAACTCTTCTGAAGTTATCGACCAATATTCTTGAACACGTGTTTTAAGGACATTTTGTATGGCAGCTACCCGAAGGAGTAGGCCGATTTTGCCCGTTAACGAACTTAGCCCTACAAATTCAACCAAACTTCCAGATTCAAAATTTCAAGATCCTAGGTGAAGGCGTTCTTGAGTTATCGTGTTCACGGACAGACGGACGGACGGGCGGACGTCAAGCGGATTTGAGGTTTTTGGCCACAAATAAACAAAAAATAATATATAACTTTTTTCCGTCCGAGGCTTTTTTCTATGCGTTACAAACCTTATAATACTCTATATGATTTCATCTAGAGTATAAAAATTTCCGTGCTCCATATCCTCCCTCAAATTTTACATTACATACAATTTTACTACTTGTACTCCTATACAGGGTGTTTGGCACTCCGCGTGCCACCTTGTAAGGGGTTATTCCTTGATATGTTTGGAGAAAAAAATTGTTCTACAGGGTGGGTCAATTTTCAATATTAGTGGAGATAAAGGGTGGTTAAGAAAAGTGTTTTTGACCGGTACCCTCACTCACTTTAAACGTTAAATCTTGAAAACGAATAGTGTTATAACTCGTTTTTTAGGCAATCGAATTACCTTTCATTTGATGTAACAGTCTAAATTATAACTGCACCCAATCTTGAGATATTTACTCGAAAACACAAATTTTTGCTACGTGAACCCTTAAAATTCAGTGATCAATGTAGTTTTTCTCAGAAAACTCCATTATAAAAATGTCATTTTAATTTTATTTTTTTATGAGCCGTATTATTACCTACAAAAGCTGCATACATATGTATGAGTTACGATTAACATTTTGGAAGTACAGTGGATGCCGCTTATTGTAATCACTTTGGGACCGGCGATAAACAATAACATTAACCGGATGATAACAATAGACGAAGAGGAAAATTTTTCTCATTTATTTTCCTTCGCTTGAATATAGATTGCTCGAAGAATCTAATATTATTTTTTTTATTAATTAAGTGTTATTTACAACTCTAGCTTCAATGTTTCACAAAGTTACAGAGAATATGAAATACTGTTTTCTCTTCCTCCTCATCCTGATAGCTTTTATTTAATAATGGTTTTTATTTAAAAATTTTTTATTACAATAAATGTTAAAAATGGCCACCTTCATTTTGAATGCACGCTAAAGCTCGTTTGGCGAGTGTTCTCTTGGTATTCATATTCCTCAACTGCTGCCTTACTTCTATTGCTGCCGCATCGATCCTGATATTTAGATCTTCCAATGTTTCTACTGGCGTTGCGTAGACAAGGTCCTTCATCCGTCCCCATACAAAGAAATCCATAATAGTAAGATCAGGAGATCTTGCAGGCCAGTGTATCGGTCCATTTCTACCGATCCAGCGATTGCTATAATTGGAATTTAACCAATCTGTGATCTGTCGGCCGTAATGAGCAGGAGCACCATCGTGTTGGTAAAACATGGAAGCCAATCGAACCAGTGGAATATCATCCAACAGCCCCGCAGGGCTGCCCGCAAATACTTTTTTTTAATTTTTTCTCTTCTCCCCTCAAACCATAAATTACCTCCATCAAGTGGTCTAAGTAATTCCGCTTTCATAGGCGATCATCAAATCAAACGAAATGGATGGTTTCAAACCATAATTCAATTAACGGAATAATATAATATAAACACCATCTGAACAAAATTATATAATTAACACAAATTGAAATTCATCACTATTCAACCTAACCATTTTAATATTCTATATCCCCATGGGTCACAATGCATTTTTTTGCTTTTTAATACGTTTTTTACTAGTCCTAAAACGCAAAAATTAAAAACTTCAGGTCGATCACAATACTTCGTTATTAAAAAATAATAAAGTAATATTAATTGAAAAATAACACATAAGCAAAAATAGCTGTAAAATTTATGAAATTTAAAATTAATTAATCTTTACATATTTGCTTTCAACGAAGCATAACAAAATTAGTTTTAAGTGTTTAAGTTAGTGTTCCGTATGCCCCCCAAAGAGTTCTATCGATAACACCTTATGAATATTTTCGCTAAAGCTCAAAGAAAAGAAGTTATAACGCATTGAAATTACAAAATTTTTGAGTCAGTGAAAAAAAAGGGTTGGGGTGTTTTAAGTTAGAGTTCCGTTTGCCCCCAAAGAGTTCTATCGATAACACCTTATGAATTGAAATTTGAAATTTGAAATTTCACAATTGTGAAGTTGGCCCCGAACTTTCTTACGATATTTTACTGCTTTAATCAACGGAACTATTTCTGAGAATGCTCTAGAACTATAGAACAATGTGGGGACAAACAGAACTCTAAACTTTTTTTTTAAATTTTTCTTCACACTTCATACACGTGCGACTCTCGATTAGTTGGTCTTGCGACTAGAAATACCTGTCCAAATAAATATGCGCCTATTTTCATCAACTCTGATCACGAATATGTGAACCTAGCTTTTTACCACTAATATTCATTCACTTTAATGTGGAAGTAACATGATATGGGAAATGGCAAGCATCGCATTAACGCATAATATCCATTATGAGACGAGCGAATAGTTCCAAACAAACCACAAATAAAACAACACATATTGTTATCAATTTAATAATTTTATAACTGACGATTTTAGCAATATTGCTATGACGGCCTCCCGACGCAATACCTAACGGTGGTTCCGGGAGGATCCATCCGTACGACTGAGGAGATGTTTAGCGGGTTAAAGTCCCGCACTGACTTAGGCTTTCGATGCTTTTACTCCTCGTTAAAAAAAAAAAATATTGTTATCAAGAATTACGAATTAAACGTCATAGTTTAATTACTAGTACAGGGTGGGCCATCTAGTGGTTTCTTTTTAAATCATAGGTTATTTTGACACTGAAAGCTGTTTCCCGCTCGAAATCTTGACAGAAAGTCAGTATCATACCTCCGCGGAATGAAATGAGTCGCTTTACGCTTGAACAACGTTGGGAAATATTGAAAACTTATTTCCAAAGTGAGTGCTGTGTAGCCCAAGCAATGCGTTTTTTGAAAAGAAGTTTTGGCCGAAATGAAGCACCCACCGTGCCTGCTGTACGCAAGTTTGTGCAAAAAGTTCGTGAGACTGGCATGCTAGTGGACAACACTCATGGCCCCGTCGTCGTACGGTGCGCACAGACGAGAACGTGGCTGCTGTAGCCGAGAGTGTGAGACTCACTCCACGAACATCAACTCCCCGTCGATCTCAACAGCTCAACATTTCACGCACTAGCCTGAGAAGAATTCTGCACAAAGATCTCGGATTTTTCGCTTACAAGGACTTGACTCAGCAATTGAAGGCGCACGACCATCCGCTTCGTTATCGCTTCGCAAATTGGGCCTTAGAGCAGCTTGAATTGGACAACGATTTTGGGCGAAAAATCATCTTTTCTGACGAGGCGCATTTTCATCTCGGCGGCAACAAACAAAATTGCCGCATCTGGGGCTCGGAAAACCCGCACGTCATTGTCGAGAAGCCAATGCATCCACAGAGAGTGACAGTTTGGTGCGGATTGTGGAGTGGTGGCATCATTGGACCATTTTTCTTCGAAAATGAGGCTGGGAACAAAGTTTCGGTCAACGGTGAACGTTACAGAGCCATGTTATCCGACTTTTTTTTTACTGAAATTGAAGACATGGATTTGGACGACCTCTGGTTCATGCAGGATGGCGCGCCATGCCACAATCGATCTTTTACGCACCAAATTCTCAAATCGTGTTATCAGCCGTCTTGGCGATGTCAATTGGCCGCCTCGGAGCTGCGATTTGACCCCTTTGGATTTTTTTATGGGGAACCGTGAAGGACCGATGTTATGCCAACAATCGAGAAACGATTCAAGCACTTAAGGCCAATATCATCCAAGCAATCCGTGAGCTACAGCCCCAAACCATCAACAAGGTCTTGGAAAATTGGAGTTACAGAATGCGCTACTGCGCAGCCAGCCGAGGCAGCCACTTGAACGAAGTTGTGTTCCATCATTGTATTTATATATTATAGTACACTATACACTAGAGGCATGTGCTTTGCCAATTCCCTCTTATCCTACGCGTTCGTTTCATCAGTCATTTGCTCTTTCTACTATGCAAGAGGTTGATTGGTTCCGGTGCGGCGCGCGGGGAAATTGTATAGTGGAATCTTTCTCTGCCAGTCCGTCTCATATGGCTTAGGCGATGTTGAATTTTAATTTTTTGCTGTGCAGACTGTGCGGGGAGAGGAAAGTGGAGGCTCATGTCTCGCTTTTATATTATTTTCCATCGTTTAGACGAATATTTTTGCCAGACTATCGTTTTCCCGGAAATTTTTAAACTTTAGGAATTTCGACATTTCGGGTTTTCAATCCTGCAAAATTATTTTTTTTGCAATGATATTATTTTTTGTATGGAAAATAATAGTTCGACTGGTCCAATGAGAAATATTAATTCTGTTTGCAACACTTCTGTGTTAAATCGTAGTGAGCGAGATCGGGTCAAAATCCCGTTTTCTGAAATACCGACTTCACTCAATTTGTGAAAATATCATTTAGCCACTAAAGTTGAAATTTTGTACAAATTAGTTTTAAGTGAAAATTAACTTCAAGTTTATTAGTTAGCGAAATTCCTTTACTTTTTCCGAAAACTAACATACAAAAAATCCTTAAAACACGTGTTTAAAAATATTGGCCGATAAATTCAGAATGCTAAAAGCTAGAAATTTTTTCAGAATTACGCATAATAAACTACCTAAGAATAATAAAGTTGCGCCCAGACTGTTGGCAGATTTTTTATACGACTACTATTTTGTCCGACTTGCAAAGTCGCGCAATTTCTCAACGGAGTGAAGCCGTAATGTAATGAAGTGCAACAAGATCGGGTCAAAATCTCATTTTATAAAATACCGACTTACGCAGCTAAGTTAGAGCAGCGCATCTTAACGGTTAGGTTGAGCATTTTTCCCGTTTTCCAAAATCGCTATTGCCAAAATCGCTATTGCCAAAATCCCGTTTTACTTTATTATTTCAATAATACAGTATTATTATAGATTTTTAAAAAAAAAAATTTGCTACCCCAAAATTTTTTTTTTACGTTTCATAACGAGTAGACACGAAAAAAGCAAAAAAAAATGTCAGTCCTTCTGTCCGCCGTATGCCGTACGTCTACCGGTGTACGCAAAATTGTTTGAAGGCTCGTGGCACCCAAACCCTATGAGCTATTTAGTTGGATTTTTTTTCGAGGGTAGAGTGCGTAGGCCCCCTGAAGTGACCAAATTTGGAGGGGTGGGGGTGTGAGGAGGGAGGAGGGGGAAGCGTTTTAGACGGAAAATTTTGGTTTCTAGATCTCAGCAACCTCTTATGCTAGGAAGCTGAAATTTGGAACTTATATAGAGCTTCGGTAGTGGACCCGTTTGCAAAAAAAATGCCGATATAGGTGAAGGGGTTTGGGTGAATAATAATGCGTCCGAAACGCAAAAAAGGCGAGATCGACACATTCTAAATTCCATATCTCCTAAACGGTCAATGTCACAAAATTGAAACTTAATGAATATCTGTAGGTATACTAGGAGAATAGATCAGAAATAAATTTTTGAGTGGGGCAGTAGCGTACGGGGGTGGGGGGTGAAAAACTTTAGATTACGATATCTCACGAACCCATTGCACTAGACAAATAAAATTTGGTTTGTGTATAAAGGTTGACAAATGAAGTTTGATGAAAGCAACATTTTTTCAAGAGGGCGGTGGAGCATGAAAGTGGAGGGGATAAGAATTTTTCTGAAAAATCACGTCTCATATCTCAAGAACAGTGTAAGATAGATGCTTAAAATTTTTACTAGAAGTAAACCTAATAGACCCCTAGCAGAAAACAAAATTTTGGAAGTGTGGGTATAACGGGTGAGGGTGGGGGAGGGTGAAAAGGAAAAAGTTCCGATTTTTATATCTCGACAACCTATAATCATATAAAGCTGATACCTGGTATTTTGATAGAGCTATATTAGTAGCATGTTGGAAAAATATAATTTTTTATAGGAGCAGTATGGTACGGGGGTTGGGGTGTTTTTCCTATCTATAGAACGGCTTATACTACAAAGTTGAAACTCGGTGTGTATATGTAAATCAACTAAAAAACTAATTTAGAAAAAAAATTTTCAAATATCCATTGGCGTTCAGAGGGGGCAAAAAAAATGATCAGTGAAAATGGAATGCATATATTTTCACAGTTTTGTAATATCTATTAGGTCTTCCCAAATATTGAATTCATTTTTATTCTACGTTGACCGCTCCCGAACTTTGAGCCGAAAAATAATAAAGTTTCGCCCAGACCATTGGCAGATTTTTTATGGATAATATATGTAAATGCCCGGGTCCGAGCAATAAACATTAATTTTATACATTGCATTTCTTTTTCATTTTCACCACTGTTTTGAATTTTTCATAAATATATTTTTTATTCACACACACAGTTGAGGCATGTAGAATGACACCCCAAGTGTTAAAATCGGTCAGGTCGCGTACAAACTACGAATGAACATACAAATTTTTGGTGAAACAATAATAAATAAATAATAAACACGTTTTTAGTCAAATAAAAAACAGGGATATAATTTTATAATTTTAAAAAGAAAACAATATTTTCGAAATAGAATCTTAGGAAACGGTTTTTTTTTAAGAGCGGTATTTTGGAACACGTGATTTTGACTCTATCACTCGAATGACACAATGCTTACAAATTTCGACCGAATAATTGAATGAAATTTGGATCACATATCTATTACCAAAATACACAACCTATTCCTTAAGATGTGCTGCGCAGCTTTAGTTGGGCAAAAACAGCGGAATTTTTAATTTTAATAAGAAAACGAGATTTCATTAAACGGGATTTTGGCTTAACGAGTTTTTGACTTAACGAGTTTTTATGAAACGGGATTTTGGGACAACGGGATTTTGGATCGACGGGATTTTGGGACAACGGGATTTTAAAACATGGATTTTAACCCGACCCCTTAGTTGGCAATAAATTGATCCACGAAACACATTTTTTCCGACTTTGCAACGAAGTCGGGCTCTGAAGCAAGAACTTTTCAGAAAAATGATATTTGATCTTCCGGAAAGTTAAAATATGACATCCCCTTGATACCACTATATAATCAGTACATAAATATTATTGTGTACTATAAATTGTTAATATATACATATACTTTGTGTGTATACATAATCGCAACATAACACTCCACTGTTATGCTCTGCTCTTTGCGTCTGCACCGCCGGTATTTTCTGGTGCGCGTTGCGACCAAATCAAAGTAATGAGGTCAACGAACAAGCATTTTGCAATCTATGCGGGTTCGTTGAAGAAGATAGGAGACGCAAGAAAATCAGTCATATCTCACTCCCCTCTTCATCCCGCAATGAAAATTAAAAACGCAAGAAATTCATTCATAGCTGACTCGATTCTTCGCTCTTTCACCGCAAAGAACATTGAAAAGACAGACGAGATGAGAAAAGAATGATGTGTGGAAAGGAACAGCAAAAAGCTCTCGAATCGGAACATGTTACGCCATCTTTTGAGCTAAGGTGAAGTTATTCGTGATACTACTATAATATATAAATACAATGGTTCCATCATTAATGTGAATGTTTACTCTTACTAATAAAGCCATAATATCATTTTATTGCATTTTTAAAAAGAAACTTGTATTTGGCCCACCCTGTACATATTATACATACGGACTTCGGATTTTTGTTTTCTAGTTGTACTTTAGTGCTTTTCTTTACTAATAATAATTTTTAAAACTTGTATAATCAACTCTGTTTTATTTTCAGGTATGGGACACCGCAGGCCAAGAACGATTCAGAGCTATGGCACCTATGTACTATAGAAATGCGAACGCGGCGCTACTTGTATTCGACCTATCACAGTATAAAACATATCGCGATCTAAAAATATGGGTCCAAGAACTACAGCGAAACGTACAGGACCCTATGATTTTAACGTTAGTAGGGAATAAGTTAGATTTGGAAACATTTCGTGCAGTCTCACGAGAAGAGGCATTTTTATTTGCGTCGTCAATTGGAGCTAACTACTTTGAAACATCAGCAGTCAATGAACAGGGTATTGGTCAAGTATTTTTGACCACTGCACAAGGATTGCTCCGTTTAGCTAACGAAAATAAATGTCATACTCTGCGACGATATAATTCGACAGATTCGATATCGGCGTACTCGAATACCACCTTTGTAAATGGTCACGCATTTCATTTACCCTTGGTCCATATGGGCATCCCTGTTGACAATAATGTTAAGACCAACGGCGTTGGAAGACTGGAACGTGCCTCGTGGAGCATTGACTATATTGCACATGGAGCAGAAGAGCGAGTCGGGTGGTGCTGTTATTAGTCCTAGGATTGTGTTTTATTTTGAAACTAGACATTTGTGATCTTAGTGCTTTGTAAATCTTCAATTAACCGTTTCACTTCAAATGTAATTAATCAATGATAGTTATGTGCTAATGTCAATAAGATATTTGAATAAAATGTAGATACAAAGTTATATTTTACAACAATGCATTTCAATTGGATGATAAACATTATTACTTATAAAGGTACGCGTCCACTAGGGCGGACGAGCCAGGCCGCGTATATACAAACCTTATCCCATTTGAGTCACGGACACGACTGTCTTCGAATAGGTTTTGTTTGCTTGAAAACCTTTCAAACCCTATACCATTTGAGTACAAAAAGTAACCGAAATGGTATAGGCTTTGCGAACGAAATTGAACTGCACGCGACCTTACAAACCCTATACCATTTGAGTCACAGACGGCATCAAGTGTGGTGTTAATGTCTTCGATTAGGTTTTGTTGATATGTAAATGTGTTTACAAACCATAATCGAATAGTCTCAGAAAAAGTGCGTAAGTTCCGGTTTTTCGATGATCGTTTGAAAACCCTATACCATTTGAGTCAAGGTCATGAAAATCTTATATTTGCGTTTGTTTTTATGGAAACCTTAATCCGTTTGGATACAAAACGTCACGGAAATAGTGTAGGTTTTGGCAACGTGCGCAAGTTCCGGTTTGTGGATGGTCGTTTGAAACCCTATACCATTTGAGTCAAGGTCATGAAAATCTTCTATTTGGACATTCGGTCACTTTTTGTACTGAAATGGTATAGGGTTTGTTAGGTTTTTAAGCAAACAAAACCTAACCGAAGACAGTCCTGTCCGTGACACAAATGGTATAGGGTTTGTAAATACGCAGCCGGGCCGGGCCGCATCGCAAAAATCCGCCTGCCATACATTGTTGTCGTGGGCTGGTCTGACCCCGACTTTTCCTATGAATGTATGCCTCGTACCGGTAATTGTGGTGAATATTCGATCTATGTCATAGTTTCCGATACGAGGTGATTCACTTTATTTAGTACAAGGGTCGGACACCTGTGCCCGACGGTCAGGAAGAAATGTGCGATATCGGCTATCGATCAGCAAAAATCCAACGTGTGTCGATTGCCGTGAGTTTATCGATGGCCGATGCAGTTCAGCAATTATCGGCTCGGTGAAAATTAACTGACAAAGCGATAATTGCTGATCGAGATTCCCAAGTCCGAAAAACAGAGAGTTTTGTCGCGACCTTAAATCGGATAGGTTGATTCAAGCGAGTTGTTTTTAACATCGAAATTGGGTGATGTATTGAAAAGTAGATTCTGTAAAAGTTCAAGTGTTTTGTAATTAGTAAGAATGTTATACCTTGGATACACAGCTCGTATACAAATCATAATATCGTCAATATCACCAGTATATCACCCAATATTATGCATATAGTACGTGAACGAGCTGATATCTACATAATATCCAACTTGTTTCCTTTTTAGGTGCATGAGAACTTAAAATTATAATACAAGACAGAAATATTGTTGGAATGAAATTTTTTTATTATATTCTGGTAGATAATTTCATGGCATTTATTTTTTAAATATGATTTCCGTCATATGTCCGCCGCGGCTACGAGTTACATGGTCCATTCGATCAGTCCAATTTTTGACTACTTTTTCCAATAAATCTGGCCGTATGGCGTCAATACTGGCTTGAATATTGGCTTCCAATGCTTCAAGAGTTGCTGGTTTGTCGGTATAAACGCATGACTTAATATAGCCCCATAAAAGTAATCCAGAGGCGTTAAATCGCACGAACGAGGGGGCAGTTAACAGAACCACTTCTGGAAATCAAGTTGTCACCAAATTGATTTTGCAATAAATCGATTGTTAAGCGCGCTGTATGGCAAGTTGCGCCGTCTTGTTGAAACCATATGTCGGCGATTTTTAGCTGATTAATTTTTGGAAACAAAAATTCAGTCAGCATGGCTCGATAGCGCTGGCCATTCACCGTAACGGCAGCTCCTTCCTCATTTCGAAAGAAATAAGGACCGATGATGCCGCCAGCGTGTAAACCGCACATTTCTTTGTCTTGTTGATGGTTTTGAATCGAGAAGAGTACTATTAGTGCGAAAACCTTCAATAACTGCACGAATTGCTTGCTCACTAGGCCGATTATGTTGACCGTAAAATAGACGAAGTGCTCTATGAACTTCGCGAACAGATTTAATTTTTTCAAAGTAAATTTCCACAATTTGGAAGCGTAGTTCTGGCGTTAAACGATTCATGATGACTTGCCAAACCTTACTGAACAGAAATGTCAACACAGTTTGACATTCTCATCTGTCAAACCGCAGTTATCGATATCGATAGTTCTCATGCACCTAAAAAAACACAATTTATATAAATTCGATGATTTTAGCTGATATAGCCTTCTTTTAACTGTCATCAGCGCCATCTGTTACTGAAATCAACTGAAATTTCAATGAATGACAGTTGCGGGTTTTTATATTCTTCCGCCAGTTAAAATTGTTTGAGCGTGTTTTAATTTTTGTGTGTGATGTGGTGGTCCACTTTGTACATTTCTTTATTAGCAATGAAAGTGCTTTTCGCCGCAACATCATACTGGGACGTTTGACACGAAAAGC
The DNA here is from genome assembly GCA_951812415.1 of Beris morrisii. NCBI lineage: Eukaryota > Metazoa > Arthropoda > Insecta > Diptera > Stratiomyidae > Beris > Beris morrisii. Next base: position 91,167,110 of record OX638311.1, read on the forward strand.
CTTTTTTTCTTCACTGCTGTAATTTCGGAATGCACTAAATGTCAAAGTATAACATGTATGGGCTGTGTATCATGCCATCTTGTATCGCATATCATGATTTAAATAAAGTAATTTGTATACAAGCAGCGTATCCATAGTATTAGAGTAAACATTAAATAAACGGTGAAAATTCGAAAGACAAGTGTTTTGAGTTCTAGACGAGTGTGTGGAAGTGAGCCCCTATTGCGCGAGATGAGCCCTTGGCTCGGAGACCCTGCACAGGATATTTAGGCCACGACATTTCGACGCAACCGGATAAAAAAACCTAAGTAAATACCTGAATATACATTTGAGTCATTCCACCAAGAATCGCCAAAAATTATGAAATTGGAAAAGCTTTAGTATCACGCACAAGCGAAAAAGTAATGTAAGAGATTTTTCATATTTTACATTTACGTTCCAAATGAAACTTTGGTATGTTTTAGAATGTGGTCAATAAAAATTTTTCACATTCGGGACGTAAAACAATGAATAAAAACGTTTTAAAATTTTTGATTTCATCCAGCCAGTACAGTTCGAGACGCCATTATGGCATGTTTGGCTGACGCGCGCTATGCTCCAACTACCTTCCGTGCAGCCCTGCGGGGCTCAGGGATTAAAACTCCCTTTTCGCGTTCATGTTTGGCTGTCGCGCGCTACGCTCCAACTACCTTTCGTGCAGCCCTGCGGGGCTAAAGGGATTTAAACTCCCTTTTCCGCGTCCATGTGTGACGAGAAACGTCAAACGGAACCGTCATGGTGGTTCGAATAAAATGTACTGGATGAGCAAAATTAAAAATTTGAAATCGGTTTTTTATATAGTTTTACGTCCCGAATGTCAAAAATTTTTATTGACCACATCCTAAAACATACCAAAGTTTCATTTGGAACGTAAATGTAAAATATGAAAAATCTCTTACATTACTTTTTCACTTCTGCGTGATACTAAAACTTTACCACGAAATTTGTCACCTTACCATCGCCGATTTCTTTTGAAAATTTATGTACTCGAAGAATTAGTGAAAAAAAAATATAATTTCAATTTTTACATTATTATTTCAATAATACAGTATTGTTATCGATTTTTTAAAAAAAAAAATTTGCTACCCTCAAAATTTTTTTTTTCACGTTTCATGACGAGTAGACACGAAAAAAGCAAAAAAAAATTTCAGTCCGTCTGGCCGCCGTACGCCGTACGCCGTACGTCGACCGCTGTACGCAAAATCGTTTGAAGGCTCGTAGCTCCCAAACCCTTTGAGCTATTAAATTGAAATTTTTTTTATGAATAGGTTGGGTAGGCCCCTTGAAGTGGCCAAATTTGGAGGGGTGGGGGTGTGAGGGGGGGAAGTGTTTTAGACGGAAAACATTGGTTTCTAGATCTCAGCAACCGCTTATGCTAGGAGGCTGAAATTTGGAATTTATATAGAGCTTCAGTAGTGGACTCATTTGCAAAAAAATTGCAGATATCGGTGAAGGGGTTTGGGAGTGGAGGGAAAAATAATGCGTCCGAAACGCAAAAAAGGTGAGATCGACACTTTCTAAAATCCATATCTCCTAAACGGTCAATGTCACAAAATTGAAACTTAATGAATATCTGTTGGTATACTAGGAGAATAGATCGGAAACAAAAATTTGAGTGGGGGCAGTGGCGTACGGAGGTGGGGGGTAAAAAATTTTAGATTACGATATCTCACGAACCAATTGCACTAGACAAATAAAATTTGGTTTGTGTATAAAGGTTGACAAATGAAGTTTGCTGAAAGCAAAATTTTTCAAGGGGGCGGTGAAGCATGAAAGTGGAGGGGATAAGAATTTTTCTAAAAAATCACGTCTCATATCTCAAGAACGGTGTAAGATAGATGCTTAAAATTTTTACCAGAAGTAGGCCTAATAGACCGCTAGCAGAAAAATTTTGGAAGTGTGGGTGGGGGAGGGTGAAAAGGAAAAAGTTCCGATTTTAATATCTCGACAACCTATAATGATATAAAGCTGAAACTTGGTATTTAGATAGAGCTATATTAGTAGCATCTTCGAAAAATATAATTTTTTATGGGGGTAGTATGGTACGGAGGTGGGGGGTGTTTTTCCTATCTATAAAACGGCTTATGCTACAAAGTTGAAACTTGGTACGTTTATGTAAATCAACTAGAAAACTAATTTAGATAAAAAAAAATTTCAAATATAAAAATAATATGGCGCGGCGACAAGCAAATTGAAGCATTAATTAAGTTCTTGAGACTAGAAGTAGAATCACTCGAGAAATCGGTAACAAGCAATCCAAAACAATTACGCAGTGAAAATAGTGCTCAAAATAATCGATCGCGAACGAACCATTCTAAAATTCCATCAGACTTCACTGCCACACAATCGGTTCAAAATTGTCAGTTTTGTAGGCAAAATATGCATTCTGCATTTAAGTGCGAACAATTCGTGTCGAAAACTCCCTCCGAACGTTTCCAACTCGCGAAAACACTAAATTTATGCATTAATTGCTTAAAACCAGGCCATTCGGTACGCTCATGTAAATCCAGTCAGTGCAAACAATGTTCGAAACCCCATCATACACTATTACATTTGCCGAAAAACGTGTCTAATACAGGCATTAGCTTTCAATCGTCTGAAAGCGCTAACATCAAGAATCAGCAGCCCCAAGTCGAAGGCCACGAGTCCGTACCGGGTTGCTCTCAATCAAATTCGTCAACATTCGTCGCACTCGGTCAGTCATACGCCAATCTAAATGCAGGAAACGTCATGTTAGCCACAGTCCTAATCGATGTAAAAGGATCCAATGGCAATTTCATTACATGCAGAGCACTTCTAGACTCGGGTTCGCAATTTAATTTTGTCACTCGCCGCCTTGTGCAACAACTAAAACTAAAGTTGCAACCAAATAACTCAGAAATAGTAGGAATAGGAACATCAAACACCAGCTCCAAATCCATCACAGAATTGGTTGTAAAATCCAGGGTAAGCAAATTCACCACAACGCTAGATGCCCTTGTCCTTAAAAATATCGCCGGATTACTACCTGCGCGTCATATCGACATCTCAAACTTCGTCCTTCCTTCAAATATTCAATTGGCAGATCCGCATTTCAATATACCGCAAAGAATTGACATACTTATTGGTGCCAGCTTATTTTTCGACCTACTATCGATTGGACAGATCAAACTTTCGCCATACTCATCGGCTGTCCTTCAAAAAACAGTACTTGGTTGGATTGTTTCCGGAAATACACAATCAACTGCCACTTCGCTCGTTGCTTCATCAGACACTTCGCAAAATACAAGGCAAGTTGATGATCTCAATAGATTGGTTCAAAAATTCTGGGAAATGGAGGAACCAACACTTAGAACATCACACATGACGGACGAGGATAGTGCTTGTGAAAATCACTTCATAAAAACATTCCGTAGATCCACCGCAGGCAGGTTTGTGGTACGCCTACCATTTCGCCAACCGCCAACAACACTCGGCGACTCATATCATATAGCTCTCAAGAGATTCTACAATCTGGAAAGGAAACTAGCCAAATCTCCGGATCTACATCGTGATTATTCAAATTTTATTAAAGAATTCTTATAACTTGGCCACATGGAAGTTGTTGACATCTCGCAAGCACAATCCCCTGCATACTTTCTGCCACATCATCCTGTTTTTAAGTACGATAGTTCATCTACAAAATTAAGAGTTGTCTTCGACGGGTCCTGTAAAACGAGTAAAGGAAATTCTTTGAACAACATTCTCATGGTAGGACCAACCATACAGAACGATCTGTTTTCAATCATCATTCGCTTCCGGTTGTTTCAATATGCTCTTATGGCTGATATTGTCAAGATGTATCGCCAGGTACAGATTGCTCCAGAGGACCGCAATCTACAATGTATTTTGTGGCGTGACAGTCCGAATGCGCCACTACAAACATTTCGGTCAACAACAGTGACGTACGGAACAGCTTCCGCTGCCTATCTCGCAATTAGAAGCATGAACCAACTAGCCATGGAACACACCAATAACTTTCCACTTGGATCTCATCACGTACTGAACAGCTTCTATGTAGACAATCTAATGTGCGGATCCAACTCCGTTTCCGAGCTTATTGCTATCAAAAATGAAGTCACCAAGCTCCTCGCACTCGGATCATTTCCACTAAGGAAATGGTGCTCTAACTCTGCCGATGTTCTGACTGACATAAACTCTGATGATAGAGAAAGTTTTATACAAATAAATAATGACAACGTTGTTAAGGCGCTTGGTCTTCTATGGAATCCACATGGTGACGAGTTCATCTTTAATACAAAGGGATTAAATGCAGCACAGGAATCACGCATAACAAAGCGAACAATTTTGTCACAACTTGCTAGTTTATTCGATCTTCTTGGATTCATGAATCCAGTAACAACAAGTGGAAAAATATTTCTCCAGCATCTTTGGTCTCTGCAATTACACTGGGATGAATCTCTTCCTATTCACCTTCACCACCAGTGGCGCAAATTTCAAACACAATTGCAGCATCTCCACAAATTACGTGTACCTCGTCTCGCTACTCAACCCAATTCGGAGGTTGAAATTCATGGATTCTGTGACGCAAGCTTAAAGGCTTACGGCGCATGCCTCTATTTGCGCAGCTACAATGCAAACAAAACTATCAGGGTCAGACTTCTGTGCGCAAAATCCAGAGTTGCGCCTATTCGAACACAAACACTCGCACGCCTTGAGCTATGTGCCGCACTATTGTTATCAGACCTCCTTAACAAAGTCAAATCTGCACTTAACATTGCCATCAATGCCGTATATTGCTGGACAGACTCCACTATCGCTCTCTCTTGGATCACATCATCGGCCAACCAATGGTCTATTTTCGTATCGAATCGTATATCTCAAATACAGAGCTTGACAGACACATCATCGTGGAGACATGTACCGAGCAACCTCAATCCTGCTGACTTAACATCACGAGGTTGTCTTCCAAGTCAATTAGTAATCAACGAACTTTGGCTAACTGGTCCTCCATTTTTGAGTTTGGAACCAGCCTTTTGGCCTCGCCAGCCTTTTGGCCTCGCCTTAATCCTGACCTGCCTGAAAGGAAGGAACAGACCTTCTCATTTATTTGTTCCGGTAATAAAGGTGTAGGTGATATCACTCTAGGCTGCAAATTCGCTAATAATTATTTTCGTCGATTCATCAGCTTCAAAAAAGGTACAACACCCAACAATCTCCAAATAACAACAGAAGAATTCGAAGCAGCTCTAAAATCAATCATTAGGAATCTCCAGCGCACGTACTTCGCGCAGGAATATAGAGAATTGGCTTACAACAAGGTCATATCATCGCGTAGTCGCCTATTGCGTCTAAACCCCTTCCTGGACTCTGAGGACATTATTCGTGTCGGCGGACGTCTTCAACAATCTAACTTAGCTTACGATGCCAAGCATCAAATCCTGCTTCCCCAACGCCATCCCTTTACGGAGGCTTTAATTCGACATCAGCACGCCATCAATTTACATGGTGGATGCCAGACCATACTAAACGCAATTCGACAAAGATTTTGGTTAATCGACGGCTCTCGAACGGTTCGAAAGGTCTTAAGACACTGCATCATCTGCTTTCGTTCCCGCCCACTACTAGCAACACAAATCATGGGTGATCAGCATGCAGATCGTATTCGTCCTGCGCCACCATTCTCTACCACTGGAGTTGACTATTGTGGCCCAGTATATTTAACTCAGCGTATACGCGGACGGCCACCATCAAAAGGATATATCGCTGTATTTATTTGTTTCGTGACTAAAGCAGTTCACTTGGAACTCGTTCACGACCTCTCCACGGAATCATTCATAGCATCTCTTCGAAGATTTATAGCACGCCGTGGCAAATGTTGCAAGATCTTTTCAGATAATGGAACAAATTTTGTTGGTGCGAAAAATCAGCTAGAGCAGGTTCAAAAAACTTTGCTTTCATCCTCTTGTAATGAGGAAATTCAGAAATTTGCACTCTCGCAGGGCATCACCTGGAGTTTTATACCGCCGCGATCGCCCAACTTCGGTGGATTGTGGGAGGCTGCAGTAAAAATCGCTAAACGTCATTTACACAAAATCTTGGCGAGCATGTCTAACTTTTCGTTCACTTATGAAGAAATGGCTACTTTGCTATGCCAAATAGAAGCAGAGATGAACTCCCGACCAATCTCGCCGATGTCCAATGACCCTAACGACATCACAGCTTTGACACCCGGCCACTTTTTGACCGGAGGTCCCTTGACTGCGCTACCACAGGTCAAGATACCCTCGGACTTAAATAGACTCTCACATTTTCATCGAATTCAATATATGCAACAAACCTTTTGGGAGAGATGGCGCAAGGATTATGTAAACAACATGCAAACGAGAAACAAATGGCAGCGCCCACAAGCTAACATTAAACTTGGCGATTTAGTCCTTCTAAAGGATGACAACGCACCACCCTTACACTGGACTATGGGAAAAATCACCGCTTTACATGAAGGAAGAGACAGCAAGGCACGCGTTGTATCCATCAAGGTAAAAAATGGAGCAATCAAAGAGCAATCTCCAAAATCGCTATTTTGCCAATTGATAGCGCACCCTAAAGAAATTAATATTATATTTCAAAACTATTGCATTAAAAAAAAAAAAAACATTTTGATAATTTCGAAAGACTGCCGCCTTTCAAGGGGGGCGGTATGTTAAATACATAGCATAAATTGATTTATATAGCTTCAAACATAACATAAATTGATTTATATAGCTTCAAACCTGAAATTTTAACAACTGTAAAAATTGCATTGTTCATTTAGCTCGGACCCTTTTTGACTCTCTCGCTTATCGAACTCCAACCGAGCAACATCAATTCAAATAAAACTTGTTTTCGAAATCAAAACTCATTTTTGCTAAATTTTCGTGTCGTTCTTTCTTTTCGTATCGTTATCGAAAACCTACAATAAAAAAGCTAATTGTAGTCAACAGAATGTCTCGGTCCAGCATGCCTTATACTAGGGCTTATAATGTTAGTACTTAGACTAGTTTCTTTTCTTTTTTTCCGTGTTAGTTTAAGATTAACTTATTTTAAGAAAAATAACTAAATGTCCTGCCGATTAAGCCACCAGTATTTTGTATCCTCACGCTCATTTCTGCCAATGCCAATGAAGTTCGCAGTGGAGTATCGCCATAACGCCAGAGGGTCGCTAGTTTCAAGATTGGGGTCGTATAATATTTTTTTAACGGTGGCGCGCCTACACGCATGGCTTATAATTGGTTCGCAGTCAAGGTGCGTTTCCATCTCCGCCGTTTAGCGTCGCCGACACGGGTGTCCCGTCACACTTTTGACATCGTCGTTTCCATCTGCGGCGAAACGGTCGACGCGACGCTAAAAAGTCATCAGTCATGCGCCTGAATGGCAGTTCTAGATTTTTCACTCTTATCGTACATTTTTGACTTTTAAATTACTTTATTATTTTTTAATAATAAAGTATTTTTTCGTTACCATAGGTACGTAGCTTGGATCCAAACCAACCTCTATCAAAAGCACATTAGTATCGGCTCTCGTCGAAAAGTTGAAGTTGAGTCAACTCCCGACGATTGCCTCGGCGCGTCACAGAGCTAGTTTTTTATGTATGTAGAATGTAGTCGGCGACGCTAAACGGCGGAGATTGAAACGCACCTTCAGAGTCTAATATGTAACCGTTTTCATCGAGGTATACGAAGGCTTCGGGTGGAATAAAACCAGTTGACGTAGTTTTTTCGAAGTATTGTGGGTTGGTGAATCCAGGGCCTACATAGCGGTATGTTTCGGTTTAAGTGAAACCGCAGGATTTAAATTTTTATAATATTGCAGGATGAAAATCTAATTTAAAAGTTCAGTATCATTATTCACTAACAAAAAAAAGTGCGTTTTTGCTCTGTGAATCTTTCGTGTAGGGGTCAGTGGCGTGGCGTGATAATTCAACAAGGGGAAGCAATTGGTTAATATCCATAATTTATTATTGTTATTCTACCTATAAATTTACTGCGTATTAATTGAACCTCCTCCATTAGCTACTTTTTACAATACTAATATAAAAGCAACCAAGCAATCACGAACGGGAACCAGGAGGCTATTTGGAACGTTATTTTTTAAGGTTGTCAGTCGAAGTCACCTACACCGCATCTAATCATTAAACGCGTTCCGGACTTCTATCAAAAAAAATTATAAAGTTTCGCCCAGAGTATTGGCACATTTTTTTTATTTATTTACGTATTTTTTTTTTGAATAGAAGAGTCAATAGAAGTAAAACCGAATTCGATCTTATTAACCATAAAAGTTTTTCGGAATTCGTGAAAACCCCCAGGGGTTTAACATCAAAAAATGCTTGCATCAGATTTCCCTTCGATTAAATTTAAAGCCTTTAGAAATAAAAGTGAATTGAATATCTCATTAAACCCAATATATGGAAATTCGTGAAAATGTACATAACTACTTTACACACTTTTCGATATCGAAAAATTGAAAAAAAAACATTTCTAGGCGCTTACATTAAGAACCCTCAGAAATAAAATCTATTTCGGCATGTCCATTATATATAACGATATCGTGAATATGTGGAAAATCCCTTTTCACGGACATTTGTTTTACTCAACCTCTATGCTAATAAAAATCTGAATTGTTTTTCCTTTAATTTCTTGAGTAGCATACGTACATATACGTACTAAGTTCCAACTTTCTTCTCCATAAGCCCATTCTGAGATTTAAAAAACCACCAACCACCCCCTCCTTGCTACCCATATAAAAAAATTGTTTCTAGGATACCTCTTTATTATCTTTATGTAGTCAATTTTTAGCTTTCTATGTTTTGTGGTTTTGGAAAATAAAAATCGGTATTATTTTCTTTCCACCCCCTTCCACCATCAGCCCCTTCACCTGTACCTCCAACATTTTTTCCCTGTTAGAAGTCTACTGTGCTTAACTCCTGTAAAATTTCTAAGATCATATGTGGTACGGTTCTTGAGATATACAAATGAAATTTTATTAAAAATGGCTATCGCCCCACTTTCGCGCTCCACCTCCCACCTCAAAAATTGTAATGGGCCCCACTCCACTACACAAACCAAATTTTCGCTTCCTGGTATAATTGGTTCGGAAGATATTTTAATCCAAAGTTTTTTACCCCAACCCCTACACACCACCACCCGATTCAAAAATTTTAGCTTCTGATTAATCTCCTATTATCCCTTAAAACAACTACAAAGTTTCAATCTTCTGACATCAACCGTTCAGAAGATACGTATTTTAGAATGTTTCAACCCCAGCTTTCAAGCACTTCGAACACATTGCTTTCCCCTCCACTCCCACACTCCTCAACCCTTATCGCCAATTTTGCAAATAGGTCCACTATCGTAAGCGTAAGTGGTTCCTGAGATCTAAAAACCAAATTAAATATAATTCAACTATTTGCCACAATTCAACTTCAAACTTCGATCAAAATTCAATTCCTATCCTACTCAGGTAGCACTTATTTCTTATCAAATCTCTGCTTGCTGATAGCTTCACCGCCGCAGCCAGGAATGTGTGGAAGCAAATAGCGTACTGCTTCCACCGTGGCGTGTACGAAAAAATTTTTTCATGACGTCACAGTGAGCTTACTACGAAATGAAATGAACGCTCATAGATGCAACTTTCAAATTGCTTCCATGTGTCTTCTTCTTGGTTTCTTATTGCTTGTCTTTTTCGTGGTGTTGCCAAATCGGCAGTGTACGATATTCGCGTGTAGTTTCTTGTGAACTTTTATTTAGACTGTGTCAAGGAAAATGTTAGAAACATGAATTTTTTTCGCGATTTTTCTGCGCGATTTAGAAAACGCATTTTAGATATAATATTTTTCAGCAAAATGTAAGGGAAGCAATGGTTCCCTTGCTTCCATGGACGCCTTGCCACTGGTAGGGGTTGTAAATCTTTCGTAGAAAAAGGATAGATAAAATTCATAGCAGTTCCGTCAAAATAAAAATTTCTGTTAAAAATTAGCAGAGTTCCTTTGATTGGGATGAAGCACTTGTTTTTTCAATAAATAAATAAATTTCTTTAATATACCACTTTTTGCTGCACATTTAACATTTAAGTACAAATCGACTTGTTCAATACCTGTTTTGTTGAATATACAATAAAAAAATATAATGCATATTTCAACTAAAAATAAATCTACTTTTCTAATATAGATATTCATCGCTTATTTCTCAACTTAAGACAAATTTAATGAAAGGAAATGAAAGCATAGAAAATTTAACAAAAATAAGTGTTTATTAAGTTGGTCAATACCTAAAATAATATGTGTTCAAACGTAAAAAAATTTAAAAAATCACAACTTGAAACTCTAATAAAATAGATTAAAGTCTTTCGATATTTTACAAATAAGTAGTAATTAATATATTTTTAAAATTACTTTATTGAAGTTTACTACTTCTTCTGGCATGAAAGAGAACATTGATATTACATTTCTCTTTTTCCTTCGATATAGTATTGTTGCGAGCTAGGGGTTCGCCGGGATTTCAAGTAAAACACAATTCGGTTAAAATAAAAATAAGTGATAATTTATTTTTCCGCACTTTTTATTCACAGAATTATAATCGCACAATAATTCGCACTGTATCGCAGCACTGCCCGCTTATACCATATATCGCTTGACTCGTTCACTTTCGTTCTCTCTCAACACGGTCGCGTATACCCGCTGGCTGTCGCAGTCGATGTAATCAAAATTACTGTGTCTTTGCTGAATGCTTCACCTGCTTATATACTACCCGGTTGCAGTCTAGGATGTGCTTGAACGTTCGTTCAGTTCTGGAATCTTCTCGAAAGCTTCAGAGCCTTCGATTTCGATCTTCGTTCAGTGGTTTGTGCAGAGGATTCTAGTATATTGGAGAGCATTCGATAAGAAGAGAGATTGTTTCGCCTTATCTTCAGCTAGGTTTCTGATTGGGTTATTTTGCAACTAGGTATTTGGTTGTTGTTGTTTTCATTATGTGTAACGATCGAGTGCACGGTTGCGCGGTTGCCGGGCTTACACGTAACAGTATGTATCTTGTATTGTAGTAATTGGAACTGGTAGCAAAACAGAAATTGAACTTCTGAACTTTTGAACTTTTCCTCTTCTGTAACAGTAGCAATTTCGCCCAAATCAACGTAATTTTCTCGATACTCTACTTTTGATAAGTCTTCGCTCCTACATATAATATCTGTTGTCATCGTATATTGTAGACTGGTGAAACTAAGGCCGAGAGACACTGAATTAAAATTTGTTTCAAATATTTCCTACTATAATAATAGACATGAAATTTTCAGATTTCCTCGGACCACGTCACCTTCTTTTTATAGATGGTGCGAGGTCTTTCATATAGAACCTGGAGCTATATTGCAACAGGGAACGCCAATGCTATGTAGCCTTCATTTCGACGAGAAGGATATAACGCACTCAGCATTCAAAACGACCCTTCGGAAGTGCGCGATTCCGATGGAGGTCGAATATTTATCGGAAGTAAGTACTTAAGTTGTTGTAGTTGTTGCCTTTAATTTAAAAAAAAATGATTCCATTGTTACCTTTTTTTATTTTCTTTCATTTATTTTCACATTATTTATATATTTAAAATTTTGTTTCATATTAAATATAATACGAAGATAGAAGAACTTGAAATGCTAAGCGATTATGTTGATATGGACAGGATAAACGACGAAGTAGTTATCTCGGAGGAATTAGTTAGCTTTGAGGAATTAGTTGTTTTAAATCTCCAGAGGTTCAAATTCTAAAATACCCTTATTCCTCTATATCCGAAATTGCACCTGTATCAAAAAGAAAACAAAATAAAAATTTAATTTTAAGAAAAAAATATCGGAATGCATTATATGCAAAAAATAAAATTAAAAAAAATTGTATTCGATTAATAAATCGCCGCGAGTCAAGCATCAAATCCTTAAATATTATCTTTAAAGAATTGCAAAATAAGCAGCTTATATCTTCTGAAATAAGTAGCCATTTGGAAAAGGCTGGGAATGAAATTCCCAATGCAATTCTTAAGAAACTACTAGAAGGCAAACGTGTCAAAACATATCCGGAAGAATTACGTAGATTTGCCTGCACCCTTCATTTTTACTCCCCAAAGGCATATATCTACGTCCGGACTGTTTTCAAAAAAACTTTGCCTAGCGTATCAACTATACAGCGATGGTACTCTAGTATAAAATGTGAACCAGGATTTCTAGAAGAAGCTTTCAATACACTTCGAGCGAAGGTTTCATCCATGCGCATGAAGAACTACGAATGCATATGCTCTCTCATAATAGATGAGATGAGTATTATGAAAAAAATTGAGTTACTCGGTAAAAAAATAAGAGGATTTGTAGACCTAGGAATAGAAAATGCTCAGGAAAGTGATGAAGCCACTCAAGCCTATGTTTTTATGGTAGTATCAATGAATGCTCACTGGAAATTGCCTATAGCATATTTCTTTATTCACTCGCTGAGTGCAAATGAACGTGCTAATCTAGTTCTAACAGCTATTGAAAAATTACAAGCAATTGGAGTTAAAATTGCTTGTGTAACATGTGATGGTCCATCTTACAATAAGTTCATGATACGAGCTTTAGGTAGTAACATAGACTTACCAAATGCAAAAACTGATTTTGAGATATTTAAGGATAAAGGACAAAATCGTTATGTTTTGAAAAAAAATTTAAACAATAATTTTTATTCGTATTTTTTTTATATTGCAGCAATTTCTTAACAACAATCTTTAAAACAAGTCCTACTTTATTATTCTTGGATAAAGATATGAATTTTCAAAGAGGACTTGGAGACAATTTTTGCGAAATCTTTAACATACTACATATAACTAAAAAAAAATGAGATATCAATAAAAAATTGAAATTATATTTTTTTTCACTAATTCTTCGAGTATATAAATTTCCAAAAGAATCGGCGATGGTAAGGTCACACTTTTGGCGATTCTTGATGGAATGGCCCTTTTTCTATAAAGTAATTGAAAAGCACTGATGTTCTTCGATTTTTTTGACCCCGATCCCATTCAGATCCCAAGTTAATTTTTTGATATATTTTGTAAAACAGTATAACCAATAAAATGTAAATAAATAATAATTAAAAAAAACGCGTTTTGAGATATTCAAGGATAAAGGACAAAATCGTTATCCTTTAAAAAAAATTTCAAGGATAATTTTTATTCGTATTTTTTTATATTGCGACAACCTCCCCCTTTAAAATAAGCCCTATCTTATTATTCTAGGATACAAGTTACCAGAGATGTGAATTTTCAAAGAGGACTCGGACAACTTTTTTGCGAAATCTTTAACATACTGTTACTTGCAAGCCAGGCAACCGCGCAACTCGATTGATTACGAATAAGGGAACAGCAACAACCGAATACCTAGTTGCAAAATAACCCAATCAGAAACCTAGTTGAAGTATACAGGGTGTAACTAGTACTGAGGTTCAAACGAAAATGGGAGATAGAGGAACTTGTCCTGAGTAGAAAATCGTTCTACACATACTCCCGTTTTTGCACCGTTAAGGAGATAGCGCGATTTTAAGGACGAAGGATTTTCATCGTACCTGTGATCACTGTTTGATATTTAACTTCTGCTGTACTTAGCGTAACGTAATAATTCTGGGCTCGTTGGAAAGGACACAAATTCTTCTTTCTAATTGCTATCAACTGTGTCAATCAGTGTTATACTTTTTGAGAAAAATTTATTTAAATGACACAAAAATAATAAAAAATTAAAAAAAAATACAAAAAAGTCCTGTTTTCTCCAAGAAGGACCTGATTAACCACCAAATTTTATTACATTTTCGGAAAGCCCATAAAATTTCACTATACGTTTGATAACAGAATTTCTTCATAGGTTGAATTGTAAAGGAGCGGGGCTAACAGTTATCAAGCACGTTTTCTTCAAGTAAATCTGGTTTGACACCCGTCGTTCGCTCAAAAAGTATAACACTGATTGACACAGTTGATAGCAATTAGAAAAATGAATTTGTGTCCTTTCCAATGAGCCCAGAATTATTACGTTACGCTAAGTACAGCAGAAGTTAGAGATCAAACAGTGATCACAGGTACGATGAAAATCCTTCGTCCTTAAAATCTCCTTAACGGTGCAAAAACGGAAGTATGTGTAGAACGATTTTCTACTCAGGACAAGTTCCTCTATCTCCCATTTTCGTTTGAACCTCAGTACTAGTTACACCCTGTATAAGGCAAAACAACACGATTGTATTTCCCTTCTTATCGAATGCTCTCCAATGTACTAGAATCCAATGAAGATCAAAGTCGAAAGATCTCAAGCTCACTAGAAGCCTCTACAAACACCACCGAACGAAGATTCAAGAACAGTCTCGACTACACACTAGTAGTATAAGAGCAGATGAAGCTTTCAGTGAGGGACATAGTAATTTTTATTACGTCGACTGTGACAGCCAGCGTGTATACGCGACCGTGTTGGTAGAAAGCGAAAGTAATCAAGTCAAGCGATTTATATAAGCGGGCAGTGTTGCCATACAGTGCGAATTATTGTGCGGACAGAATTAAAGTGCGAATTAATAAATTGTTACTTATATTGATTTTAAACGAATTGTGGTTTTCTTGAAATCCCGGCGAACCCATTGCTCGCAACAATTGTTGTTAGAAGTGGGATTTCAAGCATTAATTCGGGTTAAAATCGCAAGTGGAAAAAGTGAATTTAAAACTCTCGAACGGACAAAGTGAGAATTTTGTGCGCTGTGAAGTGAAGTTAAAATTCTCGAACGGACAGGGAGAATTTTGTGAAATCGAACAATCTAGAGTGCTCTAGTGAGCGGTATCTTGAATTAGTGAAGTGGAAAATTCCCATACGGACAAAAAGAGAATTTGAGTGAATTTGTATCGCGGAAAATCGTTAACGGACAAAAAGCGATAGTGAAAATGCCGCGTTATTTAAAAGACTTAAAACTAATGGAGCTGATGGAAGAGCTCGGTAGACGCAAATTATCAACAACTGGTAACAAGTCCGAACTTGTCAGCCGAATGATCGAAGTGCTAGAGGCTGAAGGTAAGGACGCAAACAGTTTCGAGTTCCCAATCGAAGAAGCTCGTGCAGGAAGTGGTGAGGAGTGTTCTGATACACCAGATTCTCTGACGCAGTTAATTCAGCAAATGATGAACCAACAAAGACAGCTCTCACAAGACCTCTCAGCAGATCTCAGCCAGAAATTAGAACAACAAAGGCAGCTCTCAGCAGACCTCTCAGCAGATCTCAGTCAGAAAATAGACCAAACTTCAACGGACATTAACCAAAAATTAGAACAGCAGTCAAAGGACCTCAACCAGAAACTTGACCAGCAGTCAATAGACCTCAACCAAAAATTGGAGCTGCAAAATGATAAAATAGACACCATAGGTAAGACAATCGAAGAAAATGTAGAGAAGAAACTTCGAACTTTCGAAGAAAAGACATCTGAGATTGTGGAAGAAGTTGAACGTCTAGAAAGATAACGTGAAAGCAACTGGAGTCATCAAAACAGAACACGTTACGCACAAAGATCTCAAAGCTCCGATCTTCGATGGACAAACACCGTGGGCTGTCTACAAGACCCAATTCGAGGCGGCCGCGAGAAATAATCATTAGAATGATTTGGAACGAGGAACGGCTCTTATATTGGCACTAAGAGGTCCACCAGCAGAAGTACTTCATACTATTCCTCAAGAACAACAACAAGATTTTTCGACGTTAGTACAGACATTGGATCTTTATTACGGCAGTGACCACATGCCAGAGATCTACAAGATGCAACTCCACAACCGAAGTCAAAAGGATGGCGAAACATTGCAAGAGCTAGCGCTTGATATAGAACGACTTACGTTGCTTTCATTCCCTAATGTGCAAGGCGAACTACGCAGTGATTTGGCTGTCTTCACAATTAATAATGCCGTACAGGATGAAGAACTACAGTTGACATTAAAATTGGCAGGAAAGAAAACGATTGGCGAAGCCTTAGTATATGGCCTTACGTTCGAAGCTGCCAAGCAAAGCTCGCGGAGTAACTACCGAGTCCGAAAAATAACAGAAGAGTGTGTATGTCAGAGAGCAGAGAACACCAAGTGGAGCGAAGGATCTGGTGCCCCGAAGTTGGAATTGCGGAAAACCGGGACACTTAAGTTGAGATTGCAGAAAATTATTTAGATCAGCGGACTACACTATAAGAGCGATACCCCACCATTGCCGCAATGAAAGCACAAGTCAATCTTACGTGAGTCGGAAATTGCAACACGCTAGGCTCAGCGTTCTCCGATGTTGGCATTGCGGACAGGACGGCCATTTACGGCGTGATTGTTGGCAACTAAGAAGAAACAGGAATATTTACGATGACCACACTTCGAAACAACCGCTATGCAATAGCTGTAATGATGGGGAAATAACTGCTGACACCGATTGCCGGTGGAAAGGAACTGAAAGACAAGGCAAACATCGAGGAGCGATGAGATGTTGGAAATGTGGACAAGAAGGACACTTAAGGTTTGATTGTCGGAAGCTGAAGAGAACGCCGAATTATTGTTCGGATTGCATTGCCGAACAAAGGAATACCAGAAGCGCAAAGCTACAGAGCCAATTAGAAGAGACAGAAATTGGCTGGCGAAATCAACATCAGCGTTTTGTGATGCAGAGTAGTCAACAAGACAAAGAGGTCGTGGGGAACTTGCGACGATTAAAAGTTTGTGATCGACAGCAGGCGAAACATTACCAAGCTCGGGACAAATTCTGTTCGACAACTAATCACCAGAATGCAGAGCATTGGCAACTAGCGAGATCTTCCAGCTACAGAGATAGCGATCTATTATTGTTACACAGCACTCGAAGACAGAGGGAAACATCGTCAAAACATCAGTGCAACGGTGAAGGATGGCATCGAATCAGCACGCAACTAAAGGAGGGAGTACCACGGACCAAAATTAAAAATGACGTCACTGACGAGGGCGCCACTCTGTTCGGGACGAACAGAAAGTAAGGAGGGAGTAATGTTACGTGTAAGCCTGGCAACAACCACAGGATCATTTCTGTAGTATGTCTTCATTAACTTTCAAGTCAAATTGAAAGATTTTTGCGCAAGCCTGGCAACAACCGAATACCTAGTTGCAAAATAACCCAATCAGAAACCTAGTTGAAGTATATAAGGCGAAACAACACGATTGTATCTCCCTTCTTATCGAATGCTCTCCAATGTACTAGAATCCAATGAAGATCAAAGTCAAAAGATCTCAAGCTCACTAGAACCCTCTACATACACCACCGAACGAAGATTCAAGAACAGTCTCGACTACAGACAAGTAGTATAAAAGCAGATGCAGCTTTCAGCGAGGGACATAGTAATTTTTATTACGTCGACTGTGACAGCCAGCGGGTATACGCGACCGTGTTGGTAGAAAGCGAAAGTAATCGAGTCAAGCGATTTATATAAGCGGGCAGTGTTGCCATACAGTGCGAGTTATTGTGCGGACAGAATTAAAGTGCGAATTAATAAATTGTTACTTATATTGATTTTAAACGAATTGTGTTTTTCTTGAAATCCCGGCGAACCCCTAGCTCGCAACAATACTAAAACTAACAAACAAAATGAGATAGAAACAAAAAATTTAAATTGTATTTTTTTTTCACTAATTCTTCGACATAAAATTTTCAAAAGAATCGGCGATGGTAAGGTCACACTTTTGGCGATTCTTGATGGAATGACCCTACTTTCTCTTGTCGAACTTACTGTCATCGATTCCGACGATTTTCCCTGGTCCGCCAAGCTTGACCGGATTGCTGCAAAAGGCATCCAACAAAATCTCACGACAATATGATGTCCAGTCCACCATAGTATTGTTCAAATTTATTTTAATTTGTTCCCTTATGGCCTGTAAACTCACATTAATAACCCATAGGTTCACGAAACATAAAATTTGCCACAATTTGAGCTTTGAGTTTTCGAAAAAAGTTGCTGTGCGGAAACTCAATGTTTTTCCGCAAAGAACCACCTTTTTCTGTCGTGAGATTTTGTTTGTGCACTTGTAATAGAACCCATCTACCCCGTTGACAAAATATTTAATAGTAAAAATAAAATAATTAAATCATACAACTGGGGCAAAGGTTGACTCTATCAACGATTAGAATTATTAGACTGAGATTTTAATGATTTCAAGTGCTTTTAAATTTTTAGTTTCGATCCTAGTAATGAATGATATCCTAGTGATGAATAATTATGAAAAAACTGCCCTTCAACGGAAAAAGGACGGACATTTTACACATATGGTATTTACTGTTAAAATGGAAGTTAACTTTGTTTTAGAATGTGATCGATCAAGATCTTTGACATTCGCCACTTAAAACTATAAAAAACAACGATTTAAAATAGTTTATTTTGTTGTGAACGGAGGCCTTGGAGTGAATATTTCGACTTGAAAAAGTCAAAATATTCGAGGGAAAGGAAGGTTCAGGAAAGAGTGGGCCAATTCCTACGTCTGAATTGGTGGCTGAAATCCGAGCGGAAGCGACACGCTTGCTGGCGGCCGGGACTAGCTACGGCAGTTGTGGGGGGGGGGGGTTCTTGCCCAGATTTCAGACCATAAACCCTTGGCCTGTACAACAAAAAATTTCGTGTCGGCTTACTCCAGGGTGATTTAAAATTGGGACTATTTCCCCAATAGGTCGTGAAAGACCAAGAAGCGGTGGAATGCGCGACTTCGCGATTTGTCAGGGCGCTTAGGTGTTATAGCGCCCTGCCTGCCCACCCTACCTCAGCCATGACTGTCCAAAATAAACATTATATCATGGCCCCTTCGAACTGGCAACGAGGACATGAATGTCGAGCCTTCCAATAGCGATGCATAATCGATTGAAGGATCGAAGCGAACGGTGTTACACCTATCCCGGTCGCTATAAGGACTGCATGTTGAGCACCAAATATGAGACTGGATGGGGCACCGTACGGTCCGTCAATGTAAATTTCCAATGGTTTCCCTACAGGATAATTAATTCCACGCTGAGTTGATGTAGAAGGTGTCGCATCTGTTTCTTTTCTTATAATTTTGCCTTCTTCGGCATCTTTTTGGGTGTACATTCCAGGCGAAACGATCATCGACTGGGAAGATGCTCTGGGTTCGCAATTCTCCAGACTCGGTGTCTTAAACGCAATTATAGTTGGTTTATTTCGCATATACCTGAAACTTTGGACCAATGATTTATTCTGCGGACTCAAATAGGCCATTCCGAGGGTTCGATGACGAGCGTTTCGCATTTGTCCTTTGTCGAATGTTCGTTCTGATTCAGACCGGGCATATTCGCGCAATGCCATTAAACGCTTTTTGCGGAGCGGGATGGGTCATCCTGACTATATTCTTTAATTTGAATTCACTTTGCGGAGCGGGATTATTCTGCGTAGCTCTGTTCTGAATTGATGGCCTATGCGGTGGAATTTCTCCGTTATTAAGTCGTTCGTGTTCCCTTTCAAAATAGCTGTAGAGACTATTGGTCCATTCGCCGACACCACGTATATGCAACCACATGTAATCTTCCTGTTCCGGGGCGCTACTCAACGTGAAAGGATGCCATTCATATTTCGCGATAGCCGGAATATTGACGAAAACATAGTCGCCAGGACGAAAACAGAAATGTGTTGGCCGCTTGATAACCAAATGTGTTACTCTAGACGGCAACAAAAGACCAGAACTGATATAAGTTTTACCGTATTGCGTTTGCATCCAAATTATCCGGAGAATCCTTTCGACAGCGAAGATAAGTCCCGGAATAATAAACCATTTCCAGAAATTCGGACCATGAAATATAACCAGGATCCAGAATGGAATGTAAAGCAAATGGGTCCAATAGAATACCTCGAAGCTTCCTTTTCGTCGAACAAAAGGTTGCGAGCATATGAACATGATCAGGAGGATCACGAACAATGCTATTCCAGTCGGATTGGCGCATCCCGGCACAAGTCCAAATAAGCCAGGTCGTGATGTGAACAGCCATTCACCAATGGTATAGTTTTTTGCATTTACCACAGGATCGTTAACAACTAGAAGACAAAAGTTGAATAGGTGCATTATTGTATGCACCAAGCTGTAAATGGCTATCATGATCCCGGTCAGTTTATGGAGGTAGATGTGATGATTGAGCGGCAGGATCGAGCTGAATCCTCGGGTTCGCAAATAAGTTATCGATTGTCGAAGCATCATAACTAGGACCCAAGCACAGTTGAAATTTAGACATTGTCCACAAGCTCGGGCCAGAATCACAAATCCATTACTCTCCCTGTACTGAATTGCTCTAGATATAAACAAACTAATGTTAACTATAAAGAAGGCGGCCAAATAAAACAAAAAATCGTAGTTGTTCCTCATGTATGCCGGCGAGAATTGATGAGGCATCAGGGATCGCTTCTTCTTTGGAGGTTCCTCAACAGCCGGAACCAGCCATCGATCTATGCTTATGCTCAAATTCTCTAGAAGACCACTGTGTTTTTCCAGCTGTCCTTTTAATGCTTCGTAAGTGATGGCACCTCGATTAAAAGGATCGGCATCCTTGCCATTGTTAAATCATCGACCTGATCTTCGGAGAACTGCATACCGTTTTCTTCCATACAAGCCCGTATGACATGTTGCAGTTCAAGATGCTGGATAAGTCCGTTGCCGTCAATATCATAGACTTTGAACAAGAAGTTGATCTTATCTTCGGCTGATTGTCCGGCAAATTGATGCATTGCATCAATGAACTCTTGCAATGAGATCGTTCCGGAATTGTCATTGTCGAATATTTGAAAAACTCGTTCGGTGAAAAAAGGATTTTTTGATATGACGATCTTCTTGAATTCTTTTCGTCGAATTTCCTTTTCATTTCCAACGGTACGTCTAAAGAGAATTTCCAAACGTTCCAGAGAACTTTTATCGAAACCAGTTCGTGCTCTTGAATTTGTTAAATTAGCTACGAATTCCGTAATTTGGTTTGTTGATATTTGATTAGTCGCGTCTACATCGATTAACCGATATAATTTGTCTAATATTCCAGGCGCATTCCATATCTGGTAAAATTCCTTATAAGTGATTTTACTATCGCCGCATATTACGTAAGCTACAGACTCTAATTGTTCTGCAAAGTCGATTTCTTTGTCTTCGGTTAGTCGGCCTTTGATAAGTTCAACCCATTTATCGTGTGCTAGGAAACCGTATCCGTCCAAGTCAAAGAGACGAAAGAAGTTTTGAAGAAATTCCCCATTACTTCTTTTTTTCTTTTTTATGAATAAATTATTATTTTCTTTATTATATTTTTTTAAGTTTCGTCCGTTCTATCCTTGTCAGTCATTTTTTTATTATTAATTATTATTATTTAATTTAATTTTAATTCATTATTTTATTCTGGCAATTTCGGACGTAATTGTGTTCCGTCCACTGATTCCATTGATGTTTGGTGTTTTATTTTGACTTTATCGTCGTTTTAATTGATCGTTCCGTTCTTTCACTCGATCGAAAACATGAAAAACTTGTGATCGCACGACCGACACATTTGAGTAAAAACGTAGCAGAGCACGCACTTTTCGCTTTACTTCGGCCCGATTTCGACAAAAATAAAAACGGAAAAGAAATTTGTCGATGCGATTAACAAGAACAAAACAGAAATTAACTCGATGAAAGACGGCACCGCGAATTCTTTTTTTTTCTTTGTTTTTTTATTCAAATTCCAATTGGATTCTGTTTTTGTGTTCTGCTTCTTGACTTTGTACGGTCCGGCGACGGAATCTCCTCGAGTACGGAAAATATTGCGGAACTAACAGGGCGTACGGTACTACGCGATCAATTTCGTCCGGTGGACGGTGGCTCACTCCTGACCGAGTCACGGACACAAAACCTTTTTTTTTTCTTTATAAAATAACACCGACACAATGCCGGGGCCGACGGCGAAAGAAAACTTTGTCGTAAAACGTTTTGTCGTCGGGGCGGACGAGTTTTCGGCGCACTCGGGTCAAAAAAAAATCGCTTGATAAGACGTTAGACGCGTGCTCCAAAGTTTTAGACCTTTCGGGGCGAGTGTTGTTTGTCGCGTAATTGCACTTCACGTACGCGTTATCGGACCGGTATTTCTCGCGGATAAAACCGACTTGCGTGGGAAATCGCGCTGATCGGGCTGATAAAAACGTAATTTATCTGTCTAATCGCGTTTTACTACACCGGGGAGGAAAATCGCACCACGTCCAGTCCTCTCTTTTTTCTTTTTTTCTATCGCCGCTTCCGGCCTTTACCGAATAACCGTAAACGGTTTTTTCGATGCCGCTCAGTAGGTGCCAGTTGTGGGTGCGATTACAATTCAGCGTAATCAGAAAAATGGTCGAGTTGTCTAATGACAACTCAACAATTTTACTTATTCAGTCGAACCGCCATGACGTGCGGACCTACAGGGCTAAAGAAAATTTAAACTCCCTTTTACGTGTTCATGTTTGGCAAATGCGCGCTACCCTCCAGCTCCTTTTTGGTGATATGAAGAGAAACGTCAAGTAGTGTTCATGGCGGTTTAAATTAATTGTACTAAAGTAAGTAAAATGTAAGTAAGTACAATGAAAAATTTTAAATAGCTATTTTTTATGGTTTTAGGTAGCAAATGCCAAAGATCTTATATATAACTTTCCATTTAACAGTAAATGCCACATCTGTAAAATTTTCTTCACATTAATATCTTCCGTTTTCTATTTCATATCTAGAAATAAATCGCTGAAAGTCAAATTTTTCTTTTCAAGGACTATCACATGGTTAAATTTGGTAAATCTTGTTTCAGTTAACATTTCAAATTTTTTTGTTTTTAAACATTTGTACGCAGCTAGGGTTACGTTAAGAGAAGTTTGGCAGATGCGTACCAAGGTGAAAAACCAGTAAATTTAAATTTTTTCATGTTTATGGGATTTTACTCTACAAACATTTGAAACGATTGATTTTTAGCAGTAAAATTGCAAATTTCCATAAAAGAAATACGGAAATTTTCCATTGAAAACTACAATTTCACGCACACACACATGCATAGAACTGTGGAAGGGAACCGACAATTTTTTCCGACTCTTCACATATTCGCACTAACACACTTCAAAAATGCAATTTGGGCCGAGGTTCGAATTACGCTCATGGTGCTTACATCACTAACAGTGCTTATGTTCGGTCCGAATTGTTGGTACGCTTATGTCGCTTTCAATTCGGACCGATCGTGTGCACACACTGTACTCACAGTGCCTATCCTCAAAACCGTGAGCAGTGTAACCCTTGGTCTACACTGGAAATTTATCTGGCAATGGGAATGGCAATATTTCCATTGCGTTAAATGTCAAATCGTAATGAGTGGGCATTTGATTGCCAGGCAATTTTTATTTGAGCGAGTAAATTCGAAGTGTCAAGTTCTGAAGCAAAGCAAAATACCGGACATTGAATAAAAAAAAATCTATTGATAAAATCAATAGTTTTCTCTTTAGTCAACTTATTTTCAGCCATTTCGCGATAAACGCTATTCCTATCTGCCGATAAGCGACGCAAACTTATGTCAAAGGATGCGTTTTCTAGCAATATTGCTCTCATATGCCGTATGCGTTGATGCGTCTACACTGTCAATTTTTGTATGGCAATATTGCCGTTGTCATTGCCATTGCCAGTGTAGATTCCGGGTAAAGTTTGAAACCAATCATCGTTCGTGTACCAATTATTTTTCGCAAAAAACACATATATCGAAAGGTAGCGAATCTGAATTTTTGTGTTTCTGTAGACTTAACTCATAAGTATAAAGACCAATTCAAATTTGTTTAAGCCAGATACTTATCATTCGATTACAGCTTGAACTACTGATGGCATTGTCTTTTACTCTATAAGATACGCACACATCTTCAAATTATTCTAATGAACTAACTAGCCCCCGAAAATCTTCTCGAAATCCCTACACTTAAGATCCGAATGAATAGCGTAAATAATTGCTATGTCCAGTTTTCACAAATCCAAAAGGAAATTTAGACGGGTTCTAAATCTAATGATTACTGAGGCGAAATTACCCTCTTGAGTATCATCATCACTCTTAGGATTATTGATGCCCACTTTATTTCTATTCCTTTTTACCGACCCATGGTTATTGCTAACTTATAGGAGTATGCAATAGTCGTCTTATGGTTTTCGGGTTCTTTTCTATACTTTTTGAGCCCCCAAATTATGGTGAATTGTTGGGATATGGTGGTTCGTTGATATGAAGAAATCCAGCCGTTTTTACTTGTTAGTGCTTCCTGTTAGCTTGAAGAATTGCTTCTTTACCGAATCAACTTGTAACTCGAGGTATACGTTTTTTTGTTGAGATTAATTGCTTTCTGTATAACGATTTTATCTAGCGGCGCTCTTCGTCGAGATTTGATCGATATGGTGTACAGGGGTAGTCCCAGAAATACCCGACCTATCCAAGAAATCACAAAAAATTAAAGAAAAAAATCTTTATTTCTCAACATAGTCTCCTTTTAGGTCGATACACTTTTCCCAGCAATGTTGGATAGCTTTGATACCCTCTTTATAGTGAGAACTGTCGAGCTCCTCAAAATAACTGTCAATCACAAACTCCATCTCTGCTGTGTTGGCAATTTTTTTACCGTCGAGCCTTTTTTTAAGTTTGAAAAGAGAACATAATCTGAGGGACTAAATCTGGCGAATAGGGTGCGTGAAGAAGCAATTCTAACTTTAACTCATTGATATTGGACAGCGCGAAAATCTCGACTCAACACATGCAGTATATAAGCGCCGCCGAGCTTAAATACGGGACAAGTTTTTTTACTGCGAGAGTTAAACGACGATTAGTTTTACGCGAAAGTGTGTTTTAAAGTGATTTCGTTATTAGTAGTAAATGAAATCGGCAAGAGTTACCAATAGTGTGATAACTGAATGCAAGTAACTTGCGTTTTTATTAGATTTAATGAATTTGTGTTTTACTTGAAATCCCGACGAATCTCTGGCTCGCAACATTATGTTGAACCGTTTGCATGTAAAAGTGTGAGGCTATTTCATATAGCTTACTCGGCGGGTTTAAATATCTGCTTAGTCAACTTACTTTTAGCAATTTCGCGATCAAAGCCAAAAAAACGTTGTCCTACCTGTTGACAAGCGACGCTCACTTATGTCAAACGATGCGTTTTCTGGCATTATTGCTATCAAAATTGACAAGGCAATGATTGCCATGGCAACATTGACAGCAATATTGCCATATGCGTTGGATGCCTCTACACTGTCAATTTGTGCAATATTATCGTTGTCATTGCCATTGCCAGATAAATTGCCAGTGTAGATGCAGGGTAAGCGCCAGAAAATTACCCCTCCATTCAAATTGTATGCGGTGTGAGCGCAATTTGGACCGAGTGTAAGCGCGCTAAAAGTGCAGAAAGCGTAATTCGGATCGCGGCCTTGATAGCAAGGCGAACTAGTAAAAAAAACATACTGCAGTCACGATCGGCTGCAAGCCAATCGTATAATACTCTAGATGAATACTGAACTCCGATTTATATTATAGTTGGGGATAAAGTAGAATGACGTGTGTGCATGTTGTATGTCCTTTATTAAGGACTGCCATTAGATTGCTACTCAAAACTAAAAGACAATATTCAGT
This sequence comes from Beris morrisii, assembly GCA_951812415.1. Classification (NCBI taxonomy): domain Eukaryota; kingdom Metazoa; phylum Arthropoda; class Insecta; order Diptera; family Stratiomyidae; genus Beris; species Beris morrisii. The sequence goes on from OX638311.1 coordinate 91,192,790, forward strand.
GTTTAATTTCATATCTTGAACTGGGTAAGTCATCCAAAAAAAATTTCCTTTTTGAAGGACTTTCACATGGGAGGTGCAGGCAGGACTCACTTGATTTCTTACATATTTATCCTTTTCCTTGGAACCATTTAAAAATGAACATGTACAAAATTTGAAATTCGTAGTTCGAAGCGACATTTTGGCAGGATATTTGTATGGCAGCTACACGAAGGACTAATAGGATTTTCTTTATAATCATATATTTAGCTCCAACTATTGCAAAAATAACACGTATAAAATTTCAAAATCGTAGCTTAAACCCTTCTGATGTTATCGGCCAATATTCTTGAACACGTGTTTTAAGGACATTTTGTATGGCAGCTACCCGAAGGAGTAGGACGATTTTGCCCGTTAACGAACTTAGCCTTACAAATTCAACCAAACATCCAGATTCAAAATATCAAGATCCTAGGTGAAGGCGTTCTTGAGTTATCGTGCTAACGGACAGACGGACGGACGGACATCAAGTAGAGATGAGACGAATATATTAGTATTCGCTATGATATTACTAATATTTGGATATATTAGATATTAGGAATATGCCGATATCAAATATTCAAATATCATGATATTCATTTCCCATCGACCCCTTCTCATTAGAGATGGGAAATTCGGATCTTTTCAATGAACCGGTTCACCGGATCTCGCTCTTTTCATTGAACCGGCTCTTTGAAAAAAAAATTATGAATAAATTATGAGCTTTAATAAAAATACTCAAAGTTGATTTATTGGGTATTGCGGGAAATAATAGGAATCTCGTTTTAAAAAATATTGGCTCTAGTCCTGGATTTGACGGCATAACAATTGAATGTCTAAAAATATTAAAAGATTTTGTCTCAAAGCCTCTTACACACTTAATTATTTTTAACCTTTCGAAGAGTGTATTCCCTAAAATTTAGTAAGCTCTCAACAATTATTGACTTATTTCCTTAATATATATCGTTGGAAAAATAATTGAAAAGGTTGCAAAGTAGAAATTAATGAGTTTCTTTAAAAGACATAAAATATTAAACGAAAGTGAAAATATTTCTATGGCAAGAGCGAAGCGCACGTCAGTCAAACATGAACGCGAAAAGAGTTTTAATCCTTTTAGCCACGCAGGGCTGCGCAAAAGGCAGTTGGAGCGTAGCGCGCGTCAGCCAAACATAAACACGAAAAGGGAGTTTTAGTTCCTATAGCCCTGCAAATTTTGAGATAGCGATATCTTTTAATTTCAAGTCGAGCGGGGAGTGAAACAAATTGAAATTGACTTAAAAGTGGAAATACCATAAACGAAAAATGTAAATTTTCATTTTGGCGTTTGGGTGTCCAGTAATACTTTTTCCTAAATCTGTATTCCATCTCCTCTTTTCAATTTATAATCTTTAATATTCCATCTTTAATCTTCAATTTTCAATCTTAAATCTTCAATCTTCAATTTTCAATCATCAAACTTCAATCATCAAACTTCAATCTTCAATCTTCAATCTTCAATCTTCAATCTTCAATCTTCAATCTTCAATCTTCAATCTTCAATCTTCAATCTTCCATCTTCAATCTTCAATCTTCAATCTTCAATCTTCAATCCTCAATCTTCAATCTTCAATCTTCAATCTTCAATCTTCAATCTTCAATCTTCAATCTTCAATCATCAATATTCAATTATTCAATCCTCAATCTTCATTCTTCAATCTTCAATCTTCAATCTTCAATCTTTAATCTATCCTCTATCCTCTATCCTCTATCTTCTATCCTCTTTCCTCTATCCTCTATCCTCTATCTTCTATCCTCTATCCTCTATCCTCTATCATCCTCTATCCTCTATCCTCTATCCTCTATCCTCTATCCTCTATCCTCTATCCTCTATCCTCTATCCTCTATCCTCTATCCTCTATCCTCTATCCTCTATCCTCTATCTCTATCCTCTATCCTCTATCCTCTATCCTCTATCCTCTATCCTCTATCCTCTACCCTCTATCCTCTATCCTCTATCCTCTATCCTCTATCCGCTATCCTCTATCCTCTATCCTCTATCCTCTATCCTCTATCCTCTATCCTATCCTCTATCCTCTATCCTCTATAATCTATCCTCTATCCTCTATCCTCTATCCTCTATCCTCTATCCTCTATCCTCTATCCTCTATCCTCTATCCTCTATCCTCTATCCTCTATCCTCTATCCTCTATCCTCTATCCTCTATCCTCTATCCTCTATCCTCTATCCTCTATCCTCTATCCTCTATCCTCTATCCTCTATCCTCTATCCTCTATCCTCTATCCCTCTATCCTCTATCCTCTATCCTCTATCCTCTATCCTCTATCCTCTATCCTCTATCCTCTATCCTCTATCCTCTATCCTCTATCCTCTATCCTCTATCCTCTATCCTCTATCCTCTATCCTCTATCCTCTATCCTCTATCCTCTATCCTCTATCCTCTATCCTCTATCCTCTATCCTCTATCCTCTATCCTCTATCCTCTATCCTCTATCCTCTATCCTCTATCCTCTATCCTCTATCCTCTATCCTCTATCCTCTATCCTCTATCCTCTATCCTCTATCCTCTATCCTCTATCCTCTATCCTCTATCCTCTATCCTCTATCCTCTATCCTCTATCCTCTATCCTCTATCCTCTATCCTCTATCCTCTATCCTCTATCCTCTATCCTCTATCCTCTATCCTCTATCCTCTATCCTCTATCCTCTATCCTCTATCCTCTATCCTCTATCCTCTATCCTCTATCCTCTATCCTCTATCCTCTATCCTCTATCCTCTATCCTCTATCCTCTATCCTCTATCCTCTATCCTCTATCCTTTATCCTCTATCCTCTATCCTCTATCCTCTATCCTCTATCCCTCTATCCTCTATCCTCTATCCTCTATCCTCTATCCTCTATCCTCTATCCTCTATCCTCTATCCTCTATCCTCTATCCTCTATCCTCTATCCTCTATAATCTATCCTCTATCCTCTATCCTCTATCCTCTATCCTCTATCCTCTATCCTCTATCCTCTATCCTCTATCCTCTATCCTCTATCCTCTATCCTCTACCTCTATCCTCTACCCTCTACCCTCTATCCTCTATCCTCTATCCTCTATCCTCTATCCTCTATCCTCTATCCTCTATCCTCTATCCTCTATCCTCTATCCTCTATCCTCTATCCTCTATCCTCTATCCTCTATCCTCTATCCTCTATCCTCTATCCTCTATCCTCTATCCTCTATCCTCTATCCTCTATCCTCTATCCTCTATCCTCTATCCTCTATCCTCTATCCTCTATCCTCTATCCTCTATCCTCTATCCTCTATCCTCTATCCTCTATCCTCTATCCTCTATCCTCTATCCTCTATCCTCTATCCTCTAATCCTCTATCCTCTATCCTCTATCCTCTATCCTCTATCCTCTATCCTCTATCCTCTATCCTCTATCCTCTATCCTCTATCCTCTATCCTCTATCCTCTATCCTCTATCCTCTATCCTCTATCCTCTATCCTCTATCCTCTATCCTCTATCCTCTATCCTCTATCCTCTATCCTCTATCCTCTATCCTCTATCCTCTATCCTCTATCCTCTATCCTCTATCCTCTATCCTCTATCCTCTATCCTCTATCCTCTATCCTCTATCCTCTATCCTCTATCCTCTATCCTCTATCCTCTATCCTCTATCCTCTATCCTCTATCCTCTATCCTCTATCCTCTATCCTCTATCCTCTATCCTCTATCCTCTATCCTCTATCCTCTATCCTCTATCCTCTATCCTCTATCCTCTATCCTCTATCCTCTATCCTCTATCCTCTATCCTCTATCCTCTATCCTCTATCCTCTATCCTCTATCCTCTATCCTCTATCCTCTATCCTCTATCCTCTATCCTCTATCCTCTATCCTCTATCCTCTATCCTCTATCCTCTATCCTCTATCCTCTATCCTCTATCCTCTATCCTCTATCCTCTATCCTCTATCCTCTATCCTCTATCCTCTATCCTCTATCCTCTATCCTCCATCCTCCATCCTCCATCGTCCATCCTCCATCCTCCATCCTCCATCCTCCATCCTCCATCCTCCATCCTCCATCCTCCATCCTCCATCCTCCATCCTCCATCCTCCATCCTCCATCCTCCATCCTCCATCCTCCATCCTCCATCCTCCATCCTCCATCCTCCATCCTCCATCCTCCATCCTCCATCCTCCATCCTCCATCCTCCATCCTCCATCCTCCATCCTCCATCCTCCATCCTCATCCTCCATCCTCCATCCCTCCATCCTCCATCCTCCATCCTCCATCCTCCATCCTCCATCCTCCATCCTCCATCCTCCATCCTCCATCCTCCATCCTCCATCCTCCATCCCCATCCTCCATCCTCCATCCTCCATCCCTCCATCCTCCATCCCATCCTCCATCCTCCATCCTCCATCCTCCATCCTCCATCCTCCATCCTCCATCCTCCATCCTCCATCCTCCATCCTCCATCCTCCATCCTCCATCCTCCATCCTCCATCCTCCATCCTCCATCCTCCATCCTCCATCCTCCATCCTCCATCCTCCATCCTCCATCCTCCATCCTCCATCCTCCATCTCCATCCTCCATCCTCCATCCTCCATCCTCCATCCTCCATCCTCCATCCTCCTCCATCCTCTATGCTCCATCCTCCATCCTCCATCCTCCATCCTCCATCCTCCATCCTCCATCCTCCATCCTCCATCCTCCATCCTCCATCCTCCATCCTCCATCCTCCATCCTCCATCCTCCATCCTCCATCCTCCATCCTCCATCCTCCATCCTCCATCCTCCATCCTCCATCCTCCATCCTCCATCCTCCATCCTCCATCCTCCATCCTCCATCCTCTATCCTCTATCCTCTATCCTCCATCCTCCATCCTCCATCCTCCATCCTCCATCCTCCATCCTCCATCCTCCATCCTCCATCCTCCATCCTCCATCCTCCATCCTCCATCCTCCATCCTCCATCCTCCATCCTCCATCCTCCATCCTCCATCCTCCATCCTCCATCCTCCATCCTCCATCCTCCATCCTCCATCCTCCATCCTCCATCCTCCATCCTCTATCCTCCATCCTCCATCCTCCATCCACCATCCTCCATCCTCCATCCTCCATCCTCCATCCTCCATCCTCCATCCTCCATCCTCCATCCTCCATCCTCCATCCTCCATCCTCCATCCTCCATCCTCCATCCTCCATCCTCCATCCTCCATCCTCTATCCTCCCTCCATCCTCCATCCTCCATCCTCCATCCTCGCATCCTCCATCCTCCATCCATCCTCCATCCTCCATCCTCCATCCTCCATCCTCCATCCTCCATCCTCCATCCTCCATCCTCCATCCTCCATCCTCCATCCTCCATCCTCCATCCTCCATCCTCCATCCTCCATCCTCCATCCTCCATCCTCCATCCTCCATCCTCCATCCTCCATCCTCCATCCTCCATTCCTCCATCCTCCATCCTCCATCCTCCATCCTCCATCCTCCATCCTCCATCCTCCATCCTCCATCCTCCAGTCCTCCATCCTCCATCCTCCATCCTCCATCCTCCATCCTCCATCCTCCATCCTCCATCCTCCATCCTCCATCCTCCATCCTCCATCCTCCATCCTCCATCCTCCATCCTCCATCCACCATCCTCCATCCTCCATCCTCCATCCTCCATCCTCCATCCTCCATCCTCCATCCTCCATCCTCCATCCTCCATCCTCCATCCTCCATCCTCCATCCCTCCATCCTCCATCCTCCATCCTCCATCCTCCATCCTCTATCCTCTATCCCTATCCTCCATCCTCCATCCTCCATCCTCCAGTCCTCCATCCTCCATCCTCCATCCTTCATCCTCCATCCTCTATCCTCCATCCTCCATCCTCCATCTCCATCCTCATCCTCCATCCTCCATCCTCCATCCTCCATCCTCCATCCTCCATCCGACCATCCTCCATCCTCCACCTCCATCCTCCATCCTCCATCGCATCCTCCATCCTCCATCCTCCGATCCTCCATCCTCCATCTCCATCCTCCATCCTCCATCCTCCATCCTCCATCCTCCATCCTCCATCCTCCATCCTCCATCCTCCATCCTCCATCCTCCATCCTCCATCCTCCATCCTCCATCCTCCATCCTCCATCCTCCATCCTCCATCCTCCATCCTCCATCCTCCATCCTCCATCCTCCATCCTCCATCCTCCATCCTCCATCCTCCATCCTCCATCCTCCATCCTCCATCCTCCATCCTCCATCCTCCATCCTCCATCCTCCATCCTCCATCCTCCATCCTCCATCCTCCATCCTCCATCCTCCATCCTCCATCCTCCATCCTCCATCCTCCATCCTCCATCCTCCATCCTCCATCCTCCATCCTCCATCCTCCATCCTCCATCCTCCATCCTCCATCCTCCATCCTCCATCCTCCATCCTCCATCCTCCATCCTCCATCCTCCATCCTCCATCCTCCATCCTCCATCCTCCATCCTCCATCCTCCATCCTCCATCCTCCATCCTCCATCCTCCATCCTCCATCCTCCATCCTCCATCCTCCATCCTCCATCCTCCATCCTCCATCCTCCATCCTCCATCCTCCATCCTCCATCCTCCATCCTCCATCCTCCATCCTCCATCCTCCATCCTCCATCCTCCATCCTCCATCCTCCATCCTCCATCCTCCATCCTCCATCCTCCATCCTCCATCCTCCATCCTCCATCCTCCATCCTCCATCCTCCATCCTCCATCCTCCATCCTCCATCCTCCATCCTCCATCCTCCATCCTCCATCCTCCATCCTCCATCCTCCATCCTCCATCCTCCATCCTCCATCCTCCATCCTCCATCCTCCATCCTCCATCCTCCATCCTCCATCCTCCATCCTCCATCCTCCATCCTCCATCCTCCATCCTCCATCCTCCATCCTCCATCCTCCATCCTCCATCCTCCATCCTCCATCCTCCATCCTCCATCCTCCATCCTCCATCCTCCATCCTCCATCCTCCATCCTCCATCCTCCATCCTCCATCCTCCATCCTCCATCCTCCATCCTCCATCCTCCATCCTCCATCCTCCATCCTCCATCCTCCATCCTCCATCCTCCATCCTCCATCCTCCATCCTCCATCCTCCATCCTCCATCCTCCATCCTCCATCCTCCATCCTCCATCCTCCATCCTCCATCCTCCATCCTCCATCCTCCATCCTCCATCCTCCATCCTCCATCCTCCATCCTCCATCCTCCATCCTCCATCCTCCATCCTCCATCCTCCATCCTCCATCCTCCATCCTCCATCCTCCATCCTCCATCCTCCATCCTCCATCCTCCATCCTCCATCCTCCATCCTCCATCCTCCATCCTCCATCCTCCATCCTCCATCCTCCATCCTCCATCCTCCATCCTCCATCCTCCATCCTCCATCCTCCATCCTCCATCCTCCATCCTCCATCCTCCATCCTCCATCCTCCATCCTCCATCCTCCATCCTCCATCCTCCATCCTCCATCCTCCATCCTCCATCCTCCATCCTCCATCCTCCATCCTCCATCCTCCATCCTCCATCCTCCATCCTCCATCCTCCATCCTCCATCCTCCATCCTCCATCCTCCATCCTCCATCCTCCATCCTCCATCCTCCATCCTCCATCCTCCATCCTCCATCCTCCATCCTCCATCCTCCATCCTCCATCCTCCATCCTCCATCCTCCATCCTCCATCCTCCATCCTCCATCCTCCATCCTCCATCCTCCATCCTCCATCCTCCATCCTCCATCCTCCATCCTCCATCCTCCATCCTCCATCCTCCATCCTCCATCCTCCATCCTCCATCCTCCATCCTCCATCCTCCATCCTCCATCCTCCATCCTCCATCCTCCATCCTCCATCCTCCATCCTCCATCCTCCATCCTCCATCCTCCATCCTCCATCCTCCATCCTCCATCCTCCATCCTCCATCCTCCATCCTCCATCCTCCATCCTCCATCCTCCATCCTCCATCCTCCATCCTCCATCCTCCATCCTCCATCCTCCATCCTCCATCCTCCATCCTCCATCCTCCATCCTCCATCCTCCATCCTCCATCCTCCATCCTCCATCCTCCATCCTCCATCCTCCATCCTCCATCCTCCATCCTCCATCCTCCATCCTCCATCCTCCATCCTCCATCCTCCATCCTCCATCCTCCATCCTCCATCCTCCATCCTCCATCCTCCATCCTCCATCCTCCATCCTCCATCCTCCATCCTCCATCCTCCATCCTCCATCCTCCATCCTCCATCCTCCATCCTCCATCCTCCATCCTCCATCCTCCATCCTCCATCCTCCATCCTCCATCCTCCATCCTCCATCCTCCATCCTCCATCCTCCATCCTCCATCCTCCATCCTCCATCCTCCATCCTCCATCCTCCATCCTCCATCCTCCATCCTCCATCCTCCATCCTCCATCCTCCATCCTCCATCCTCCATCCTCCATCCTCCATCCTCCATCCTCCATCCTCCATCCTCCATCCTCCATCCTCCATCCTCCATCCTCCATCCTCCATCCTCCATCCTCCATCCTCCATCCTCCATCCTCCATCCTCCATCCTCCATCCTCCATCCTCCATCCTCCATCCTCCATCCTCCATCCTCCATCCTCCATCCTCCATCCTCCATCCTCCATCCTCCATCCTCCATCCTCCATCCTCCATCCTCCATCCTCCATCCTCCATCCTCCATCCTCCATCCTCCATCCTCCATCCTCCATCCTCCATCCTCCATCCTCCATCCTCCATCCTCCATCCTCCATCCTCCATCCTCCATCCTCCATCCTCCATCCTCCATCCTCCATCCTCCATCCACCTCCATCCTCCATCCTCCATCCTCCATCCTCCATCCTCCATCCTCCATCCTCCATCCTCCATCCTCCATCCTCCATCCTCCATCCTCCATCCTCCATCCTCCATCCTCCATCCTCCATCCTCCATCCTCCATCCTCCATCCTCCATCCTCCATCCTCCATCCTCCATCCTCCATCCTCCATCCTCCATCCTCCATCCTCCATCCTCCATCCTCCATCCTCCATCCTCCATCCTCCATCCTCCATCCTCCATCCTCCATCCTCCATCCTCCATCCTCCATCCTCCATCCTCCATCCTCCATCCTCCATCCTCCATCCTCCATC